>VBSM01000813.1:6048007-6182931 GCA_008086735.1 Cheirogaleus medius | reverse complement strand
CCACCAGCAGTGTAGGAGTGTTCCTATCTCTCCGTATCCACGCCAACATTTATACAGCAAACATTTTTAAGAGATCAATTGCCAGAAACTTCTTAACAAATGCTATTTAAGTAGAGCATCTGAATATCAGATGGGAAATATGGGTGAAAACTTTCTTAGTATATATAGGTTCACATATGCTAACATTTCCACAATGCCCAGAATATTTGTACAAGTGATTGGCTTAAAGTTTATGTTATAACAAAGTATGTTTTATTGTTCTTCCATTTCTACTAAGTCAATTGCTATAGAAATAGGTAAAAACTCACTTCATTAGTATGGATTTAGAAGGTTGAGAATCAATATTTCAGGTGCCCAGTATTATTCTGAAAGACATATATAATCTTTAAATAGTCATTTAATCTTTGCTTTGGTTTCAATGATTAAAAAAATAAATAAAATTCATGTGTATATTCCAAAAAAAGATTGATAGACATAGAATGTTTTATTGGATAAGTGTTTCCAGTGTAGAAATACAGATGCATTTTGACCCTTACCACATTTTCCCTTAAATGTCTAGTTATATTTTAAAAGGCGAAAACAAGCCCCCAAGAGCAACAGAAACAACTCATTTTTGCCACATTGGGCAAATGACTTAACCACTCAAAGTCACAGTTTTCTCATCTGTAAAATGGTAATAATAAAGCCTATTTTATAGAATTATTGTGGTAAAATACATGTAAAGTAGCTGTCATCTAGTGAGCATTCAACCAATTTTATACCAGATATTTCTTTTTCTTCCTTAGCACCATAGTTGCAGTATCATTATATAAAAATACTGAAATAATTTTCCAAATTGCTGTGTTGATTGAAATAATTACTAAAAAAAATTAGATTTCATTAAAGAATGTAGGTTTTTTAAATGGGAAAAAATGCTACTAAACTTTTTTTTTTCAATGCAAAGATAAAATATTTTTCAGAAAAGAGGCCAACATGGCATTTATTATCTTTGGCCATTGCTTGGCAAGGTTAGATCTTAATTTCAATATATCAGGTTAGCAAGATTCTTGTCACATGACCATTGGTTTAATTAAAATCCAACCCCATGGTTTTCCAAGGGAACATGCTTGTTGGTATCAATTTCCTTGTGTGTGTGACAAGATACTAGGTTTTTCCTAAGGGCTGTTTGATTCACCAAATGAAGCAATAGCCTTCTCAGTCATGTCCAGAGTGAATGGCAATCCTGTTGCACTTGATCAATCAATACAGCTACATTGCAGGGTAAGGAGATAAAATATTTCCTGGCATATGTGATCCATAAGAGTGTGTCATTTAAATCTAGTATCATATAAAGCTTAAAAAGTAATTTTCCTAAAGCAAAAAGTATATGAGGTAAATCCCCAACTTTTCCTTGGGATCAGGACATGGTCTTTAAAAGTTGCACTCTATGCAAGTGAACTTTTACTTTCTTCTCCTCTGTTTTTGCTCTCGTAAGTAAAGAATCACATGTTGTAGGAGCTGTTCCTTTTCTTTGAAGCCAGGCTCAGAGAAGTCCCTCCAGAGCATGAGAAAGTGTTTAAGTACTATACTTAAGCACAGTAAGTGAAAAGATAATGAAATTGAAAATATGTAAAAAATGGAATTTAATCAATGTAAAAATTTACCAGATTTATTTTTTTGCTGTGAATGAGTATAGTTCATTTGTTTTACCCTCTGTGGGCTTTTAAAATCATTTCCTACATTGACTCACCTCCACATCCTTCCACTAATCTCCTCTTTTTATTTCTTCTCCCCATGCAATCTTCATTCACAGAGAAGCATTCTCATCGCATAATTACATCGCAGGTTTGTGGTGAAGAACTGCGATGACATATGTGACAGTATATGCAAATGTCAGGAGTGTTGGTATTTAGATTTGAGAACTAGGGTGGTACTAACTCCATACAGTTGATGTCAGTATCCGCGTATCACATTGTGTTAATTTCAGGTTTGTTTACTGCCTGAAAACAAGAGAGTAAGGGGTATTGGCTGAGTTTTCTCTTATTATTCCACAAAACAGCAGGTGTACCAGCAAGGGCTCTGCCTTCCCTTCATGGCTGTCATTCACACCAACCTGGTTCTAGCAATTGTGAACCACTGAAGCTCCAAGGACATGATGTCACCTGCTGAAGGCTTCCATTCTGTTGTGACAGAATAATTGGTCCCTGGTTCAAAGGAAGCATATGCCATTGATTGTGAGAACACTGCTACTTCATGTCAGGAAGAGAAATTATAAACAGTGGTGAATCTGCCATATGACTAAATGTGTCATGAAAATCCCCTTCACAGAAGCATTCAAGTCCTGACATTCATAATCACTTGCTTTCCAGACAATAATCCCAGTATTATAATTTCTTGCTTTGCTATTAGTGGTTCTCCCACCTCTAATAAAATCTCTGAAAATATTGAAGTGTCTATAACCCTCATTTGCTCTCTGTTCTCCAAAGGGTATTATGATATTGTCATGACATCAGTCAAGAGTGACACATAATCAAGACTTCCAGACCCAAGCAGGCTCAATTGCTCTGCTTCATTATTTATTTCACAGACAGCACTGGGGTGGGAGATGAGGAGAAGAGCGCTGTCTACAAAAGTCATCTCCTAGGATTTCTTTCAGTGAAGCGTAGACTCAGGATTTGGAAGGACTCATAGTGTAAAAACATGTACCCACTACATCTCTCTTCCACAAAAAACTCTTCAGGGAGAACAACCAGTGACATCTTGAAACTTTCTGCAGATCTCCAGGGATGGAACCATGAATAGGAAGGATTCATAAAACCCATCACCATCATTTAAACACTCTGTATCCAACGAAGGGATACCTCACTGTAACCACAGTGGCTCCTGCATTTTTGCAAGAAACCTTAGAGTACAGGACATTTTTATTATCTTTTTTCCAAATTACTTTAAGATTAGAAGATGGTGTGAAGAGAGCTGAATTCCCAAAAGTTATCTTGCATCTATTTTCTTGGAGTGGAAGGGGAAAAATGCAGACTTTCTAAAAGTGGTTTTCTATTTATCTGTTCTTGACATAATCTTGAAGTCTCAGAGAGGTCATTGTTGCCTACTTTTAAAATGGCAAATGAATGGAAAGGGGCCAGTTATGTACTTTTCAAATTTAAATGGGGCATATTCATGAATTGTCTCTGCCTTTGTAGGGATTGAGAAATCTAACAGATGTGAAGAAACTGCTTGAAATTAATATCTTCCATGAAAGATGGCTTTTTCACATCTGGAAAATGTTTCTTGATAATAATGTTTCTGTCCCCAAATAAAGTTTTATTTTGTATATTTTAAACAGATTGTGCCAGGGCCTATGTAATTTCTCTTTTAAGGATTATTATTTTTTTGAGGATTTCAAGTTTATTTATTATCAATTAATGATTAGACAGAATAAAACAACAACAACAACAAAAAACCTCTTTTGATATTGTATGAGTTACAGCTATATAATAGCTTTTATATTCCAGAATAAAATTCCTTCCAGACTCAATAATTACAGGACTACTGATATTTGCTATTTAACATAGTGAACATTTAATAAAATTTCAAGTTCTTCTAGTTATTGTCTCACCATTTATATTAAATTTCTAAAAATGTTAGCCCCAAAACTATAAAAGAGCATCTTTTAAAATATTTTGTCTTAAAAAAACAGCGAAAATACAAAATTAAAAAATTTGAATGAGAAGACATCTAAAGTATCAATCTAGCTCTGAAAGTCTATGACCATCCTAGTTCACAGGTACACATCAAACCAATTTTCATTTACTTTGCTTGAAGACTGAAGTCTTGAAGACTGTTTAAAAATAAGGATGAACCAAACTTCTTTACCCCGGTCCCTACAAGTCAAGTCATCCTCTAGAGTGCCTTAGAAAGTCTTCCCAGTGTTCACAGAGTTTCCAATAAAGAGCATTTACAAGCATCATGAACCCTGAATTTTCAGATGTTAGGAAATATTAATACATCACCAATTTTGGGACTTCCTTAAAAGCAATGCAAATTTGTAAAAAGAAATATACTTGAAGATAGTAATCGTATTTATCGTATGCCTGCTATGTGTCAAGATGGTACATAGAATGATTTACAAAACAGACATGGACTTTGTTCTTGTGAACGTTCCACCTTTACACTACTCTTTTAAAGATTATCATTGTAACAAGCGAATTGAGTTGTGTGAAATAAATCAGAGTCTATTTTTGTGCCTGGGCAGATTTTACTCATTGGGCAAACAAATACACTCATCCTTATAGCTAGAACATTTGGATGTAAATCAGGGATTAATGACATCCCCATAAATGTAATTTTAAAAATTCTGTTTTTAATTTAAAGAGCCATCTTTTCCAGGCCCGTTAATTTTGAAAATACAATCCATGTTAAAATTATTTCTCATAAGTTATACAATGGATTATCATTGCCTTCGCTATAAAAATAAAAGAAACATCCAACAGGAAAAACTACTAAATAATTCTTTTGCAAAAAAAGAAAAAAG
The DNA here is from genome assembly GCA_008086735.1 of Cheirogaleus medius. NCBI lineage: Eukaryota > Metazoa > Chordata > Mammalia > Primates > Cheirogaleidae > Cheirogaleus > Cheirogaleus medius. The sequence goes on along the minus strand of VBSM01000813.1, from coordinate 6,178,424 downwards.
CTGACAGTTTTTCTGTCTTCCCCATAAGGAAAAAGTATGCCCTGCTTTTTCTTTCTCTATTTCTTCAAACTCACATAAAGCCAAGCTAGACACAATTCATGTTTACAGAAATCAAAGACACTTTTATTTTTTGGTCCCCTGCCGTTTCTCTCCACCACGGGAGTATGTCTTACCGTGTTTCTTGCCAAACGAGGGCAGCAATGGAAAGACTGTCAAGTGCCAGTAAGCCCATTTGAGAAAAGACAGGTCAAGGTTTTTCATTTTAGAAAGCCTGCAAAATACAAACAGCTTTAGTTATATGTTGCGATGCTTTCAGTCGACACTTTTATTGTGGTGTATTTTATTGTTAAGTTCCATTGAACATCAAGTGATCGGCTCAGCCTGTGGGATGGCCCGCAAGTGTGATAGCATCAAACGTCCCTGGTGGCAGGCCTGACATGGGCTGATTGCTCCTTCCGTTTAGAGAGCATCACGTCTTTTGCAACAAAGAGCCAACGGAAGCCCCTACTGATTGACAGCAAGGATGCTACTTTTGTCTTTAATTCTTTAACACTTGACACCTCAGATGATACTTCATACAAGAAGGAGGCCAATTTCCTAAACAACCTTCCTTTAGAATTCAAGAGGCAAGAGAATAGATTGAAGATGACCTTCAGTACTGATTATCTCTAGTTTTCATTTAAATATCAGGTAGAAAGTTTTGAAGCATGCTGATTATGTTATGAAATAGTCACTGACCTAAGTCACTGACCTAAAGTAGCCACCATTTCGGGGACATGGCTATTTTTGGCTCTAGGTATAGGCAAGAATATTAAGAATGACCACAATTTATTGACTGCAACAGGTGTTCTATTTTAGAAAATAAAATAATAAATAATGTCATCGCTACAGAGTTGGAATTAGATCTTGTGAGAAATTATTTTTCTCACAAAGAAATTATTTAAAGCTGAGTAAATTTAGTTTTTATTTCATTGTCATTTTCTGGATTTGATACTCCTGCTGGGAGAAGCCTCTGGTGGTTGGGGTGATTCTAGCAACAGCTACTGCTGATCGGTGGTGGAATGGTCAGATCCAAGCCAGTCCTCTCTGAGGGGAAGCAGAGACTCTGGGTAGGGTCCCCACGCCCGTTTCAGGCAAATCTATCAGGAATCATAAGAAGAGGTTCTATCTAACTTGGAAGTTTTGAAGGATGTGGTGACACTGTGACATGCAAACCACGCACCCTGTTGGTGAAGAACTTGTCGCCCTAGCTACCGAGAGGACTGTGGACAGAAAACCTTCAATGCCAGATGCAGAAAGCCAGTTGCCCCATTGCCGTGCTGTTAGTGGGTGGGCCATATCCAACAACTGATCAGTGTGCTTGTCTTTTATGCCTGGCCATTTCAGCCCAACCCTAGACAATTAAGGACCATTCTAGCTTCCACTGTGGCCTGCTAGGGTCTGCTCACTCCTGCTTCCCTACATTCCCTTTCACAGGTGACAGCCCCCAAATCGCTCCTTAATACACACAGCACACTCTGAACTCTGTCTCGGGGCCGACTTCCCCGGGGAACCACCCTGCAGCCAACGAGTCATCAGTCACATTTAGAATTCTTGTACTTGGTTGTTTGCAATTACAGTCACATTGTAGGATTGTGACCCTGATTTATGTTTGATGGATCTTGTTAGCAATGCCGGCGACTTCACAGCTAACATTAAAAGTATAGAAATGTTATGTGAATGAGCCTAAGGAAGGTCCCAATCCTTTATCTTTTCATCTGGGATCAAGCATTAGCTCCTGACGGAGTTAAAGAAAATCAAAAGACTGTATTCTGCTTTGTGAGAAGTATATTGGCTTTAGTGTAATGAAGTTCTTACAGTGTTTGAGTTATGTGCATGGCCCTATGAATTTTTGCCTTTTAAAAAACTTCTACCCTGTGATTTAAGATTTTAAAGAATTATTGCCTTCATTATCAGTACTCACTGATGCTGCCAATTCAATTATCTGCAATGGAGGGCAGTGGTGGCCAACATAAACTAAAACAATGAATTACCAAGAATCATTTATGTTTGTCCCCAAAGTACTTTTTTTCTTACATTTGAATACAAATGTCTTATATAATGCATACTTTAAAATCTAACTTCTAAATAAACTGCCTGTGGATAATTGAAAAAAGTCTATATTTACATTTGATTCTTACTCTAAGAAAGCTATAATCATATGTAACCATAAAGATGAGCATTATCTTGCATAAAAGTCATTTTTTTGATATTTTATCAGTCACAAAGCATATTAAAAGGCCGTAAAGTGGATTTGGGGGTAGTCAAGTGAAGGGATAGTTGAAAGACACTTGAGGGAAAAACAAGTTGCCATTTTTTAGATTACATTCATAACTTCCTTGTGAAATGGAAATAAGTCAAATGGAAGGAAATGATTCATGTGAGAAATTGGCATTACCCATTCAAACTTGGTTGTTACAAATATGAAAATTTTTAAAGAAGAAAACCCTGTAAGCCCTTTTGATTTTTAAAGTTCACCTCTCTGTTATTGGAGGTTTTATTTATTTGTCTTTTCAGACTGGGAAATAGAAAGGACTCAGGCGTTATGAATTTATATGGACCTTTTTTTTCTTTGAAAGGAGATATTCATTAGGAATGCTAAGTTTAAGTATTCTTTTCTCTATGACTGTAGTATATAATAAGGTATTGTAAATACACTCAATGATAACAACAGCTCAATTTCATTGCATATATTACCTGTTCACGCAGTATACTAGTGCCTCCACATATAATTTCTCTGTGTTTCTCCGTAAGTCTTGTAAGGAAGCTCCCAATAAACCTATGAGAAACTAAGGCTCAGAAAGTTTGAGTCAGCACAGTGTACATAGCTAGAAAGTAGCAAACATAGCATTCAGGGTCAGGCAGCCTGAAACTCTCACTACATTCTTTCCAATATCCTCAACAGTAGTGGATGACAGCACTGTGTCCTCTAAAGCTACGGTCTCCAACCCCCAGGCTGCAGACCTGTACAGGTCCTCCGTGTCCTGTTAGGAGCCAGGCTGCACGGCAGGAGGTGAGCAGCAAGTGAGTGAGTGAAGCTTTGTCTGTATTTACAGCTGCTCCCCAGTGATCCCATCGCTGCATAAGCTATGCCTCCTGTCAGATCAGCCAGGCATTAGATTCGAATAGGAGCACAAACCCTATTGTAAACTGCTCATGCAAGGGATCTAGGTTGTGTGCACTTTGTGAGAATCTAATGCCTGATGATCTGAGGTGGAGCTGAGGCAGTGATGCTAGTGCTGGGGAGCAGTTGCAAATACAGATTATCATTAGCAAACAGGTTTGACTGCACAATAAATGCAATGTGTTTGAATCATCCCCAAACCATCTCCCTGCCCCATACGTGGAAAAATTGTCTTCCATGAAACTGGTCCCTGGTGCCAAAAAGGTTGGGCACCACTGCTCTAAAGGAATAGACTCAGCTTCAACTGAAAACATAGGTGAAAAATCATAATCTGTCTCATTTCAGAGAATTCTCTTCATTCAGTTTAACTGTCAGGTCATGCATGTCACTACTTTTTTTGAAACCTGTGGGACTGAGTTTGAGGTGTTCCTTTTCTCTTTCATGGCTTCAGGAAGTATCAGGCTTCTCTTTGCATATTTTTTATTACTTGGCACTAAGTTAATGCTATGTCTTATGGAAAGGGTTTAATTCCTGAATTTCTCAGTGTGAACAATTGTTTATATAGCCATTACAATATATGCCAAGAGACATTAGTTCAATCATCATAAAATATTTGAATACCTACTATATGTTAGGCACTGTGCTAGACATGAAATATAGCATATGGCAGTCCCAAGGGACTATGTTCCAAGAACCCCAGTGGGTGCCTAAAACTACGAAGAGTACCAAACCCTATATATACTATGTTTTTTTCTATACATACCTATGATAATGTTTAATTTATAAATTAGGCACAGTAAGAGATTAACAATAATAATAAAATAGAACCATTATAACCACATACCGTAATAAAACCTATGTGAATGTTCTTTCTCTCTTTTTCTCTCTTTCTCTCTCATAATATCTTATTGTACTGTACTATGGGTAACTAAAACCACAAAAAGCAAAACCATAGATAAGAGGGGGACTAATGTGGTAAAGAAAATAGACATATGTCCACTTTCATGAGGTTTCTTTTCTTATGGAGAAAGAAGTGAGCAGTATGAGTCATGAGGGCCAATTTATTATAATTTTCTCTAATGAATTCATCCATAAGCTGTTAACATTTTTAACCTAAGCACATTTTGTAATAAGAGAAGTTTGCTTTCCCTAAGGAAATTTTTTTCTCATTTATGCCATAAAAACAATGAAATGTTATTTTAAAATGCATGGGTCAATATAAAGTAGTATATAAAAAGCAGGTTTTGAGCCATGTAATTGCTGATTAACATGACCTAAAAATTTTCATTGTTATAAATGTGTGATTTTTAAATGCACTTTATATAGTTAAATTTTTAAAGTGTTCTAAAATAAACAAATGATTATTTTTTCCCTAGTGTTTCCAGTCCTTTTTACCTCAGCATGTTTAACCCAATGGATATAGCTAAGATAAACAAAGACCTAGGAACCTTAAGCTCTAAACTTTTCCATAACTGTTCCCAAATATTGGGTCATCCTTCTCAGCGTATTAGTTCGGATAGCAGCCATTTCTGCAAACAACTCTCATTATAACCCAGTCCAAGGCTTAGGGTCATTTTCCCCATTTATGGCACTTGATTAGATTCATGACCCCACCTCTACCAATTTGATGTGTAATGTTGGCCCATTGTTGAATGTGTCCCTTAGACAGACTGTTCCTGGAAATGATTTCCTCTATATCCATTGGCTCTCTGAGCTGTTCTAAACATGTTTGGGAAGAAAGTTTTGATGGTTTGGGTCTGTGGACTTGGCCTGCGTGTGAATAACTGGGTCATGTTTCTGGCCTCTAAGGAACTTGGAGCATGGCCTAAGAGGTTGCCTGATGGATATAGTCATGAAATTTGGAACTTGAGAGGACCTTAGAGACCACCTAATCCAATCATTTCAAACAGATGCAGAAAATTCAGAGCCAAGAGAGGTCAAACTACTAACCCAGGATCTCAGAATGAGCTCGTGGCAAAAGCCAGGCCACAATCCATTTCTCTTCTCCAAGGGTCACACTCTTCCCATGGCTCCATACACATACTCTAACCTTTGGCACACCCTGGGCTTAACCTAATAAATAGAACGGACAATTCTAAACTTTGGGCAGGGTTATAATAAGGATTAGCCATTGTCTTTTGTGATTGAGCAAACATCTGGCTCAATGCTAGTAACTGAAAAAAGAGAAAGTAATAAAGCAAACCAATCACATTATTTACCAATATGAAAATGAATACTAGCATAAATATTAAAGGATTTAAACTTCAATGGATGATAACTGCTCCTGTTTCTTTGGGTAGCTTGTAATTAAGGAGTCATTATGCTTTTAGGTGATCATTTTTGCTGCTCTTTTTTCTTATTTATGCAATTATTTATGATAGAAGAATATTTTCTCCCAGAATCAAGGCTATGGTTTAGAGAATCAGAAACTTCTCCCTTCATTTGTTTTTTGGCTCGTTATTTAAAAGAAAGAGGTTGTGTCTGTTTTTGAAAAAGGAGATTTAAAGTCATCCCTAACTGTGATGGATAATTTTAGGTCTTAGATTGTCTGGATTAAGGGATACTCTGATGGCTAGTAAAACATTATTTCTGGGTATGTCTGTAAGGGTGTTTGTGGAAGAGAATAGCATCTGAATCAGTAGACTGAGTAAAGAAGATCTGCCCTCACCAATGTGGGCAGGCTTTGTCCAATCTGCTGAGAATTCAAAAAGAACAAAAAGGTGGAGAAAGGGTAAATTGGCTGTCTCTTTTGAAACTGAGACATCCAGCTTCTCCTGCCCTTGGACATAAGAACTTCAGGTTTAAACTTCAGACTCTGAGACTTACATCCGCAGCAGCCCCAGGTTCTCAAGCCTTTGGCCTTGGACTGAATTACAGCACCAGTTTCCTGGTTTTTTAGCTTGTAGACAGCATATCCTGGGACTTCTTGGTTTCCATAATTATGTGAACCAATTCCTATAATAAATCTCCTCTTATCATGTGCTCATGCTCTCTCTCTCTCTCACTCTTTCTCTCTCTACATATATATTTAAGTTAGAGGGAGTTATAGATAGATCATAGTAAGTTACTTTTGTTTTCCATTTAACATGTTAGGTAGGTTTAGGTTGTAGAAAGTAGTTTAGATATTTAGGTATGTGTGTGCATACATGTACACACACACTGTCTCTCTCTCAAGTAAGAGCTAGAAGAAATAGAGGCAATGTTGAATGGGCTTTTTCTGAAACTTGGCCCATGATAAATATGATTGCAGTTAGCAGTTACAGGCCTTAAGGCAAACATTTTTTCCTGGGCCTAGGTCTGATTATTTGGGTAGTGAGCTGTATATTCTCCATGTTACAAAGCACAAGGGGACCTTGTGTAGTTTTATCACCCATAGATAATAGATAATTGTTTTAATTTCCTGGAAAAAAATAAAAGCAACAGCTTCTTGAAGATAATTCTGAGATAATCCCTTGCGTTTACCCAATTAGTGGTTTTGTTTGAAATTTTAGTTTAAAAAATATTTTCCAGAAGGTGATTTCCCTGTCCTTTGTAAATTGTGTAATAATGTTCTCCAGTCAGGCAAGATTAATTTCTTTAATGAATCAATGTGAAATCCAAGGGGTACTTTGAGGGGTGCCCATATATGCTAAGCACTGTCCAGCATTTCACAAATGTCCTCACCAAATTTGACTAGTGAATCTATGATATTGGTATAGTATGCTTCTTTTATAGCTGAGAAAAATAAAATTCAGAGAGACTAAGTGACTAGTTAAGTTAGTAAAATGAGTTTTGTAACTCAAATTTATGCCCTTTTCTCTGTATAACATACTGTATAGTTTTATAACTGTGCCTTTCCATACTTCTCCAAATTTCTGCCTACAGTTTAATTCAAGCAGATTTTCCTAAAGTTGTAAGTCTATCTGCTGTTACTTCCCTGAAATCAATGCTTACTCTCTTCCAACCATGGAACTAGGTACACATTTTAATAGTGAATTATGTTGACAGCATCTTCCCTTGGAGAACTCCCCTATATGTTCAATGTACAACCACCTTAATCCTCATTGCCCATTAGCTTCATTCCATAGACCTGGTAACTGAGAAATGAAAAACCAATCTCAAGGTTAGAAGTGAAACCATGGTCCCAGTTCTCTAGTGAAAAATCATTTTGTTCAGGGTATACTATATGCTGGAATATTGTAAGTGTTCAGTGAAGGGCTTGTCCAATTTAGTGCATCAATTCCTTATCATATTTGTCCACACTTCTTCTGTGTATATACTCACATGGCCTAAATAAATCCCAAGCAGGTCTGATTACCCTTTGATACTTTTTCGTCTTTTTTTGTGCCTTATTATTTCTAGGACATTTTTTAAAAAGGTCTTACAATATGATATTTGAATTTCAGTGATTCAAAGAACTGAAGGCATTAGGTGACCCCTGAATTCAGCAAATAGGTCAGCAAAAGTTAAAAAGATGAGCCACACTACTGTAGTAGATGTGTGAGATAAATGGAACTTTTACTTATCGTCAGTGGATGTATAAATCGGTACAAATTTCAGGAAATACCTAAGTCGTATTAAATTTTTACTTTTTATCTAGTAATTCTACTGCTTGAAATATATCCTCTAGATACACTCACATAGCTACCAGAATTAGGATATCTGGGCAAAGATAACCATGCCAAAATATTTGCTTATTACTGTACGTTGTTGTTAAAAAGCAAAGGACTCACTTATGCCTCTCTAAAACAAACAATACGTAGGAAGTGCTCAATAAAAGGTAGTCACTATTACTACTGTTACTTAGTGCTCATGAATCACACCCTTCTTTTGGTATTATTATAGTTTTTGTTTTGTTTCTCTTCACTTCTAGTCAAGGATGTTTTTCTTGGCTATACGTTGTGTTAAGCTTATGCATTCATTTCTGTAATAACCTTATTCTCCATTTTCTCCCTCTCTTTTGTCCCTTTTCCTACCCCAAGTATTGCTAAAATATGAATTGTAAATTTCTAGCATTAAAATGAAAATTATGACAAAACCATGAGATCCAGATTTTCTTTCACATCTATATGAGTTGGTATCTCTTAAATCAGAACTACTAAATTGCCGATTTTTAAAAGTTTTTTAACATTTCTGTAAAAGCACAATTCTTTAGTGTGTACAGTAATGAAGCCATTGGCTCATTAGGATTGTGCAGAAATGTGGGGCTTGAACTCTTACAATTTTCTCACTTACCTCATAAATAGTAAAATTCAGACTCAGTGATTCTGGTGTAGACTTCAAAATGGATTAGGAATAGAAGCAAAAAAATGATTTAGCTGTGTAGCAAATTGATAATAACCTGTTTAGATCTCTTCATGATGCCCTGTGGCTTTTCTGCATCCTTAATTTTGGATTTCACTGCAGGCACTTTATATTTCTCAGGGAAAAAGTTCATAAAGATCAGGAAGGGCCATCCTTTGTGAAGGGAAGTATTGTCATTATCAGTCATATTCTCGTGGGAAATGGAAGCCATGGTGGGACAGTCATAGATGACAGTTGTGATTATGTAATTTTGTAGTGTGCACTGACATTTGATTCTCTTTCTTTAGTACAGGGATCAAAAGATCTCCTTTTCTAGTGTTTTCCATTTTTCCATTTTTTTTTTTTAGTTTATAAAAATGTAACTCAATAATGATAATGATACACAAATATCCAAAGTAAAGGTCTCCTGTCAATCTGTCCCCAGAGGAAAACGTTATCTTTTTCATATGTAAAGTTTCCCATCTTTCTCTATGTTTGTGTGCATGTTCAAGTCGATATACTTCTGTATATCACATACTGTATTATACACACTTTAACAATAGTATTTTTCCCCTCAAAGTGGCCTTTGAAATGAATATTTTAGTGCATTTAGTTTATTTAGGAGTTGATCCTGGAAAGTAAAAGAAATGGAGTGGGGAAAATGAGAGAGGGACAGGAGAAAACTCCAAAAAAAATGCTCTATTAAGCAGGTTTTGGCTGTGGGCAATTGGAACACAATCCCTCTGGGGAACCTCGAAGGAATCATATAAGATGCACCTCAGATGGGAAGGTTGGCACATTTATCATTCTACTTCCATACCCTATTGGTTGGAGGTTGCCTCCAGGGTGTTATGTTCCCTACAACTTGTATTACACATGTGCACAGCTGAGCAACCTTCTGCAGCTTTGGCAAAAGCAGTGGCAGAGAGACCCAGCCCGTGCTTGGGTAGAAACCTGGTAATGGCCTATGACCATCCACCATGCTTGTGTTGTAATCAGGTCAGCCAAGGACACACGCTGTAGCGTATCAGGAGTGTGGTCTGCGATACTTCCCTGCATGCTGTTCTTCAAGTAGCTTTTTAAAAAATTCAATAATGTATCTTGGATAGATTGCCAAGTCTGTACATGCATGCATTCTTTTAGTTTTTAATGGCAGCATTCCTCATTGAATAGTAGAGTGGGATAGCTAATCATTTAAGAGAGTATAATGCCAGTGTTTTTCCTTATTTTACTGTGTGAACATATAGGTATGCTAAATAATCTTCCATAAAACCAAGAGTGATTTAACTTCTTCTAAAACAGTGCTTCTCAAACTCTTGTGTACACATGAATCACTTGTACATCTTGTTAAATTACAGATCTAATTTCGTTGGTCTGGGATGAGGCCTGAGAGGCTCCATTTCTAACGATTTCCCATGTGTTGCTGATCCACAAACCAGGCTTTGAGTTCAAGGTTCTGCAGTGAAATAACCTGAAGGGAACTTGGACATTGTGAAAGTATTTTTATGAGTCTGCTAAGTTTTCATAAAGATAGACATATTGAACCAAGAGCTTGGAGAATCTAATTTCTAGCTATAAATTTGCTTTGGGACCTTGTGCAACTCTTTTCTGTTCCTGAAAAAAAAAATCTGGACATGGTATCATTCAGGTGCCTCGGTTCTAGGTATATTTCTTGATGCAACATATGCATTCTTTTACTTGCTAAGAGAATATGATTCTTTTCTACTCAGTTTTATAAATGTGTGGGGTCAAACTAAACCTATAAATATTTAGGATATCCCGTGGTTCCTGAATGTCTGTGTTTACCTATTATCACTACTCTTATTAATTGAAACTAGATGAGTCAGAGGGCAAACCTAGATGACTAATGGGCATATATCAAACTTAAGGTATCCAAAAGAGAGTTCTGGATTTTTCCCCTCAAATTTAGTCTTCCCTGTCTCCTTTGACAATAAATGATAACTGTGTAGGCAAAGATGCAATTGGTGAAACCCCAAGATCATCCTTGAACCTTTCTTTCTAAAATTTCTCACATCCTATGCATCAGAAAACAGGTAGACTTTACATGCAAAACAGATTTTTTTCTTTTTTATTTCAGCATATTATGGGGGTACAAATGTTTAGGTTACATATATTGCCCCTGCCCCACCTGAGTCAGAGCTTCAAGCGTGTCCATCCCCTAGACAGTGTGCATCACACTCATTAGGTGTGTATATACCCATCCCCTCCTCCCCCTCCCACCTGCACAACAGCCGATGAATGTTACTACTATATGTGCACATAAGTATTGATGAGTTAATATCAATTTGATGGTGAGTACATGTGATGTTTTTCCATTTTTGTGATATTTCACTTAGTAGAATGGCTCTAGCTCTATCCAGGATAATACAAGAGGTGCTAGATCACCATTGTTTTTTGTGGCTGAGTAGAACTCCATGGTATACATATACCACATTTTATTAATCCACTCATGTATTGATGGGCACTTGGGTTGTTTCCACATCTTTGCAATTGTGAATTGTGCTGCTATAAACATTCGAGTGCAGATGTCCTTTTTATAGAATGTCTTTTCAAAACAGATTTTTTTAATTCACTTTTCTTTATAACCACCTCCATTGCTATGTCCAGAGGATGCTTCTGACCTACCATAATATCTCCCCACCTAATGGGAAATTCACTCCATTTCTTAGCCCTTCATTCTCTTATACACAAACTTATGTTTGAAGTAAATCATATCATGTCTTTCCCCACTTAAATTCTTCAATGCCTCCCCATTGTGCTTAACATAATCCCAATTCCCAGGACCCAGGCACAGCCTACAAGGCACCATATGAGCTGGTTCCTACCTACCCATCCAATGTCATTTCATGCCACCACCTCCTAGCTTTCTCTGCCTCAACCACACTGGCCTTTTTTCTTTATCATGTACACAGGAAGCTCTTGCCTGACTGAGGGATGTAGCCTTTTGGCCTTCTTTGAAAATGTTTTGAGTTCTATGAATGTTATCGTATTTTTCTTTTCAGTTCATCAATGCTTTCTCTATATAAATTATATCATATTTAGCCATTGTAAGTCTTAATCTGGCATTTTTTAAAAAGGTTCACCAGAAAATAGAAATGGAAAGAAAATATTAAAAGGAAGCCATGATTTCTGCCCTCTCTGCCCTTCTTCTTTGTCCTCTATAACTTCTGATTTGCACTGTACTAAAACAGATATGTTTTTATAGATTATCTAATGAGTTAGACACTATGACCTATAAATATATATCTATATATATATTTTATAAGTTTTATTTCAAAATATGAGGCGTACAAAGTGTTCTTGTTACATGCATGAGTTGTCTAATCCTAAACTCAGGGCTTTTACTGTGCTTGTCACCAGAATAGTGTACCTAATAGGTAAGTTTTTATCCATCACCCATCTTCCACCCTCCTCCCTTCTTTGTTTCCAGTGTTCTTTACACCACTGTATGACCATGTGTACCCATCATTTAGCTCCCACGCATTAATGAGAACACATGATGTTTGGTTTTCCATTCCTGAGATACTTCAGTTAGGATAATGGTCTCCAGTTCCATCCAACTTGCTGCAAACAGCATTATTTCATTCTTTTTCATGGCTGAAGAAGAACAAGAAGAAAAGATATTACCATTACAAAGTGTCCTTTTAATCTTTACAATAAGTTTATGGTAGTAGTATTATTCTTTTAAATCATGAGGAAACAAAGACTCAAGGAGGTGAACTCACTGGTCCAGAATTATAGGATATATATGTGTGTTTTATACAGACACACACACACACACACACACACTTATATGGAGCTAATATATAAGTGCTTTTAGATCTGAAAGCAAATTGATCATCCATGGAAATACTTAATAGTTTTTTGTTGTTGTATTGTCATCTTTCTCACTAGAGCCTGTGGAAATAATTTTTAAGAAAATATCCATCTGAGAGTTTTCATTCTGTGTTAATCTTTTTAAAATTATGAAAACATATTTCAAATCATCTGGATGACCAGTTGATGTCACTGTCTTTGTCTGTATTTGTATCTATAATCATATGGTGCCAAGGAGGCCTACTGTCATTGTCTGGGGCTAATGAGGAAGGAAAGCAAAAAAGAGTCTGACTTAATAAGTAAATGATGCTTTTAAACCAAATGAAAGCTGTTACCCTGGCAAGCTACACTCAGATGAAAGTTTCATAGAAAAAAGTAGTGGAAGAATCATAATGTCATACGGCACAAAGAATATAGCCTATGAATTTCAAAAATATTTAGTGTTTCAGTAGTCAGTAGCATATTCACATTTCAAGTGGCAATTTAGATTTGGCAAAGTGACATTATTCGTGATGCTAAATTAACATTTTAATTTAATGTGTTGGTTTTGCAAGTTTGCTTTTATATAATTTTAAAGTGTATCTGGCTTAAGAGTCACATTCAAGCTATAAACAGATGCATGTATACCTCAGTGTATGCTTGCACATATTTAAGGGCTCCATAATGAAAATACCCAAATCAACATGGCATATAATACATGATGATATATTAAATACATAACATATTAGATATATAATAACATCATATGTGTATATATATTTTTCTTTCCTCTTAAAGGAGTCTAATACCAGGGTATTTCGACCTTGGAATGACAGACACTTCTTTCACAGATAATTCTTAGTTATAGGGAACTTTTATGTGCATGTAGGATGCTAGTGGCAGCCCCTTCACTGCAGTTGTGACAAAAATGTCTCCAGATATTGACAACTGCCCTCTGAGTGGCAAAATTGCCCTGTTTCGTAATCACTGGTCTATGCGTTACTCAAATAGAACCTCATCTTTATCACATGTTGTTTGTAAGGTTGCAAACTCACAAAAGGATTATCACCTTCGTGTCTATTAATGAGGAAATGATTTTGATGGTGCATATACAGGCTATATTATGAGGAGAAAATCAGGCAGGGTCAGGTGAGCACAGTAGAATTAGAAGAGAATTATGTTTACATTTAGAGAAAATTTATCTGGCTATTCTTTTATTCATTGTTGCTTATTAATACCCAGAATCCAGTTTGAATCCTCATCTTCCTTCTGTCTGAAAATCACCTAAGCCAAAACATTACCTAAAACCTTTAGTGGAGACCATGAGCTAGTAGTATACAAATGAACCAAATAAATGGACACTCTCTAAGTTGTAATTGAGTATGATAATCAAATCATGCAGTCTTAGAGGAAGCAGATGCTGAATTCCATGTTTTATATTCTTTCTGCCTTGAGGGAATACAGTTTTAATGCAACGTACAAAATGTACACTGTCTAATATTTCTTTTATAAGGTAAAGTACTTACGATGAATACTTCCATTGTTTTTGGATTTGAGCTATCAAGATTAATAGGCTGCTTATTTTATTTTGCACTTGTTTTAACTTTTGTTTTCAAGTAATTTCAAACTCAAATGTTGTGAAAATAATATAATGCTTTTCATCAAGATTTTCCACCTGTTACCAACTGTCACATTTGCTTTATCATTTTCTCTATAGAAATATAAATATTGGTATTATTATTCTAAGATATTTGAGAATAAATTACAGACATGATGCACTTTTACACATAAATACTTTAGTTTATGTCCTAAGAAGGACATTTACTTACATAACCAAAGTAAAATAATCAACGTCAGGAAAACAACATTAATACAATACAAATGTCTAATCTACAAAACTTAGTCAAATTTCGTGTTATCCCACTAATGTCCTTTATAATAAATAAAGGTCCTTTATAATAAATAAAAATTGGGAGTGGGCAGGGATCCAAGATTCAATTGAAGATTAAATGTTACATTTACATGCCTCTCAGTTTCCTTTAATTTACAATAGTTCTTCAGTCTTTCTTCATTTGATAATTTTGAAGATTACAAGCCTATTATTGTGTAGAAGGTTTCTCATCTTACGGCACAAAGAATATAGCCTATGAATTTCAAAAATATTTAGTGTTTCAGTAGTCAGTAGCGTATTCACATTTCAAGTGGCAATTTAGATTTGGCAAAGTGACATTATTCGTGATGCTAAATTTATATTTTAATTGAATGTGTTGGTTTTGCAATAAATAAAGGTCTGTCTGATGTTTTTCCATGATTAGATTCAGGTTATGCATTGCTAAAAGGAATGCCACAGTGCTGTGGTATCCTTCTCAGTGTAGCATATCAGGAGGTACATGGTATCCATTTGTCCCATTCTAGTGATGCTACTTTAATCATTTGTTTAAGGTAATGTCTGTCAGATATCTCCAAGGAAATGTTACTGTTTTCCTCCTTGTAAGTAATTAAGTATCTTTTGGCAAGATTCTTTGAGAGTATATACATTTACTAGTTCTCATCAAACTTTCACTCACTAGTTTTGACATCCACTGATCATTTTTTTGTTTGTTTCAGCATATTACATGGTTACAAATGTTTAGGTTACATATATTTCCTTTGCCCCACCCAAGTCAGAGCTTCAAGGGAGTCCACTGATCATTCTTGCCTAAATTAATTATTACTGTGAAGAGTGCCATATGATGATTTTGTAATTCCAACATTCTTTCCACATTTATTAGTTTTTATTCTACTTTAAGTATAGTTTTCTTTTTCCTCTCTTTTATTTAGCAATTAATTTGTATGAGAAGGAACTCATAGATTCTTACTTTATTTTATGGGTTAAAATTAATACTAACATTTCATATATTGATGCTCAAACATTTCGAATAGAGCTCTAAGAAGGTAAAGATAAATGATCAATATGCACTAGTTACTCTCTTTCCACCTCTTTAGTGTAACATATTAGCTAATTTTGCAGTCCTGTTCAGGTATTAGGGTAATCCAGCAGAAGCTGTCATTGTCTCAATGGCTGGGTGCCAGTTCTGCCTCAGTGATTCATTGAAATGGAGCTGAAGGAGCGGAAGTCACTCTCTCCTTGGAAGCCAGGAGCGTTTTATTGTTCTTAACAGTGCTGAGAATGCCAATGACTCCGAAGCTGGGAAAAAAGGCTCTTAATGAGTTTCAGCATTTTAATGTACTGCAGGTTCCCAATTGTATGAATTTAAGAAGCTTAGCAATTCGGTATCTTCTGAATAATAGCATTTATTTTATACTCTAAATACTCCCGGGGAAGCCTGAATAACATTGCAGCTTCTTTGGTGTAATAGCTTTTGGTGAGCTAATTGACTTGAACAGTAGAATTGCTCCTTTAAAAAAAAAAAAAAGCCACATGGTTTTGATTAATGAGCCCAGTAATAAATCATTAATCTTTGTAGCTCATAAATGATAGGAACAGTGTTATGTTTCCCACCCTGTAATATGTTTCTAGATTCTCTTGCTGATACAGTGGCCACATTTTAAGGATCTCATCATTAATTTAATATGCCCACCTCGATATAATTTAATATAATCTTTAGTAAGTTTGTACTGATGAGGGACACAATGGACTAAACATTAAATAGTGATAATTGTTCTTTTATGAACATGACTTATATTTAGTTAGTAGCTGTCCTCTTACAATGTTCTAAATTTCTTTATGTAATAATAACTATAGAAATAATGGTGAGTTACTGAGCTTCTTTTATGTACCTGGCACTCTAGTAAATTTTTAGTATATCATATCATTGAATTCCCACAATAACCCTCTGAGGTTGTTAGTATTATTATCTCCATTTTTCAGTTCAGGCAATTTGCTGAGAAATGTTAATAACTAGTTAATATTAGGGCCACCGTGTTGCTGCATGTTCACAGATCATTCCTACCCAAAGTTTTCTGGAAGATTATGGACAAAATCATTTTTAATGAAATGGAAATATATAGTTATATACACAGCCCAAATTAACCTTTGTAGTTGTCTTAGGGCTTAATGTGTCTGTGAGGATTTTATATTTCAAGCTTTAATTTTCATGTTTATCATGTAGCTGAGACACCATTTAGAAATAATTTAGATTGTCTAATCACCAGTTTGAGGAAAATAGAATTTCAAGTTATGGACTGTAAAAGATAGGGGGCAGATGTCTGTCTACATTGTTGGCTGCACTAATGTGTTAGCTAATGAGAAGTAGCATTTTATTATTGAAGTTTAGCCATAAACTATCCACTAGGCTCAACTCTGTAAGACAGGCAGAGATCATGGCTGATCATGCCTGTGTCCTTAGAATTTAGCTCAGGGCCTGGCATATACTACAAGATAAAGAAATGTTAAATTCGTGAATGACCGGTCAAGAGCAAATATGTCAAAAATAAGTGGATGATCCATTTAATAAAGGGCCATGAGTCAAGATATGTAAATGGACAAGTGATTTTGAATTGGATTAGTGTTGTGACCATAACTGCCTCCAATTGTTCAGGTGTGCTAGTTCCCGAATCACAGGATTCCTGCATATAGAAAACCTGCAACTAAGAGAGAAACTAAGATGTATGCATTCCTTTTTCATTAATAGTCTAGACACTCCTGGTGAAATCATGTAACTCCTTGTTGAGTCACATTAAGAATAAGACTTATCTCTTTCCCACTGATGAGTATTAAGAAAAATACAAATAATGTGCATGCCAAGTAAAAGCCGGCAATGATGATGAAAAGTACTCACTTAAAAGACAAAATTATTTACCTCCTTTGAACACCTCCACCCCCCTATTGCACCTCCTCTTTGTTATTTCTCTACCAAGGTTACAATGTTAATATAAGAAATGGAAGGAAGACAGTAGCACCTAGTTAGGTTCCCCTCCCATCCCACCCTGCATTAATAAACTAATTTTCATTGAGAGATAAACACATGCATACACTCACACACTCTCGACACCACACACCACATTCTTTTAGTCCACGGAGTGTTGTGTAGCCTGTTCAGACTCTCTTTGGAAAGACCAGGATTAAATAAATGTAGGGTATGCCATCCTTCACTTACACTGACAGAATTTTAATGTACAGTTAAATTTTTTTTGTTGTTTTTTTGTTAAAGTGCCAGTGTAGAGCTAGCTGACTGCTTAGTCTATACCATGTAAAATATGCATGGCTTTACAGAGCCAGTTTCCTGTAAAATTGACATAGGACAATTTAGGAGTAAAAGTAGATTTAAGCGAAACAGCAACACAACAGAATATTTTGTATGAAAACCTGTGATTTTGCACTTTGTATATATATTTTTTTCTTGTGTAATAGATGTTAGAAAAAATTAGCCCGGTATGTTTTCCTCAGTAGCTTAGGAAATTTTATTGCTCGAGCCTTACAAATAAAACAAACTTGCTACCTCATTTTCCTAATATGATTAAATGATTCCCATTCTTAGAAAGGTGAATTGTACTGCTAAGTAGGTGTACATTTTGAACACCTGTACGAACCCATCTCACAGTGGATCTTTCACCTTGATCTCTCAGAAAAAGCTGTGAGCCAGACATTAAATATATGTTGAAATCTCAAGCTTCTGATTCATGTCAATTTGGATTTGAATTCTTGTTAGGTTTCTTAGCAGCCATGTGATTTGGGCAATTTCAAAGCTTCCTATAACCTCAACTTTCTCACATGTAAAATGGGAATATTAATAGTATCTACCTCAAGGGTTGTTTTAAAGCATAAAAATATAATGAATGTAAATGACTTTAAAGCACAATGTCTGGCATATGGTAAATTCAGAATATATATTAGATAATATCATACCATAAGAAAGTCATAATATGAATCTTAACAATGAATAATTTCTATAAAATAATATTAATATTAATTCTATATGGCAATGAATATTTTGGTATAAGTATGTCCTATGCAATATTTGGGATATGCTTATAATAGAAAATATTATTTGTTGTTTATCAGAAATTCAAATTTAACAGGACATCTTTTATCAAATAGGCAGCCCTAATTTTATAGGACATAGTGTTTGTCACATGAGCTTTGTTGCATCATTCTGGGAGTCACCATTTGTGCTGTGTTTTGAAGGTGTCATTTACATAGACTACAACGAAAATAGTTTCCCTTGAATGGAAGTCTATGCCCCTAACATCTTTTACATCTCACTGATGCATTTGTGTGTATACTAAATATGGATCTGAGTGAGCCTCGGCCGATTTAAGCTATCGTATTCTAGGCAGAAGATACAAAAATGTTTTGCCATCTGTTCTATATTTGTATGTGTTGTGGTGATTATTCCAGAAGAAATAAGTAGGGCACCATAGTAAACTTATGGCTATCATCATGCCATTTCCATAATTCCATAGTTGTTTGGAGAAGGATTATGGTCATTAACAGCAAATCAGGTGACAACTTTCTAGCCCAGAGTTCACAGCAGGTGGATACAATAGACATCCCAAGGAAGCCCCTTTAGCGTAGTGAATTAGACTCCGAGAAAATGTGATTTGTTTACAATATTGAGTAGTTCTCTATAGTTTTGTTTCCTATTCTCATTTTTGACCATCAGGACCCTGAGTACAAAACATACATATTTGTGATATAGTAATATATTACAATAAAACTATAGAGAGATCTCAATATTGTAAAATGTTAATTTAGCATTTTCTCACAGGAGAAACCATCACATCAGGGCTGATAACTGGTGATACTGAGCTCGAGTTCATGAGGTGCATGTGGAGGGAGAAGTCAAGGAAAGCCAGAGAGCCAATCTGGCCACCTGTTCCAGGACCACAGGTAAATCAACCTTAGTCATAAAGATTCAAGATGCACATTTAATCACTTGCTGCTCATCTCAATTCAAGGCTGCTTACTTGATCTGGAAAAAAAGTTAGCCCAAGCCTTAAAGAACAGCACAAACACCCAGGTCATCATGAGCACTGGGTATCTTTTCACAATCAGGCCCTTGCTGAGTTTGTTCTCCAGAATTAAACCCTCTGATTGAACTTGAGGACATGAACTCCAATTGCTGATGCTGTGCTTACATTATATCTGAAATAATTAAATACTTCTTTTAAAAAAGGTGTTCCTTAGGGAAATTGTTCTTATTTTAGGGACATTATTCTTTGTTGCTTTGGGAGGAATAATCGGCAGTCACCTTCCTCTAACTTCATCACCATGTGGAACTAGCAGAAAAGAAATCACTTTTTCTCTTTTAAGGAAATTGAAAACAATTGCAGGTAATTAAAAACAGAGGGCCCCCTTCACTGATTAGCAAACAGGACAGAAGGCATGTTTATTAGGTACTATTTAGGAGTGAAAGCCTACTTCTTGGCAGAACTTCTTTACTTTTCCCTTTGGTCTTTGATGCATTACCTTGGATATTTGGTTCTGGAACACCTATCTTAAGATAAGGCTGTGCATCTCACTTTACCTGGTCAGAGTCAATGACTTTGTGGCTAGAGTATGCAGAAGTCCTAGGGTGAAGGTCAGAGCTGAGCATGCATCCTTATTTTTTCATAGCAATACAGATTTGACAAAACTAATACATTGTGTTAGTCATGGTTCTCCGGAGAAACAGAACCAATATTCTCTCCCTTCCTCTCTCAGTCTGTCTCTCTCTCTCTCTCTCTCTCTCTCTCTTTATTACATAGAATTGACTCATGAGATTATGGAGGCTAACAAGTTCCAAGATCTTCAGCCTGCAAGCTGGAGACCCAGGAGAGCCAACAGTTCTATGTAATAAATATTTCCACAACAAAGGATGGCAGGCTCAAGACCTAGGAAGAGTTAGGGTCTGAAGGCAGGAAAGTAAATAAATAAATAAAAGGTCTTAGCTCAAAGGCAGTCAGACAGGAGGTATTCTTTCTTAACTCTAGGAGAGTCAGCATTTTTGTTTTATTCAGGCTCTCAACTGATTAGATGAGGTCTATCCACATTAAGGATCCGCTTTCAGTGTCATAGAAACATCCAGAATAATGTTTGACCAAATATTTGGGCCCGGTGTGGCTCAGTCAAGTTGACATATAAAATTAACTATCACACTCATGTATAATACTGAGGCAAGTACGGCCAAAACATCAGGCTTCCTTCAGTTCTCATGCGGAGGTGCTGAAACTCTCACAGCCGTGGACCAAACATGTTGATACTATCACTAGAAGAGTGAGAACATCTTTGCACAAAGTTAGTGTAAAACTAATTCCAAAATATCTGATGCCTTTAGGGCAGTGTGTTAACATGGAATGCTCTGACTCCCTGTTTTCCAAGAGAAAACACTTAGTTTTTATTATTAATTTTTAAATTGCTGTAGCATTAGAATAAACTGTTCCATTAAAAAAACAATTGTTCGTTTGCCTCCACAACGATTTTCTTTTTTACAGGTGAGATCCATTGAATAACAATATTTATAGGAAATCTCCAGAACTGGTATAGTATAGTAGAAAAAGTACTAGATCAAGCATCAAATAATATCACTTATGATGTTGCTTATTCACTTACTAGTCATGTGACCTTGGTAACCCTATTAAGATATCAGAAACAGTTTCCTTGTTTGTGTCGTTGGGATAATAACTCTTGCCTGATCTACCTTATAGGATTATTGTAAAGTGCCTGAAACATTTTGAATATTATAAAATTCTGTTCTATTTAAGGTAATATTATTATCTTCAGTCTATATGAACATCCCTCTTGATGTGCTTTTAAAATGTCTATAGTCTCATGCTGGCTTTAGAATTGTTTTCAACCTCTTCAGAATTTTTCTGGATTTTTTGTGACCACTGTTTAGGATAATTCATCTTGAGAAGACATTTTTTTCACTTAATAGTTTGAAAGTGTCTATACATTGGTTATACACAATTTTGTGATTAAAAAGCACTTGAAATAAACATGGCAGTACAGGTATTTTTTTTGATATACTGATTTCCTTTCCTTTCAGTAAATACCCAGTAATGCGATTGCTGGATCATCTGGTATTTAATAGTTCTATTTTTAGTTTTTTGAAGAATCTCATACTGTTTTCCACAGTGGCTATACTAACTTACATTCCCATTAATAGTGTATAAAAATTCCCTTTTCTCCATGTCCTCATCAGCATTCGTTATTGTTTGTCTTTTTGATAATAGCCATTCTAACTGGAGTGAGATGATATCTCATCATGGTTTTGATTTTCATTTCCCTGATAAATAGTGATGTTGATATTTGCCACTTTTTCATACACCTGTTGATTATTTTTATGTCTTTTTTTGAGAAACATCTATTCCCATCATTTGCCCACCTTTAATTAGACTTTTTTTTTTTTTTTTTTTTTTTTTTTTTTTTTTGCTTTTGAGTTGTTTGAGTTCCTTGGATTTCTGGATATTAATCCCTTGTCTGATGAATAATTTTCAAATATTTTATTCCATTCTGCAGGTTGTCTCTTCACTCTGTTGACCATTTCATTTGCTGTCAAGAAGCTTTTTAGTTTGATATAATATCATTTTTCTATTTTTACTTTTGTTGCCTATGTTTTTGAAGCCTTATCTATAAAATCTTTGTCCAAACCAATGCCTGAAGTTTTTGCCCTATGTTATGTGCTAGTAGTTTTATAGTTTCAGGTCTTACATTTAAGTCTTTAATCCATTTTGAGTGGATTTTTGTGTATGATAAGAGATAGGGGTCTGGTTCATTCTTCTTTATATAGATACCCAATTTTTCAGACACCATTTAAAAATGTGATATATATGTACACAAACACACACACAATGGAATACTATTCAATCACAAAAAAGAATGAAATTATATCATTTATAGCAACATGGATGAACCCGGAGGACATTATTTTAAGTGAAATAAATCAGACACAAAAAGATAAATATTGCATGTTCTCACATAGAGATAAAAAGTTGAGCTCATAGAAGTAGAGAGTAGAATTGTGATTACTAGAGGCTTGGAAGCATAGTAGGGAGGGGAGATAGGGAGACCTGTTGATTAACACATACAAAATTAATTCCTCCACTAATTAGGAGGAATAAATTCTAGTGTTCTATAGCACTGTAGGGTGACTATAGTTAACAGTAACTTATTGTATATTTTCAAATAGCTAGAAGAGAGGATTTTGAATGTTCCCAACACAAATAAATGATAAATGTTTGAGGTGATGAATATACTAACTACCCTGATTTGATCATTACACATTGCATACACGTATCAAAAATCATTCTGTGTACCCTACATATGTACAATTATTATGTGTCAATTACAATTTTTAAAAATTTTTTTAGAAAAGGACTTGGTAGGGGCTGGGCATGGTGGCTTAGGCCTGTAATCTCAGCACTTTGGGAGGCTCAGACAGGATAATTGTTTGAGCCCAGGAGTTTGAGACCAGCCTGGTCAACATAGTGAGACCCTGTCTCTACAAAGTATATATATATATATAAAAAAAAATATTAGCTGGGCATGGTGGCACACCCTGTAGTCCCAACTACTCAGGAAGCTGAGGTGGGAAGATCACTTGAGCCCAGGAGTTTGAGGCTGCAGTGAGCTATGATCATATCACTGCACTCCAGCCTGTGCAACAGAGTAAGACTGTCTCTCTGTCTATTAAAAAAAATAGAACTTGGTAGTATGTAAAGTAAGCAAAAATTAATAACTTACTAAGACCCATAGGGTGCTATATTATAAAGGGAAATATATAGAAATATAGTCCCCTAAAATAGTGCTATTCAAAGTTTATTCCACCAACTGCTACCTGTCCACAATGAAATATGTACAGAAATTGAGAGTAAGAATTTAAAACCATTTATAACATTTTGACATTAACATGATGTCTAATCCAAATGTAATTTTGTGTATGCTGAATGTTGTAATAAAAGTTGGGACTTGCATTTTGCATATTTATTTTATTTTTATTAACTTATTTTTATTATATTCTACAATTATTGGTCCATGAAAGTTTGGAATAAAAATGTTTCCCACCCCAGGTAGCTTGAGAAATATTTCTCTAAACTCTTTATTTGTTGCCAGTACTGTAACTACTTCCAGACCATTTAAATGTCATTTCATCAAATGTGTGTTATCAGGTTGTTGTTAGGTTTTCAAATTGTGTTCTCCTAATAGCCTTTTTCAGAATTCCATTTATATATTAGCCATAATACATATTCAAAAAACAAACCCCATACATAACCTTTGATGTAGATACTGGCAATGTTTTTTTTTTTTTGCCCTTTATAATTATTAATTTGCTTAGCCACCTTGTAATGTTCTGAAGTTACAATGTGGTCTTAAACTGATATAAAGCAAATGAGTGCCAACAAATCCTATTTTGACAGTTTACATACACGAAAAACCTAAGGAAATAGAAGTCATTTCAAAAAAATAAATTATTTACATATTCTTGCATAAAATGACAGATCTCTGCTCCCATTAACAATGGAGAGGATACTTTTCTAACTTTGTCATGAGCTTTTGGCAAAACTAAATAATCAAGAAATCTCTGTATAGATGAAAATATGTAGAAACAGACTAAAATGTAGGAGTTACTTATAGTGACATAGCCAATTAAGTGTAATAGATGTATGAATTGTAGATGTATACTTTTACAAACTAGTACACACTGCACAGTATTCATTCAGTGACCATGTGAAGAATGCTAGGTAAGTCTAGGAACTGTTTTTGCATAGCCTTCACTCTGTAACTCAAGCTAATCGATGACTAGGAAAAAGTGAATAAAATAAGGAATTCAAATATATTTATTTTTCTCTGTACTAATTTTCCATGGAACTACAACCTGTTGTTTACTAGTCATTGGATTTCAAAAGTAAAGTCAGTATCATCAATCGGTAATAACACTAGACCCAGTATAAAAGGACATGGGTTCTGTTTCTAGCCTGTTACTAATTAGCCTGAGTGGTCTTGGGCAAGTCATAACCACTTCTCTAGCTTTTTTTTTTTTTTGTTTTCTCTGTTAAATTATAAGATTGGACAAGATGCCTCCGTAGGTCCATTCTGGAGCTAAGTGTCCATGAAAATTTAAGTTAAAAAAAAAAAAACTTTTAAAAAGTTCTTTTAGATTGCAGTTATCATATGAAAACTTATTCTGGGTAGTTAAAAAGAAAGTGCTCCCTGGTTCATATTGCCAATAAACCTTTTGAAAATGACCATCCATTTATATAAGCCTGATACATAAATAAAATTGAAAGTAAAAATATAAGCATATATATTATACTATTTTAAAGTTCATTCTATGCAGAACTTAAATTCTATTGTCAACAAATATATTCAAGACTAATACTGCATTTCAAAGGACAGAACTACTTAATAAATAACACTGCCCCATGCCATATTCTTTCTGTGAATACAAATTAAGGAATGACACCATCCATTGCTATATTGTCTCTGTGAATACAAATTAAGAAGTTGGCCTTGTTATTTGAATTTGGATTCCGAAAATAGCTTTCTGGGCAATCCCTTATGTACTAAGCTCTGCATGTTTATGATGCACCATTTTGAGCAGCTGCAGTGCATTCAACACTTAGGGAATTTGGAAATGGTTTTGCATTAGGGTAAATTGGTACATTGCTGCCTAGAGAATATGACAAGATATGTACAGTACTCTGGGACAATTGTGTAGGTTGCTTGTGGTTGTTTAGCCTAATGGTCAAGGGCACGGGGTGCAGAATATTAGACAAATTCCAACCCATTCATGGGACTGCCATTTTCTGTGGCTCACTCATTGCTAAGCTCTGGGTTGATGAGAAACCCCTAAGGAATGGGACATACACTTCTCATGGAATTTGAATAGATCTACGCATGCGGGACTCAGAAATTCCATCATAAGAAAGTTTTTCCTTCTTAATTTTTTCCCTCAATTCTGATTCTTTCCAATACAAAGACTCAGTCTGTTGTTAGTGTGCTTCTAACACCTCCCTTAGTTATGATTCCCCTTTGCAACAAAGAGAGTCAACCAGGAGTGCCAAAGCCTTCTGCAAACAAACAGTATTTAGCTATACTTTAAAAACATTAATTTGTTCTCTGTTCTTATAGTTATTTTCTATTTATGACTGGTGATACTGGCTCTTTAATTATGGTAGCAACATAAATTTATCTTTTTAAATGAATTTATTTAAGCCCCAAAGGTATGTTCATTTAGAAAAATAGACTTTTAAATAAATAATAGTACATGGCTGGCAAAAATTTCTAAGATTTGATATTGCAAATGATTGACATGTGGGAAACATTGAGCTGGTGGAAAATGCACTGAGCTGGAAGACAGGAATCTTAGTCGCTGGTAGAAAATGCACTGAGCTGGAAGGCGGGAATCTTTATCGCTAACTCTAATTTTAACCTTGTCACTAATTATTGGATTGTCCTTGGGCAAGATAATGAGTCTTTCATGCCTCCATTTCCTCAGTATTCAATAAGTACAATGATATTTGCCAAACTTTCTTTGGAATGATGATATGATAAATGATGAATAGTGAAATACTATAAAAGTTGAAAGTTATATGTAAATGAGTTTTGTTACAGTGTGTCTGAAACAACACTTTTTCTTTTCTTTTTTTTACTACCCCAACAACAAAAAACAAAACAAAACAAAAACAAAAACAAAATCAAAACTAATTAGGAAAGGATAATATTATCTCTGTCGTCTCTCTAGGACTGTGCAATCTGATGGCGGGGGTGTGATTGTGTGTGTGAGTGAGAAAGACTAACTTCAGTTCTTCAGTCTCTTCGTTTATACTACTGCTAAATATTGAAGCTCTGGTTTTTTTTATTTTGATTATATGTTTATTTTTACTGTTTTCTGTGGTGCTAAAAAGCTTGAAAAGTAAACTATGTTTAAAAAAATAAAACTAGGAATGGATCTTATTCATTCCAGGGCTTAATAAACACACTATAACCTATCTGAATAGTTAGAGCTGTTAAAAATAATGGAATTTAGTTTCATACCAAAATTGTTGCTTCATGCTAAATACTATTTGAAATCTGTTTATTGTACTTTTCCATTGTGTTTATAACCACACATTTTCTAACAATGTGATATCATCTCTTCCCAAAAGATATTTTACTGTTACATAATACCATTTCCTATAGACTTCAGAATTTCTTTATCCAATTTAATCTCTTGCTTATCATTGAAGTTAGGGTTGTTGTTTTGGTTAAAATATAATAGCTCAATTCAATATCTAATATATTTTGATATTAATGATTCATCATGGCAGATTTTTGGTTGTATTTTATTTTGAGACATACATATAACTAAGTTCTAACTTATTAATTTATTGTGTGAAATAGAGAATATTCATATCTACAGAACTGATGCTAGCAATTGTGCTTTGGTTTCTCATTCTATTAAGCAAAGCTTATTTAACCATTATTCCTGCTGAGTTAGAAAATGATAGACATCATAATCTTATTTGTACATAAATATTCATGTTTGCTCTAGGACAGCAATTCTAAAACTTAAGCAGCTATCAAAATCACCTGTAGAGCTTATCCAAACACAGATTGCTTAGCCTGCTCTCAGAGTTTCTGATCCAGTAGTTCTGTGGGGAGGCCTGAGAATTTGTATTCCTGACAAGTTCCTAGGTGATCCTGCAGCTGAGGTTGCAGTTCTGGGACCATACTTTGAGACCCCATGGTGTAGTCAGTGGAAGGCAGGATAACAGGGCGGTGAAACCCATGGACTTTGCCCATAGGCCCAGATTTCAGCCGTAGCTTTGACTTTTATGAGCTGGGTAACTTGGATAAGTTAAGGAACAATATTGTCATCTGTAAAGTGGTAATTATACTTATTGGGAATATTAAATGAAATAATGTCAATTAAGTGCTTAAAACAATTCCTAGCATGTTCTGAGCTCTCACTAAATGGAACATCAGTAACTAGTGGTGATGGTAATTATAGTGATTGTGGAAGTTAGAAGTTAGTGGTAATAGAAAGAATATACACATTTGCTGTAGTCCAATTGCAATAAAAGTTTATTAGTCTTTTGTAAGGAATGATGGACAGAGAGGTTGGCTTCCATTAATGACACTGTCTATGATAAACATTCTGCACAAGAAGGGGATTCAGTGAGAAGAAGTAGTGTGCCTAGTGAGAGGACTTGCAGGAGGACTTTGGAAATGTGAATCTAGACGCAGTTTAAGCAAAAGTTTCTCCATTTGTGTGCTGTTTATCAATATTCAGAACTTACTGCATTTGTTTCTTTCCCTCCCTTAGCAACAAGAGCAAGACCCAACAAACTTATACATCTCAAATCTCCCCATTTCTATGGATGAGCAGGAACTCGAGAATATGCTGAAACCCTTCGGACATGTCATTTCCACAAGAATACTGAGAGATGCTAATGGAGTCAGCAGAGGTGTTGGCTTTGCCAGGTAAAACTCTTGCTCCATATATAATCAATCTTTCCTCATTGTTCCCTTTTAATTCCATGCCTTTTAAGTACTAGGGCCTAAAGCAATAGAATATGCAAAGGGAAAAAAATAGCTTATCAAACTTGTCTGAATCTTTGCTTGGAGCCAAAGAATTCCAATGCAATTATAAATATATTGTGCTTGCTAAAATATGTACATAGAATGTGTTTATGTGTCCCAAATAATAATTATATTCATACCCAGTTCCCAGTCCTCTCTATGCCTATAGATCAACAAATTCAGATTTTGCCAATTCCTGCCAGGGATAATAAATGCTCTGTACTCCAAAGCAAAAGAGCCTGTGTGGTGAACAAAGCATCCAAATGTTTTGAAATTGATTTCCAAAGAAGAGAGGAAGTAGAATTTCTTAGTAAAAAGAAGAGAGAAGAGAAGAAAGATTTAGAGAAACAGGAATTATTGGGAAATCCTAAGGGACCCAGAAATGTAAGGGGAGGTCAGGGAGACGTTTGCATTTAACACCCCAGCAGAGTGTTTTTGATATTTTAGGCAGAACAGAAAAAAATAAAATTGTATTTGTTTCATTGTTGGCAAAGGAAGAGTAGTTTTCATTTTAACTTTAAAGGAATGTTTACAAAAGAGGATCTCAGCCAGAAATAGAGTTAAAATGGTTGTACCTGCTGTGCTTTCATGAAAAACAAAGCTAAAGAAACCACAGGAAAAAAAAAGAAACTGCTCAATAACAACGAAAAAATTAAAGTCATGCCCTCGTGGCTTGGTGTGTTTATGTGTGTGTCCAGCTGATTTAACATGGATGAATGGATGGATGTTGTGTGTCATCTAGAAGTCAGCTCATGCAGGCAGGTGTGTCTACCTAGGGTCAACGCTGCCATCACTTAGAAAACCATTCCAAACTAACTTCTGTCAACTCACTTTGAAAGATAACAAATTGTAGTTGTGTGTTAACTGATCTCTAACTTGATTTCCTTGAGGTTGTAGACCATGTCCTAAAATTCTTTATATTCCTAATAATGTTGTACACAAAGTAGACCAGTAGACACGAGCAAGATACATGCTTGATGATTTGAATAGAAATGAGCAGAATGACGAAAATATTCCTGATTTGTATGTGTGCATGAGGTATTCAGACTTTCAGAGAATTGACAACTGTTGATGTTCATGGTCGAGGCAGAGATAATGACATCACCTGGGTCTCTGAATTCGGCCAATGCAGTCAATTCTTGAGTGGCGTGCCACCTGCTATGGGAGGTTTGAGCAATGTAGGAGTCACTGAAACAACAGCCGGGTTTCACTTGACACAGCGTGCACATTGCTTTGGTTCTTCCTTCACATCCTGCTCTCCAAAAACCCTAATACATTAGTTTCTCCTTTTCCTTCTGAGAAATAAATGCATCTCAAATTCATCAAGAGAACACGTTTCTAAGAAGATCTATTGTAATTAAAAAAAAACAAAACAAAGGATTTTTTGGTTCAAAGTGTATTAATTTGCCAGGGCTGCCATAACAAAATATCACAGAATAGGTGGCTTAGGTAACAAAAATGTATTTTCACACAATTCTGGAGGCTAGAATCAAGGTGTCTGTCTTAAAGGTTGGTTTCTTGTAAGGCTTTTCTCCTTGGCTTGTGAGTGACTGTTTTCTCCTTGTGTCTTTGCATCATCTTCTCTCTGTATGTGTCTGTGTCCTAATCCCTTCTACTTATAAGGACAGCAGTCATGATGGCTTAGGGCCAACCTAATGGCCTCATTGTAACTTAATTACCTTTGTAAAGACCCTGTCTCCAAATACATTTACATTCTGAGGTGCTAGAGTTCTGGTACTGGATCAGGACTTCAGCATATGAATTTTGGAGGGGACAAAATTCAGCTCATAACACAAAGATCGAACTATTCACTTCTTTCACTTTATCTTTTCTGTACACTGAGTTTGCTTACAATGAAGCATATTCTTAAAGTGCAGAGCCTCTTAATCTATATTGTAAGAAGCAAAACTATAATCATGGCATATGAATCATGGTGTGTCATGAAGTCATGATGAAAGAGTAAAACTTAGAAAGTTGTTTTTCTTTAGGAACTGAGGAAGGGTGGGAATTTTAAATTGATACTTTATCAGAATGCAGTCTCTCCCTCCTCCATTACATGTTGCATATAGTAACCATAGGTGAGCCCTTAAAAATTCAAATCTGATCATGTCAGGGTCCTGCTTACAATCCCGCAGTATGGCCCAAGCGATTTCACTTGCCACCCACTCTAGCATCATCACTGATGTCGCTCATCTTCCTGGCCTTGACTATTCCTGCTTCATGTCCAGGGCACAAACTGCCCTTCTTGACTGGGTTATACTTTCCATGGCTCTTCTGCCTACTTATCTCTCGGGTATCAGCCTAAACATCTTTTCTCTGAAAAATCCTTCACTGACCTCCAATCCCAGGCTTCACACAAAGTTAGGTGCGCTTGTTACAACTTCTGTGAAAGTTTTGTTCGTTTTTCAAATAAAATTTATCACAATTGCAGTAACTGTGAAATTAAATTCACAATTTAATTTCTGTCTTCACCCATTCAATTGGACATTTCCTTAAGTCAAGTTTCCTTTTTCATTACTGGATGGATGGGTGGGTGGGTACTGGACTTCATAATTACCTTTCCATGAAGTTCCTGAATAGCTAAACTCAATGGTCAAACTTTGAGCTTTGAATATGAATTATCAGGCACATGCCAATATTGAAACTTAGGTCTCTGTACTCTAAGTCATGTATTTTCCAATTTTGCAAAGTGGCATGTAGATTAAAAAGGAAAACATAGGTTCAAGTCAAGCCAATGATTTCTTATGTCTAAGAAATAAAAATAAAATGTGAATCTGACTCTTTTGTAAGAAGCCAGGAAAGTAACACAGAGTAAGTATTTCATTCTCCACGTATCGTATCTTAGACTTTAAATTTCGAGGAGCAGGATCCCACATGATTAACCTAATTTGATGGGGTGAGAAAATAATTTTAGCTATGCCTATGTAAGTGGATCTGCCCAAATTCCTATGTCCTCACACTTTAACATTTGGTCTGCAGTTTCTCAAACAGTTGTGGCTCTTGTCTCAACTAACTTGATCATTCACAACTTAACTGTTGCACAAGTGTTCCTTCTTTTTACAATATTCTGCCCTGTTTTCCCCTCAGCCTTTCTCATCTGGATCTCCCATCTGAACCATAAAATAGAAGATGGTTTGAGTCACTATTTTTTCTCCATTCTTCCAAGGATAGTGCATAATAAGTGAGAGAAGTTATTGGATTAAATGCAGATGTCTTGGGACAGTAGTTCTCCAAGTGTGGCTCCCAGATCAGCAGCTTCAGCATCACCTGAGAGCTTGTTAGAAATGCAAATTGTTCTGCTCCCAACCAACTGAATCAACAATCTGGTGGTGGAAGTGGGCAGCAATCTGTTATCTGCGTATTAACAAGCACTTTAGAGGACTCTGCTGCTCTCTGACACTTGAGAAACATTGCCTTGGGGCATTAAGACTGGTTCTTAGGATGTTCTGACAGGTCTGTAAAAGTTATGATTGCTGGGCCCCATTCTTAAAGTTTCAGTAGAACTGAGGTGGGACTCAGTCATTTGCATTTCTAACAAGTTCCTGGTGATGCTGACACCCTGATCTGAGAACTACACTTTGAGAACTACTGCTCTAAAGTCATCTGTGATTTTTGCAGATGGAGTTGATGCCTATCTGCTTGTTGATGCCTTTGTTACATTGTATTACTTTCTCAAAATGCACTAATCGTGAATCTATCTCCCTGTTCCTTAAGAGTAGAGACCATGTCTTATTCTTCTTCATATCTGTTCTAGCACCTAAATTTTATCTGACATATAATTCAGCAAATTTCTCATGATGAATAAATGAAATCACTTCAAGTTTTTTGTGTTTGTTTGTTTCTGACTATATGACAATAAACAGGAAGACAACATTTTATGATAATGAGAAGCCAATTCTGAGATAAGGAGTACTGAAATATTAGAGAAAACTATAGTACCATAAACCCAACTAGTATTGGCGCTCACACATAATTTCTTTCTCTAAAAGTTCACAGTGCCACAGGCATTATTAAGAGAATATGCTTATTCAATTGGGAGAACAGCCAGCCTATAATTGTGTCTACTAAATTGTTGTACATAGCTCTTGAATTTATGACTATCTCAATTCACAAAACCTGAATAATTCTTTCAGCAGGCTTCATTTTTAATATCACCGTTGGTCACTTCTAACCACCAGATGTGGTTCTTAATTCACGTACAAGAGATTCTAAAATTCCTTTGACTAGAAAGAAAACCCCCCATTATTATTTCACTTGCAAGCTATACATTAATCTTCTTTGATAACCATCCCTTCAAAGTAAAAGGAGTATCTTCATTTTATATTTAAAACACTGAACTTCAAAGCATTGATTGGAATGCCAGTAGGGTGCACAGACAGCACAATTACAGGCTTTTCAAAGTTCCAGAAGCACCAGATAGCGTCTGAAATTACAGACATTTTATTTTTTTATTTCTATTTTTTTACTCTCTTGTAACTTAAAACAATTTTGTAAGATCCACCCCCCTCCAGGCAGCCTTTTATAGCCAAGTCATAAACCTTTAAAAACAGAAGTTTATGGTGGGAATGCTGACAGAGCCACTACTGCAGAGCTCACGAAGCCAGCAGACTACCTTGCCTGCGAGGGTGAGGATCACAGCATAAATCAGCCGGAGTCTGGAGGGACATTACTGTGTGTTCATGTTATCCATTTCCCATTCCCAGAAACATGAGACCGTTTGTCCAGCAAACGTCACATTGAAAGAGTGTTATGAGAGGCCAGGAAAGAGTGACCCAGAGTGGGAAAGGGATGGGAGGTGAGCATTCACAATTAATCCAGCCTCAACATCTGGGAACATAGAACTTCTTTAAGAAATGCATTTACTGTCCCCTGGTGAGCTAAAGAGCGTGAGAGACCGCTGAACACACAGACCTTTGTATTTTGTAGTATTTTTTGCCCCTCCTCTGTACTCCTAATTTGATTCTCATGGAGCTTTGTTTGAATGACTTTTAACATATGGGCAGCCCTGTGTTCCACCTCTCCCTGCTGAATGAACAAGTCTTCTAAATAAATAATATTAGTTCTTCTTTCTTTTCACCAAGTAAAAAAAAAAAATAAAGGTGGTTATAGGCAAATACTAGCCTGATTATTAAAAATCTGTATAAATAGCAGGTTAAATTTTTTTGTATTTTATATTAATAACTTTGAATATCATTAAAATTTTATTGATTTACCTTCTACTCCCTGATACATCTTGCTCCCTACCTTCTCCCATCTCCACAAATGTAATGAGAACACTGATGCAGAATAAACATATGAAAATATAGGAATTTAAGAAAATATTAAGCAAATACCAATTCTTCTTTTGTAGACAAATATGTGATCCTTTAAAATGACCATGAAGCCTATCAGAATTTGTTTTCATTGTTTGGAATACGATTTGATTATACGTACCTTGAGTCCATCGTTACACTAACATTCCCTGCCTTGCCAATTTGGCAATTCTTTTGCCATTACTGTCTCAAACAAATGGAACTAGGAAATCAAATGTGACCAGAGTAAATCTCTAAAGTGTAAACTTAGTGATTAGTAATCTCCAAACTACAGCTGTGTTTTCACAGAAACAGGTTACAATTGTGTTTGCTGAGATTGAAGAGAATAAGGGCTGTTATGTTTCATTACTTTTAGTAATTTTAATTCCTCCTCCAATTGCCAGCAGATGTGGTCTACTGCAGAATGTATTCCTGGTCCCCCCTACAGCTTCTTCAACTTTGTTCTTGTTTTGCCTGTCTCTTACTTTACCTTTATCTGTTCCTTCTCATTGCTCCTTTGTCTCTTTCCCTTTCCATCAGAAAGTCATAATCAGGGCTGGAGAAGGCAGAACATTCTACTTCCTTTTGCATACCTTCAGAGCCCTGGGTTTTAAAATCCAAACCAACCAACTAACCAAACAAACAAATTAATTAAATTGCATC
Source organism: Cheirogaleus medius (assembly GCA_008086735.1). Taxonomy (NCBI): domain Eukaryota; kingdom Metazoa; phylum Chordata; class Mammalia; order Primates; family Cheirogaleidae; genus Cheirogaleus; species Cheirogaleus medius. The sequence continues at coordinate 6,144,742 of VBSM01000813.1, read as the reverse complement.
AAATATCATCTATTATTCTGAAATCTCAAGGACTCCAGTTTTATTTTATACACACCTTTATAAACATGTAGAGAAGGGGTTGTAGCAACATATATTTTATTGCTTTATTATTATAAAATGGAAATGACTATATTCCAAAGACTACTTTCTGTGGGATGGGAAGAGTGTTCTGAAAATTACTTACCCATGTGTAACTGAATTGAGGGAACTCAGTTACCTTTAAATTGGTAATGGTGGCCATTCAATATGCTGAGGGCCAGCACGATGTCTTTGCCCTGGAACTGCTTTATGCACAAAGCATGACAGAGACTCTTGGGGCATCCAGAAGGCTTTAGGGATTTGAGGCAGGTAGTCTGATTCTGGCTAATAGAGAAGAAAGACTTGGAAATATGGTCCAATTTCTTTTGGATTACAAGTCTGAGGCTCTTTAATTTAGTATCTTTACTGCACTCTCAGCTTTCTGTGAGTTGAGCCAACCCATTTATTTTCCACATCTCTGTGGTTGTGAACATGGCTCTACATGGGTCAGAAATAACTTGCATCTTAGTTCTGGACTTCTTACCTGTGTTTGTGGGCCAGTTACTAAACTTTCTGAGCCTCTTTTTCTGATATATAAAATGTATTCATTCATTTGTTCATTCAGTTTATCTAATAAATACGTGTTGGGCACTACTAACATGCCAGTAACTGTTCTAGGTGCAGTAATTCAGAGATGTACACAAAGAGAAAACATCTGCTTTCATGGAGCAAAATTCTTTCTGCTGACTTGGGGAGATGACAATAAGTATGTAATAAAAAAAATCAAATACCGAATAGTATCAAATAATATCAAAGTGTTACAAAAACAAAACAAAACAGAGGGCTATGGTAATAAGTAAGAGGGGTAAGAAAGGAGAGGTCAGGGACAGGAAAGCCCTCAGAAGAGGGCACATTTAAACTGAATTGCAGGCTGGGCATGGTGGCTCACGCCTGTAATCCTAGCATTCTGGGAGGCCAAGACGGGTGGATCCTTTGAGCTCAGGAGTTTGAGACCAGCCTGAGCAAGAGCGAGACCCCAACTCTACTAAAAATAGAAAGAAATTAGCTGGACAACTAAAAATATATATGGAAAAAATTAGCCAGGCATGGTGGCACATGCTTGTAGTCCCAGCTACTTGGGAGGCTGAGGCAGGAGGATCGCTTGAGCCCAGGAGTTGGAAGTTGCTGTGAGCTGGGCTGACGCCACAGCTCTCTAGCCCAGGGCCACAGAGTGAGACTATGTCTCAAAAAAAAAAAAATTAAACTGAATTGCAAATGGTAAGAAGGAACCAGCCATAAAAATCTCTCCGGGTGGAGTAAAGAGAGCAATCCTGGTAAAGAGAAAAGGAAGTAGAAGATCTAAGGTGGGGCTGCATTTGGCATGTTTGGGAAACAGAAAAGAAACAAAGTTTTTAAACCATTGATTAAGAGAAAGAGATATAATAGATAACAATATCTAGGAATGAAATATGTCTGTAGCTCAAAGAAATTGATTAAAAGTGATAATGCATTCCAGAGGCATTTAGTGGCAGGGTTTTTCTAGACCTGTACTTAATTTCTCCTTTACCTCAGTTTAATTTTTTTTAACTTTAATATTCTTCCATTTCTTTACCAAAATCCCTTTGGAAAAATTGGTTTATGGCTAAACGATAGATTTAGATTATTATGCACATGATTTAGATTATTATGCACATAGACAGGGATAGTTAGGTAGTCAGATAATCTAAGTAAGAGAAGTAATTTCTAGATCAAGTGTGAGGAAAAACTTCCTTTCTTATATGTTTCTTGAAATACACAGTCTCTGGGATAATCTTTTATTCCTCTATTGCACATAGTTTTATTGTGTAGCCATCAGGGTGCTAGCTGGAAGCAGAATTTCACTCCAGATGATTCAACTGAAGGTATTCAACTAAACAAAGGAGTATTTACTAAGTATTTACAGAAGCAGAGTTAAGAGAACTAACAAGGAGATATTGAGATTCCCAGAGAGGAACAACAGGGGAGGAAGCCCTTACCACCATGAGCGCTGAAGAGGCAAGTGGAAGAATGTTCCCAGAGCCCAGTGAGACCCAGAGCCTAAGAGCAGGGAGAGAATGAAGGAAAACCACTCAGATTTCTCTCTGCTTCTCCCTTTTGATATCCTTTCAGGCCTCCAATGGCAGAACCCAATGGAAATCTGGTAGATAAGATAGCCAAGATGATATAAGTTATAGAAAGGTCACTTTTTTGGGGGCAGAGAGCAGGGCAGGTAAGACATTCAGGAGAAGGGCAAATAAAAAGACATCAGCACACATGGATAAATTAAATTTAGTACTTCCATCAGGTCGTGATCTTGTTCTGTTCTCTGTTCTTGGTATGCTCTTGGCCGAAGAATGAGCAGACACACCAAAAGCAAGGCAAGCATGAAAAGAAGTTTACTGAGGAAGGAGAAGATAGGTTTACAGAGCAAGAGAAGGATACAGGTTTACAGAGTAAGAGCAAGATACGTTCACGACAGAATGACGTCATAACAAAAGGTCCCTGGTAATGGTCTGGGGTCTTGTTTTATAGTATCTGGATTGGGCCCTCCTTGTGGTTCAGATGTCACCACTGAACCACATTGATGGACAGTTAAGGACATGATTACTCCAGGTCACTTTCCAAATCCTATTGTGCTTGGGCTGCCTGGCCTGAGGGCTGGGGGATTCCCTGGATTCTTTTGCAGATTAGCAGGGTTTCCTCCTTCCCCCAGGTGTGGCAATTGCCCCAGACAGAATTAAGATGGGCAGCTCCAAGACAGGGTGCCCATCTTTGTTCTTCTTCCCAGGTGGGGCAATTATTTGAGATGGCACCAAGGTAAGGTGTCCACCTTTGTCCCTGTGAGAGCCAGAATCCCTATCTACCTAATACTTCTTTTTTTCCTCTTCAATCCACTATTAAAAATAAAACAATACACTTTTAGCGATAAATAGCATCTGCAACTTTGCCTTAGGATCGGCAATTGATATGGATTGGTGGAATGATGATATACTGGCTTTATTTAAAGAAAGCAACTACTCTTCAACACTACCTCATGGTTGCTGTAATACCTTTTTCTCTGACACCACTCTGAAGCCAAATGTGTGTTTTTCTCTGACATCAAATGCATGTTGTTTTAGCATAACAATTCTCCAATTCTCTAACATCAACTAGGTGTCCTACAGTCCTATTCAATTCTGACACTAACTGCCTGGAATTATTGTCAAACTCCACAGCTGTGAGGGCTCAGTTCCTTGCTAGCTGCAAATGGGGTGCCCAGGCTGCCTTCACTTCTGTCCAGCCAACTGCAAACGTGGGAGTTCCCACAACCTCCCCGCCTCAGTTCAATAACTCACTAGGAATGACTCACAAAAACACTTTACTTATGTTTACCAGTTTATTATAGAGAATACAACTCAGGAACAGACAAATAGAAGAAATGCAAATGGACACAGAAAGGACCTGTAGCTTCCATGCTCTTTCTAGGCTTATCATCCTCCCAGCACACCAATGTGTTCACCAACACATTGGAAGTTCCCTGAACCTTGTTGTTTAGGGATTTTTATGGAGGTTTCATTATGTACGAATGATTGATTGAATAAACCATTGGTCACAATCTTCAGGCCCTCTCTATTCTTTAGAAGTCAGAGCATGAGGCTGAAAAAATGTCTCAACCCACTAATCTTGTCTTGGCCTTTCTGGTAACCAGCCCCCAACCTGAAGTTATCTAGAGGCCCCACCCTAAGGGACCTCCTTAGCATAAACTCAGATGTGGTCAAAAAGGGTCTGTTGTGAATAATAAAAGACATACCTATTACTCAGGAAATTCCAAGGGTTTTATGAGCTCTATGCCAGGAACCTGGGACAAAGACCAAACATATGTTTTATTACATTACAGTTGCCATGTGGAAACATGGTCAGACCATCCTATCTTTCAAGAAGTGTCAGAAATTCAAATTTTCATGTGAAGTCTCCCAATTTTTAAATGTTGACAATCATTTCAAATTTTCCAAAACCTTTGTGCCTTCCAAACAAAACATATCTGTAGACTGGATTTGGCCCATGGTTTCCAGTCTGGGATACCTGACATAGAACTCCAAAACAGTAGTTTTCAACCCTGGCCGCACACTGGAATCACCTGAGTAGTTTTGAAAACTTTGTGCCTGGGCCTTATGCCAAAACTATTAAGTTAGTTAGAATCTCCTGGGCGTGGGCCCCAGACACTGGTATTTTTAAAAAAATAGTTTCCTGATAATTCTAGTGTACAATGATTTTTAAATTAAACTTTTTATTTTAGAATAAGTTTACATTTACAGAAAAGTTATAAAAATGACATAGAGTTCCTATATACCACACACCCAGTTTCCCCCACTTACACCTTACATTACTATGGCACATTTTTCAAAATTAGGAAACTAACATTAAGCTATTACTATTAATTAAACTCCAGACTCTATTTGGATCTTACCAACTTTTCCATTTATATTCTCCTTATGTTCCAGGATCCAATCCGGGGTACCATATTTCATTTAGTTTTTCTATCTCACCAGCCTGCTCTGGTGTTTGACAATTTTTCAAGCTTGCTTTGTTTTCGTTGAGTAGTACTGATCAAATGTCCTGGAGAATGTCTCCAGATCTGAGTTTGTGTCGTGGTCGTGTTCTTCTCATGACAGGACCCATATTATATATGGGTTTTTGGAAAGAATACCACAAAGGTGAAGTGTCCTTCTTTTCACATCTTATCAGGGCATATCCCCATTTTTGAAAACAGCTTCTCTAGTTAATAGCAGCTGGCTGGGGTGGAGATAGCAGGACCCATCCTGCTTCAGAGCAGATTGAGGTAGATCGGTCAGTAGAGGAAATCAGGAGGGCTGACACGAGGCTAGCAATGAAAATGCATCTCTTCCAAATAAACTCTAAATTAAGGGTCAAGAGACAAAGGTTCTAAAACAATAAAATAAAAAGACAAAGGTTCTATTCCTGGCTTATGGGTTAACTAGTCTTTAGGAAAATTAATCCACAGTCTTCCAGTGTTAGTGTCTTTATTTGTACAACATATAAGTTGATATCTGAGGCCATTTCTAGTCCCGAAATTATGCAATTCTAAAACTCTGGAGTGGTTTCTCATTAGTCAAATATTGTCTAAAGTTCCATTTCCTAAGAGGAATATATTGTAACGCTGAGCAAGACATCTCTAAAACATCTGGGTTTCTGCAAAAGAGGATGGAAGGGAGGCCACTCCACTTTGCTATTTGGCATTTATGACACTTGTATCCTAAGAATGTCAGGCGCCAGGCAGGAAGAAAACAAGTTACAAAAAAACTAAGGAAAAAATACAACTCACTCGTTCATCTTTGTTCCTAGGACTCACTGTTATTCCTTCCATTAGTTACAATGGATTAAGAACTAAATGACATAATTTGTTTTTGAAATGTTAGAAGGAGTGCATATTTTAGTAATTTTAAAAATCTTTCAATGTTGACCCTCTGTATAAATCTTACCAGAAATGAGGATAACTAGTTTACAACATTGGATACTCTAAGTTGCCAATAATTTGTACAGAGCCTGTGATTGCAAAACCACAAACATTTCCCAATACTGGAAACCTCTAATTAACCACAATAAGTGATATGGTAGATTTGTTTTAAATACATGGTTAATAATGCTTCTTGCTTTAAGATCACAAACTGTGAGGTTCTATGGAGGTGAGATGGACAGGCTGCAAATGGTTTTGCAAAGCACATCTCTACCTCTGCGTGTTAAGTCTGACCCAGAACATTCTACTAATATTGGATCAATCTTTCATCTGATGTAATTTGCCTGTGGGAATTGTATTGGCTGCGAGACTAGCTCTTCTTAGTAGCTGTTGTTAAAAGAAGCAGCAGCAGCAGCAGAAGCACAATTCTGTGGTGTGTTTCAGATGACTGAAGCCAGGTTCCTAGGCACTGAGACAAGAAAGAATGTCAAACAGAACCTTTAATGTGTATTTGTATTTAAACATCAGACCTAACAGAAAACCCTGAAGCTTTACACAATGACTGGAGCCTTGTAAGAACCTAATTAATGTATTGTCAGGTGAATGGTTGGCCTGGCACTTGAGCTGTTTTGAGAGACACAAGGGGGTTCAGGTACCACCTCGGAAGAATGGAGGCAGTTGTAGTGATTCAGTGGCCCGTCTGAAAGGAACATAGAAAGGCAGCTGTGTCTGGTATGCTGTCTTTTCAGACTCACTTGATAATGCTAGTGTCAGTTTCAACTGAAGCGTGTGCCAGATTTCAGATAGCTCGAGCTGGCATTTCAGAGCAGTTAATTGTGAAACTTGAGAAGAAAATGGGCACATTCTTCCTAACTAAGATGGCTACTCCAATGCAGTCTCCTCCCCCCCTCCCCCAGAGCTTTCTGGGTCTCACTTTTGTTCTGTTTCCACATAAAATGCATGAGGAACACTGAGTCTTTTCCCCTTGGCAGCTCCTATATTGCCATCTTTGCTGGGACTGCTTTGCCTTGTTAAAATGTGCCCCGTGTATTAAAATGAAATTGTCACTGCTGGGTGGTGCAGCATAATATGGTTTGACACTAAGCGCTAGCAGCTACAGAAAACAGACTTTTATTGCATTTATTCTTTCGGAGAGGAGAGTCTCTAAAGGCTCACAGCAGACATTCACTTAGTTAAATCTGAATGAACCCAAAGTGAACAATCTACGCTGCTGTCTTTGTGTTCATAGAAACAGCCCCCATCCGGCTTGATATGGCTGTAAAACAGTGTTAAGAAAAGACAGATGATCATTCCTAAAATCCAGATGGGAAAACTTGAAGCTTTCAAACCAGGACAAAAATATTTTAACTGGGTGGAGTGGGTTAGCCACCTGATTTTCGTCTTTAGCGTCTCTGTATTCCCTAAAATACATTATGTAGAATCAACAAGCACACACACGCATGTGTGCACAAACACACACACATACCACGCACACCCATATAGTTTCAGTCTTCCTTTAGAATTCCATGTCAGTTTAACACAAAGAGAAAAGATTTGATTTGTAGGACTCTTGCAAGCAAGCTTTAGATTCTTAACTGCCTTTTATCCAGATGAGTACCCAGAGAGAGATTGAACAGGGAGGGGGCTCTGGGGCATAAACTTTTCATTCTATAGCTCTCCTGGAATAAAAATTCCATAAAGTAACATCTGTAGTAATTAAGGGCTTACATTTCCTCTCCCATTCGTGTCTCTGTTAGAAGGGAAGGTTATTTTCCCTAAGAGACAATAGTAGATCCTATGGGAAGAGAGAAAGCAGAGTTAGAATTCTTTTGTTCCTAGAAATGAAAGTTTCCTACTTAAAAAAAAAAATAAACAAATTGGAAGACTTATGATAAAAAGGTTCCACGAGAAAGAAAACTTGAAAAAGTTAGGAAAATTGTACTTAACTGTTCCTAAATATTTAGAATGGGGAAAAATTCATCCTGCTTTTCTTATCCAAACATCTTCTGATTTGGGAGAACTTGTGATTAAGTAGCGAACAAAATGCTATCTTTGTTTTTAGTTTTACTTATTAAAATTACATGTTATGAAGCTCAAAGATTTTTTTTTTTTTCACTTAGACTCAGATTGATTTATTCTCAAAATTTGGGTCATCCGATGAAATAAATACTGATCTTAATATTAAAATTACTTTCTAGTAATTATGGGGCCCGGTGAAAGATAACAACACAGATCTCTTTGTTAAGAAATTATTAAGAAGTTCGAGACAGTGGCAGCAGAACTTTAAACCAAGTGCAGGGATATTCTAAGGGTGGAGCACATACATGGTGGGCGCATACATGGAAAATCTCTATCACTAAGCAGGCATATCAATACGGAGAGATTCATGTCCTCACTTCATGGGAAAACAAACTGAAGAATTTGCCAGAAAATAATTACAGCTCCTCAATGGAATCAGCTGTTAATACCATCTTCAAACTTGTTAAGCAGGCAATACAGATGCCCTATCTGCCTCACCCAGTTTATTTCTAAGAGTTTCCTGGGTGAGCCTTTCACTGAGACTCATGATCTGTCCCCTCTACCCCGTGTACAGAGGACCCAGGCAGGGTATAGACCACCCAGGCCCTCCCTCCTGCCCAGTTCAGCCCAATCCTAATTGCTTCTCCAAAGGCCTTTCCTGCCTTCTATGCCTCTTCTTAGCACTTCCCTGGCTTCTAGGATTTTTCTCACCTTTGAATTCTAGTAGCTATAGTAAATATATATGACTTATTTGACATCCATTAACATATTTTTTCCTTATCTTGTTTCCTGTGTATGTAATATGGTCATGTAATATGGTCCTGAACACACACATAAAATTTAGATGTAGGAAAGTTTTATAACTTGCATCGATGGGCTCCATTCCAACACAACTCATATTAAGAACATGGCAGAAAATCCAAAATTATACTTTGCCTTTTGGACAAATTTCACACATTTTATACACATTCTTTCATGCGTATGTGTGTTGTTTCTTGAATTCTTTTTTGCCTCTAGTGTACTCTTGGTAGGACTTAATTTCTTTTAATCAGAACCAACCCTTTAATTTTTATCTTCCCCACCCAATGTTATAAAATAGTAAAGGCCAGATGTAATTCATTATTTAGAAAATGCTGCAAATACTAATACTGCCAGAATTGATATTATGAAGACAAACTCTTCATTCTTTAGATTGTTTGTGAGATGCCAAAATTTAGCACAAGCACCCCAATTTAGGAATATTGATATCTAGTTTGAAAAAAATAAGAGATTGTCCAAAATTTAAAATTAAGACCTGGGGTTTGTTTATTTGTATCTTCCTTCAATATGTAGGATTCCAGATAACTCTCTTTGGGTTTCTTTCATTCAGTGGGTTTTCAATAAAATGTCATGATGTTGATGACTATAGTACTGTACTAATCTCTCCTTTAGGCTGTGACCTGTTCAAATAGAACACATCTCTTCAACTTGCTTTGTGGAGTCCCTCAGCAGTGTAGCTTAGTAGTTATAGTACAGGTGTTAGTGCTGGGTAGGCTTCAGTTCAAATCCCACCTTTACCACTTATTGGAAAGGTAGTTTATCTTGCTAAGCTTCTGTGCTTTCATTGATGGGAAGGGCAATAATGAGGCCTACCTTTCAGGTTTGCTAATTCAGTCATTCAACAGACTTTTATTGAGCACTTTCTTTAATTTTTTTTTTTTTTAAAAGAGACAAGGGTTCTCCCTGTTGCCCAGTCTGGTCTAGAACTCCTGGCCTCAAGTGATCCTTCCGCCGCCTCAGCCTCCTAGAGTACTAAGATTACAGGTGTAAGCCACCACACCACACCTGGCCTCTATGGAACACTTTCAATTGCTAAATATGATTGTGTTAATTAAGCAAAATAATGCCTTAGGGTTACCTCTGGATGAGGGCTCAGTACAGAGTCATCCACAAGGCAACTTTCCATATAGTGAAAGATGCTTTCTCAGCAATGATGGGTTTGTGATGTTTTCCTATCGATCTGGCCATTGTGGTTGTTACAACAGTTGACAATTGGGGTAAATTTCTCAAATTAAGCTTTCCTATGGCTTTCTTGTTCTCTTTTTCTTTTTTAGTTCTTTTTCTTGGATATGTACAACTTGGCAATAGTGTATAATCCCCTGTTTACTGTCTTTTTCCAGAATGGAGTCTACTGAAAAATGTGAAGTGGTAATTCAACATTTTAATGGAAAATACCTGAAAACACCACCAGGCATCCCAGGTAAGGAATGTCATTAATAAACCACTAAATAGTACCTAGGATTATTGCTCTTATTAGAATGAGTACATGGTAAAGCTCTTGGTTGGTCACTGGAAAGGAAAAGGTTGCTTTTGTGAAAAATATTTTTAAATATTATGTAGCAACTCATCTTTTTCAAAAGCTTTTTGGTGATTCTTCTTTGGCCTTTTCTTAAATCCCTGCTGTTAATTCCCAAAAGTGGATTAGAAGAAAACCATAGCAAAGAATGATACACTTGAAGTGAAAGAAGTTAATGACTCTTATCATTAATATTGAAACCCTGATTTCTAAATTAGAAAATATCTATGCAGTGATAGTCACAGGTTGATGCCAGGACCCAAAGGTTTCTTACCAGTCTGTGACAAGAAAAATATAGAAAGTGAGAGTAAGCATTTAGAAAATTTTGTAGCAATTTCAACTGTCATGAAATCTGAGGGCATAATTTTGTATTTTACAAAAATACCAGTTACTGACACATTGGAAATTTTAAAAAATACTGTCCATTCATCAGAGAGAATTTCAGAAGCTCCAGTCTAGACTATCCCAGGGCATTTCACATTTCCCAAGGCAAAATTCTTAAAATTTTACACACATCATAAAGTGATATAACTTTATACTATTAAGAATTACATTCAACATAAAAGAATTACATTTAAAAAAAAAAGAATCATGTGCATCAAAGCTACAAATGCCTCACCTTAATATTAACCTGGCAGTAATATATGCGGAAGGTATTTAATATTAGGTATGTAAATTCATTTTATTTTATTTTATTTATTATTTATTTATTTATTTTTGAGACAGGGTCTCACTCTATAGCCCTGGTTAAAGTGCAGTGGTGTCATCATAACTCCCTGCAACCTCAAACTCCTGGGCTCGAGCATTCGTCCTGCCTCAGCCTCCTAAGTAGCTGGGACTACAGGTGCATACCACCATGCCTGGCTAATTTTTCTATTTTTTATAGACACACAGTCTTGCTCTTGGTCAGGCCGGTCTTAAACTCCTGCCTTCAAGCAATCCTCCCACCTTGGCCTCCCAAAGTGCTAGGATTACAGGCATAAACCACCATACCTGGCCTAAATATTTAAATATATCTTACTCATTAATTTAAAAAATTAAAGATTGAATGAAATTCTAACCTAAGAAAAATTACAATGAATAAATATCTGACTAATGAATGTTGGTTTATTTTTTGCTCATTTGTTTATGGTTATTCTCAGGGAGAAAAAAGGTGACTTCTTCAATCTTATAGTATTTACTTTTTGGTCTTTTTAAGCTGGATTTCAATAGTGTTTACTATATAATGCATCTACTATTAAAATCCACTAGAGAGTTCAGGGGCTGGGCATTGTAGTTCCTTAAAATATATTGAGGTTTTATAGAAGAGGCAGTGTGAGCTGGGCATGGTGGTGCATCCCTGTAGTCCCAGCTACTCAGACGGTTGAGACAGGAGGATTTCTGGGAGCCCAGAAGTCTGAGGGTGTAGAAAGCGATGATCCTGCCTGTGAATAGTCACTGCACTCTAGCTGGGCAACATAGAGAGACCTAGTCTCTAAAAACAAAACAAAACTAGGAAAAAAATAAAAAAAACCTGTGAAAAGCTAGGGGTCCTTTAGTGACTCGCTTGGTTTGGGGCAGATGTTGGGGATGCAGAAAAGACCTTTCAGACTAACACTTGCATGATCTGGAGAACCCAAAGTAGCAGATCACTAGTTAATCAGTGAGTCAACGTAGAGTGAAGACTGTGTCTCGATTTTGTTAGCTTCCATGTGAACGTTCCCTTGAGAACCAACTGCATTATGATCCAATTGGAGACATATGGTGTTGTTAAAAAAAGACTTAGCAGTTTTCATCTCAGCATGTAAGCTGCCCTCACATTTTAGGAGAAATACTTTTTTTTTTTTTTTTTGGTTAGCATAAACAGACATTTTAAGACACTTTATTCAGACTCGTCATTGAATAAAGGAGTTGCGTTGTTAGTGGATTTCCCTCTTATTTATCCCACTTTATCCAACAGATGCCTATCTTTCTCTCTATATAGAAAGCATTCAGATTAGTTGTAAATACGTTGTTATATAGAAAATTCAAAAATGAGAATACTATGTAGAAATTATTGTTGATTCAAGCTTTAGCACAGGTCTCAATTTGTCAGATTTCTTCCTTTTTGTAAAAAGACATATTGAAATCTTTCTTGCCCTGATTGATTTCAAAGTATTTTGTTTGGTTTTCCCCATAGAACATACCACTGACTGATACAATTTAATGCTGAAGACAAAGAAAGTCACTACAAATCCCCAAATGTCTGGGCATCCTTCCAGAATATGCAGGCTATGATATTAACCTATCTAATATCATAGCTACACCCAATGGAAACATTGTGAATAGCAAGAACTTGGTTATAAGCTTCTCATTCTTATCTTGTGGGAGTAAGAAAGGCAAAATAATTATGCCAGTTATAAAACTCTTAAGAGAGATAACTTTATGCTTCTGAGATTTGCACTCAACATAATAGAGCTAAGTATGTAATATTGATCTTCATCAGTACTTGAATTTGCTTATTTATACATCACTTTGGAAGTTAAATAGAGTATAATAAAGGCCTCAAATGCTAACTAAAGATATTTAATATTTGATACTTACATTTGATGTAGAATAAAAGAGGATGTCATACAAGATATGGATATTTTGAAAGCTAAAGTAGTAATATGCCCTCATTGGGTTTAATTACTAAGCCATGACAAGTATAATAAAATCTAGGTATATGATGTCTGCCTTTATTGGTCCTCATTGCTTATTTCTTGGGGATAGTTGAAATCTTTCAGAAATCATTTCTTAATCCAATATTCTATCCCATCTTTAAGACAGAGAGTAGGATATCACTATGATCCCTGACATCAGATATTGTGGTCCTTTTTTTAAAAAAAATTGATAAATTTCCTAACCTTTTTCAATACTCAAAAGTATTTAAAAATACTCTAAAGTATTTCAATACTCTAAAGCTTGTCCTTGCTTATGAATGTACTAACTAAAACCAACTGTAATTAGTCTGACCCACAGACAACTGAAATAGAATTCAAAAATTTTGAAAAAAATCTCAGTGTTCTGCATTGTCAAGATTAAGCATCTTTGAATCTAAAAGTTTGTGGCTTTATAGAACAGCACATTGATGGTTTCAAGGCATTGCTTTAGGTCATGTGAATGAGGGACCTGCAGTGATCCAATAATGACCTGAGATCCTCAGGCCCCAAGAAAGTTATTGAAAGATTTAATATTAAATCAAACATCTTCTTCTGATACTACAGCCTTGCTTTTAATCTTACTCCAAGCAAGTACAGAACAATTAGTGTCGTATTCATATTGCTTACTTCTCTATTGAGGGATAAGTTGGGGAAATGTGTATGTGTTTGGGAAAATATAGTGCCATTTCAATTTCTGTCACTCTTGACAAGACATTGCTCTTAAAGGAGAGGCAATGCTAATTATTTCCCCAAGGTGATCATCTAGTTTCCAAATCTCCTGTTGTGTAATTTCTATAAAAGAACAAGAAAAAAAAATCTACTTTAACCTAAAACTTTGACGTTGGTCTGAATTTCAAATTCTAAAAACATCATCATTAAGGACATACAACATTGAGCACACTTGTGTTGCTGCCCCCATTTTTATTTGAGTCACTGTACAAATAATTTGTTCATTAAATATGATTCATGATGATATTGGGTTCTAATTCCTGACAGATCATGTGAGTCAGAAGAATATTTTGTAGATATTTTCTTTTAGATCGTGCTTTCTCTCTCTGGGCTTCCCTTTTTTATTCATAAAGGTCTATTTTTTTTTCCTTTTATTTCATCATATAATGGGGGTACAAATATTGTTAGGGTTACATACATTGCCCCAACCACCCCTCCCCCCCCACATGCCAGAGCTTCAAGTGAGTCCAATCCCCAGGTGGCACGCACAGCTCACATTATGTAACTCTTTTAATGAATACATCATGGATCATTAAGGTCTATTAGTGCATCCCAGAACTATCTCTATTCACTATAGATTATGACGTTATCCCCAGACTTTGGTTACCTGGATCAATGATGCTAGATATACATGCCAAAAATCAAATTATTGAACACTAGTATATAAAAGTTAACAAAGATCAGGCATTAGTGTTGCTACTAGTAGATGGGAAGCAGAGGCCAAAGGCGTGTGTTAAACAGCGTCGATCATTTGAGTGTCGTAGCCACCAGCAGAAAGAGATCATCCAGTGTTTTCTCCCTCCCCTAGAGGGAAAAGAAAACACAGCGTTCCATAAATGTTGCATGTCCTACATATCGATCTTGATGTTTTCTGGACAAAATGAAGGATCATTAGTTGCTTGCCTGCCTAACCCCAGACATTTCTTTGTCCCGTAATGAATTGCACAACAATGTTGTGCAGCCCCAAAGCGTTCCATTTTCAAACCTCTGGCAAAAGCAAAGGGTTAGTTCCCAGACACTTCAGGGATCTGTGGGGCATGAACTTGAAAGGCTCGCTTTCAAAGAGCCCCCAGAGCAGAGTTATGCACCATGCGGAAAAGGCTTCCACGTGTAAGGACATGTATGGATGAACAGAACATGCAGGCTGTTTGTAAAAAAAATAAATCATATTTTGCTCTCAAACTAGACTTTTGTCTGTAAGCACATGTTCCTATCAGTGGAGCAGTCTTTCCAGAAGAAAATGGAATAACCTACTTCTGGTATGATTTTCTTACTCTTTAGATAATTGTTTCTAATCCTAATTGAACTCTTTAGGAAATAGGGAAAGTTAGAGAGAGAGAGAGAGAGAGAGAGAGAGAGAGAGAAAGGAAGAGAGAGAGAGAGCTCACCACATTTAATTTTAGCAAATCTTGTGACCAACAGAAATTTGGACAAATAGTTAAGTATTAGAGGAATCGTTTTTTCAATAAATAAAATAAAACTTGTATTCCTTTTTGGTGCTTTGACATAGTAAATTTACTGTTGTGTTCTTATGTAAATAAAAAATGTGTATGGTTGTGTATATATATGAATACTTCATGACAGCATGCAAAGAAAAAAATTACAATATGATATATTTTTTTGAGCAAGGAAAAATTTTTGTTTAAATTTAACATTTCTGTTAAATAAAAGTAAAATATTGACAACATATTTAAATGTAATTCGTATTAAAAGACATGGCTCAAAAATCTGAATATTTAAGTAATAGATTCACAAATTTTTATCAGTGGGAAATGTTGAAGAGACTCACAATCTGTGTCTCCTCAGTGGTACCAGTCTATTAAGTCCACAAATACAGTTATAGTTGAGAAAGAGGTAACAAATAGAAAAACGCCATGGTGGATGCCTTAAGGCTGAAGGTTCCCCACCCCTGGTAGTTTGGCAAAAATATATCTTTATTGTCTGCTCAGTTAAAGCATTGCCCGACTCTAAGTGTTTCATCTTTGTGAAACTAAAACATCATTTACAGAAAAGACTTTGTGAATCCCCAGTTGGATATTAGTTTAGATTTCTCATTAGTGAGAGGATTTTTGCAATACTTTGGAGTTACTTTCTGTGAAGCTTCTGATTTTTAATGTTAATGATGCCTTCTAGATTATTTCTACATATCAAACACATAGCTGCTTCATGAGGAAACAAACACCTTTATAATATTAGTGAACTTCACAGAGCAGCTGGACACCTTCATGGTCAATGGAGTCCTAGAATTTGCGTGATTTCTATGGAAATTTGTTTGGGCAATTATTTCTTGACATTTTTATGGAGCCACATCTGATATTGTGAAAGTAACCATGTTATATGTTGATAACTGATTAGATACAGGAGAAAGAAAGCAGGGATGATTATATTTCTAATTCTGGATAATGAGAAGCTAGATAGAGAAGGGGCAAGGATTCATCTTCAGGAGAACAGAAATAATGGGAATGGGTTTTGTGCCCATTGCTTATCCACTCTGCCCACCTGTGATTTCGGTGGCAGATGACATGGCAGTCTCCATGCATCCTGGAAGCATCTCACCTCAGTGGTCCACCTCATTTCTTCACTCTTCCACTTCAAAACAAAATCTGTAAAAGCTTGCTCACACACACACAAGTCTTCTGCAACGTTTAAGGGAATTATCACCCCCTGGATGACCCTCGATCAATGGAGTATGGGAATCACTGGATAACATTGAGCCTCTCATCCTTTGGAGGGACAATTCTGAGTCACATTCCATGGGGTCTTTTGAGAAGTTGCCTGTAGTGGTAACTTCTTCCAATATATTTGCTTCCTAACATCAAATCCCAATTAAACTATTTCATCCTAGGCTCTGATAATGCAAATTAAAATTAAGGTTCTAGTAATTGTGTTGGGAAACTATTTTTTGATTCAAAACCTCTAGCTGTAGTGGAAGGTAGACCTAGCTAAAGTGATAAAGTGAATTTCATGATCTAAATATAATGTTTTTATGACTTTTTTGTTAACAGCAGAGATTATACACCATAGAGTAGAGTTGACGAGGGTGAATATTAGCGGTAGTAGGCAGGTGTAAGCCAGAGTTTACATTTAGCAAGAGAGGCGTGGATAAGATAGGAACAAGGTGCCAACGACAGCATGGCCTTCCTCAGAGCAATTGAGAACGTAAAGAGGTAGATGGCTGATGAAAATGGAAAATTTTTAGAGCAGTCAAAATGTCAGCAAAGTGAAGGGGAGGTGCAGGTGTTGAAAATTATCATCATAGAGAAGGTTTTGGTCTTGGATAAAGGTAGAGTGGTGAACATTGACAATGAGGTCCATTGGCTGGCTGGCAAAGTGAATATGATCTTTAGCCGAACATTTGGAGACTTTTGATTAGAAGGTGAGAGAGTCTTTCAATAATATTTTAGATTTTATTACATAATCTCACACTTCCCTTGATTTTCTCCTGAAGTTCTAAACTTGGTAGGAGCAGGTTAAAAAGTGTGAATAATGGTGAAGTAATTTTTTAAAAATATTATCTGAGTCTGAGTTTTCCAAACCAGGGTCTTTTTCATTTTTGTAGCTTTAAAGGCTGTGTGCTTAGCTCAGTGTAAATTCTTAGTAAATATTCCTTGGAGTTGTACAGTTCCATGGATTGAGTAACCCTCATACTTACGTTTGCTTTTAATAAACTTCCTGAGGCTGTGTGAGGGATTCATAGCTCTGGCTAAACAAGTATGCAACCAACTTGGGGAAAACCTTGGGGAAAATACTTAAATTAAAAAAAAATGATAAAAATTCTCTACAGCATATGTATATGTAAATAGAGCAGAAAAGAAAGAAGTTTGCAAGAATAAGAAATTTACTTGAGCAAGATTCCAGTTACTTTTTTAAAAGCCTTATTTTTCCAAGACTGCTTTTCAAGGTGTTATGCTGGAGGCCTACTTGTTATTTCTTTAAAGAACTCATTCTTGGACAGTGCAATGCAATGATGAATTCTCTTTTCTGATATGGCAAATGGTCTTGCCTAATTATATTGAAATAATATTTCTATCTTGACTTTTTACCACTGAAGCTCGTTAAGCACTAAGATTATGCTAACCGTTCACTTCCTTTTGTTCTTCTTCACACAAAAATCTTGAGAATAAACAGAAGAGGGAGTTTCCTGGTCTATGCTTTTGTCCCTTTTGACATAATGTTGTTGCTTCTCCCTGCCTATATGAAGTACCACATTAGCTTATTATTCCTTTTATAATGTTATCATATAACATAATATCATCTATAGTTTTTTTATCAATAAGATATGGTTAATACATTTTTGACCATACCTTTTCTATAGTTATGTGTAAAGCATCAGTGAGTAGTGGCAGAATTTGTCTGGAGTGTAGATTTGGTTCCAGGATCCAATCGCTTAAAGTGATCATAATTTCATGGGCTAGACAAAAGGGATGCAGAGGTTTTCTATACAATCTCCAAAATCATGAACTATCTTCATTACAATTTCTAAAACAGTAACTCCATTCAGGTCTGCATAAATTTCTGAACTGAAGATTTCACACTAAAATCTTCCAAAATAAATGATAAAACCTTAATTTTATTTCTAAGACCATGTTGGGCTTTGCTTTCTGTCAGTATCACTAATGAGTAGTTAAACCATTTAGTATCTGTTCCAATGAGTCCTATTAGCAAGCAAAGAGAGTTGAGTGGCTTAAGACCAATTAAGACACAAGCCAGGGAAACCAAACTGAATAATTAAGTGCTTAGTGTATATCAGAGTTTAGAATTTCATTTAATAGAATTGATTTTAAAACACATTCTGACCAACTTTTAAATAAATGGATAGTATTCTGAATTAAATACTTGCTACTCTCTCCCAGTAACTGTCGAAAAGCCTGCCATACACACAACTCATTATTTATCTAATTTTTTAGAATGAAAAGCCTGAAAAACTTAAAATATTTTAGGAAGAATATGAATGAAAACATTCATTAGGCAAGCTCTGAACCAGTCATCATTTGTTTATCTTATTAGCTACTTCCTCTGATTTCTTACGTCTTTAAGCCCTGCATGATGAATCAATTATATGACTATTATTTTAGTCATTTTTCAGTACAAAAAGACAAATCTTTCATAGGAAATTGGCATGCTTATGGCTTTTTCTAGACCTCATGAATTTCAAAGACACATTTGTCCCATTAGATTGTGGGTTTTTCTAAGAAAGGACTTTGATGTTTATCTCTCTCATTTTCCTTAAACGATTATTCTACAAACTCTTTGAATACAAGGATTGTAACTTGCTGTTTGTTTCAAGCATCTAAACCAATGACTGGCACAGAACAATACTAATGATCATTTGTTAAATAAATAAGTAAATATCTAGTTGTGGTAGGCAGGATAATAGTCCTCCAAAAATCTCTAAGTCCTAATCCCGAGAACCTGTAGATATGTTAGATTAAATGGGAAAAAGGAATTAAGGTTGCAGCTGGAATTAAAGTTGCTAGTAAACTGACCTTAACATAGGGAAATTATCATGGATTACCTGGGTGTGCCCAGTGTAATCGCAAGCATTCTTAAAAGTGAAGGAGAAAGGCAGAGGAAGAGGTCAGAGTGATGCAATGTGAGAAGGACATGAGCCACCATGTTGGCCTTGAAATGGGAGGAATATGTGCAGCCTTTGGAAGTGAAAAAGGCAAGAAATTGAATTGTCCCTTAGATCTTCCAGAAATAAAGTCAGCCCTGCTGACACCTTGATTTTAACTCTGTGAGATTTGTTTCAGACTTCTGACTTGTTTCAGACTTCTGACTTGTTTCAGACTTCAGAGCTGTAAGATAATAAATTTGTATGATTTTATGCCTCTAAGTTTTTGATAATTTGTTACAGCAGCAACAGAAACTAATATACTAGTACAGAACTTGTTTTAGCTGAATATCATCCAAACTATTCCTATATTACATTATTAAATAGCCTCTGAAGAACTCGCATAGTTTCTCCTAATTTTTACCTTCTTCATGAGTATTATTAAAGAAAAAATTATTCAATAATACTTGTTAAATCATAGCAAGACAGACTTTTTTTCGGACCATGGCATTAGGTACAAGGACCACTGCAATGAGGTCTTGCAGTCTGGGAGAGAGATGAAGCCCAACTCTAAATACAGCATGGGCAAATGAGAATTTATAGCCAAACAGCAGCCTAGGTGTCAGTGGATGGAAAATTACTAAGAGGAAACATCAGGGGTAAGAGAAATTCTGGCTAAACTGACCCAACAGGATTCTTACTGATGACAGGCCAGGGTGTTCAGATATCGCCTGGGGGATGGTGGAAGATGAGGATCCTGATCAGAAATTGAGGATAGTCAGATATTGAGGATGCAAGATTCTGGCTAAACTGACTTAGCTCAGTTCTTTTGCTAAAACTGGATTCTACAAAAAGGTCCACAGATGGGCCTAGGAAAAGGTTCAGAAGGCTGACTATTGGTTAGGCCAAGCAGAGAATCTTTGTCAGTATCATTTAGTTAGTTTGCTTGTATGTTAAACAGGAAAATACTATTCTGTTAATTATTTTAACTTCACAGTTTCTTTATACCTTCTCATAAGGATATATTAGAATAAAAAACTGTTAAACATCCAAAAAGAGAGCCTTTGGTGGTCCTTATATTTCACATTGAGCACATTGTTTTGACCTAAAGAAATAAAATATTAACTTAAACCATCTGGTACCACATAATATGCCAGAAAAAGTCGTATCAATTGCAAATCTAAATTCAGGCAAATGTGTATCTTAGTATTCGACTCTAATACTTGCTTTCAGTAATGCCTATTATTGAAAAATTATTAGGGCTTGGAATAACAAAATGGAGCCCATCAAGGTTATAATCATCTTTAAGTTTTAGATGATTATACTAAAGCATAGATGTTGCCCCCACCCCAACTCACTGCTCCATGAAATAAGGAGTGTCCTAAAGCTTTAAATGGTTGTTCCATTTGAAAGCTTAGTTTTGAGACATATATTAAAAATTCAAGGGTAGGAAATATGGATACTTATTATGTATCTGTAAGTATGGATACAATTATAATAATAATTCTTATGATTGAAATTATTTTTAAAAAAATTAAGAGAATTTTCCAAGGTGTATTTTTCAGCCAAAGATATATTATCCCTGTAGTAAGGTTGGAAGTCTTTAAATGTGAAAACACCACCATTTTCTCTTGAACTTAAGAGTGCAACTTATTTTGGATCAGAGGTTTATATCAAACAATTGCACTAGTTGAGTCACTGAGATGCCCTGAATAAAAACACTCAACAATGTAAGTTGGTCTCTAGCTGTTTGGCATTAGAGCAGACATTAGCACTCCCAGGGTGTTTGCCCCCCTGCCATCAGCCTGCACTTGCATCTCCCTTTCTAGGTGGACTGCCTCAGGCTGCAGGAGCCTGTTTTGCCTATGAGCAATGAGTGTCAGAAGGGCCTGGGAATTTACATACTTCTGCATGGGGCAGCCCATAAACAGTGACTGACAGGTGTCACTCTCTCAGTTCTTTTGCTGCTGATGAGGACACCCCGTGTGTAACATATACAGTCTCCACAGCTTCCCTGAAGGATGCAATCCAGTTATACTTTGTGGGTCTCTGCCTAACACCACACCCTTGCTTGGGCCCTTCCCTTCACAGTCTCAATTCCCCTTCCCCTACTGGCTTTTCCTGGAAGTACTTCTCAATAATTCACTTTCACAGGCAACTTTGTTTCAAGGTCTGCTTCTGGTGAACTCATAAGACAGGTATAAATTCATGTAGGCATTAAATTCATATAGGCATTAATTCTGTCCTGTGATCTATTATTTTCATTAATAATATTTTGAGCTTTGCAATCTCATCTGTAAAATGTACTCTTGAGTAAATAGAATCCCTCAGATTGGTTAGAGTGAGAACTCAAAAGCAAGTATAAAACTCCTCAAACTCTTGAAGCTCTACCTCAAGGGGGAAGGGGGGCAAGGGCAATATACATAACCTTAACATTTGTACCCCCACAATATGCTGGAAAAAATTAAATTAAATTAAATTAAAAAACTCCTCAAACTCCCTGACTTCATTGGAGATAGACATACAAGGCACACTCTTAAGTAAAGTCGCACTCGTTGATAGGTAACAGGCCTCTTTGTAAAAGGCATACTCCATTTGATTAATGATAAGCCTGTGTAATGGTAGATAAAATTGTGATCAGATAAAATTGTGAGTGAGTAGATCACTGGTTGATAGTAGAACTTAGCTAATTACAATATATCTTAATAAAGGTCCATTCAAAACAATCAAAATTCTACCAGTATATAAGATAATGGAGTTTTAATATAAAAAAAGTCTTAAAGTACACAAGAACATTGAAGTCAAATATTAAAACTAACCTAGTTTTGCATGCAGCCATTTTAAGATGGCATAGTGCATTTGAGACAAATGGTGTTCCAGCGACCCCTGGAGGTACTTGAGATCCTTTCCGGTGGTCTGCAAGGTCAAGAATATTTTTATAATAATATTATTAGTTGCCTTTTTCATTCTGATTCTCTCATGAGTGTAGAGTGCATTTCTCAGAGGCTACATGATTTGTGATATGGCAAAAGATTGAATGCAGAAGCGAATATGAAAATCCACCTGTCTTCCATTAAGCCAGAATTACAAGGCCACTCTTTATTTATTTTAAATAGTTTTTGAAAATAAATATATTATTCATGTTATTATTTAATGGGTCTATCATTGTTATTTTAAAATAGATTAATAAGGAAACATCTAAAAGTTGTTCAGTTTTATTTTTTAATGGTAAATATCGATAAATATAACCTATATAATCAAAAGTCCTTTGGATCTTCAGTAATTTTTAAGAGTTAAAACTGTCCTGAGATAAATACAAAAAACAAATAAACCTTAAAAACCACTCATATAAAGTTCAAGCCCTTTCATCTTCCTAGAACTAGAAAAGACCAAGTAAGAAAAATAATCAGGATAACCGTGAAGTTTAAAATATCGTCTCAATTTTTTTATCTTATTTTGGGAACCTATGTGTGTTCTAGAAAGCTAGTTTAAATGGAGGAATTTAAAAATGCATTTTAATTAAATGAGTCATACTACTATTTTTGTAAACAAGCATTCAGGTACTTTAATCTATAGTGAGTGTTTCTTTTTTCCAAATGCAGAGACAATGATTATTATTCTGAACATTTGCATTATCATTTTATTAGCAAATAGCATATTGTTTGATAGAATAGATGAATGTTTTATTAAAACAATGTCTTTGTTTATTGTTTATTTATTTATTTATTTTTGAGACAGAGTCTCCCTCTGTTGCCCAGGCTAAAATGCCGTGGCGTCAGCCTAGCTCACAGCAACCTCAAACTCCTGGGCTCAAGCGATCCATCTGCCTCAGTCTCCCGAGTAGCTGGGACTACAGGCATGCGCCACCATGCCCAGCTAATTTTTTCTATATATTTTTAGTTGGCCAATTAATTTCTTTCTATTTTTAGTAGAGACGGGGTCTCACTCTTGCTCAGGCTGGTTTCGAACTCCTGACCTTGAGCGATCCACCCACCTCTGCCTCCCAGAGAGCTAGGATTACAGGCATGAGCCACCACGCCGGGCCAAAACAATGTGTTTAAATAGCATGTGCAGTACACTGGAATAGTAGGACTGGGACTGTGTGAATTTGTTAGTGCATGCGTGAGTCTGCCAGAATTTAGGGAGAGTTTAAGACTAATATCTAAGAGCCAGAAAGCTAGCTACAGATATGACATGCGAGTTATGTTATCATTTTAAGAACTGTTCTGTGTTGCTTCTTTTGGTTGCTGCTAATTTCATATAGTGTTGTTCATCTTACAGCTGGGCTTCACCATTGAGTGCTGTTCATCGTGTGGGATACATCTTAAGTATGAGCTTCTAGGTTAGCCAGTTGTAGTAAATGATAATAGTAATATCAATAATAATAATTTAAACACTAACATGTAAATAATTGAACACTATTAGTGTTCACGTAAAATCATTTTTTTTTAGAAATGGTAAAGTCTCTTATGGTAGAGTCACATAAGCATGGTTTCTTTAAGCTTATTTCATTTTAACCTAATTTGAGAGATCTCTAAGGAAAATAATTCTCTAATTATTCTTAGTAACTAGTTATAATTTTAACAGAATTAATCCATGTAATAGATGAAAGAATTTAAGAGAAATTTATCCTGTAATTTATCTTGAAAGGACACAGTTTATATTTGTTTACATCTTTTGACAACCTCTTCATTTCTCTCATTCCAAAGACAAGTGTTTTGCATCTTTGCTGCACCTATGTGATGTTAAAGAAAAGAGCAACATCCATCCAGCTTATGATATGCTTTCTATCCTCATGGCTGGAATCCTTTTTTCCCTCTGTAATTTTAATTGTTGGGAGAACATATATTAATACTACAGAGAAGACTGTCTTTGCCTTTGGTTTGAGTTTTCATACTGTCTCTGCTTTTAAACGTGAGCAAGTTATTTAGCCTCTTTCAGAATTCCTCATGGAACCTAATGATTCCATTAGATGTTAATAATATCTCCTTTACAAAAGTGTTGCTAGAATTAACTGAGAGATTTTATACAGCTCCACAAAGAGTTCTGACAGGAAATGGTAGATAGTATTAGTAGCATTATTAGTAGCACTTTTTAGTATCATGAGAATCATTTCATCAATATCCACTTTGTAGGCTAGAAATATAATTTAACCATTGAAGTCTACAAACTACATCATTGATGAGCGTTATCTGGTATATGGGCTACATAAGATATACCTCCCTTATAAGTAGGTAAAGACTATTCTTCCATTTTGAGCCTTATGCACAGTTGCTGTATTTCATTGAAGAATACTATCCAATAAATTCCAAGTGCCAATGTTGGAGCTTGACAATTTGAGGGTATGATTGGAAAGAGTATGACATCAGATAAATATTTGCTTGGAATTTGCTTTGGTGACCCCCAGATTCATAAACACTGTCATATTTTTTTAGGACCAGACTGACTATGTTAATACAGAGTGTCACTATTTTAGGTAAAATTATAAAAATTTGTATGATCCCAAACTTCATGTAATGGTTTCTCAGTATATCTTTGCATCTCTGGTTAATAGGGCCTAGGATCCCTTTCTTCTACCCTCATTTCCCAAATATAGAATCTCCTTCTTGTACCTTCATTTCTGATAAGATATAAATACAACACTTTTAATGCAAATTTTCCTGATTTCCAACTCCTCTTCCCTTAATCCTAACTGCACTGCATTGAATTATTTTCTCTTATGCTAGGTGTCTATTTGTAATATGTAATCTCATTTAACAACTGCTGTATACTTACCTTATCCCACTGGATGGCAGAATTATACCTTTTTTTATCTTTGTATTTCCTCCAACACCTAGCATTGGAACATAGAATGCTTAATATAGACACATTGAATTGAATTAAAAATAGTTGAGAATATTATTCTAGTGTGATTTCCTAATACTGTCTTAATTCTCTATTAATAATGTACTCGATTAGTAAATGATTGTAGAATGAATTCAGAAACCTTCAACTACGATGGTTCCACACAGAAATATTTTGCAAAATATATTTCTTTTTGTAAATTTTAAAACATTTAAAAATCCCCCAAACTTTCTTTGGGAGGGAGGACAACCTTCAAAAAGCACAAGAACCCCTTTCATTTTCGTAAAGGTTAAATTATCTTTCCATTCTTCTTTCTACTTTCCATTGCTACTTTCTCCGGATTGAATTTTAAAAAAAGTAATAGCCTATGGAAATGAAAAGAAACAAAAGGAGTATAAAATAAATGTGTTGGAACACCAAACATCCTGTTGGTTGTTACAATTCATTCTACAGCTGGCAATTAGACACATTTTTTTCTAATTAAAATCATTTGAAAACACAGCTATAGTTTTCTCAAAGGTTTCTCTTTTCCCAAAGTTTCCTGCAGGTTCTGACCTTGCAGGACATTAGTGTTGGAGCGCCCTGTGCCACTAGCAGGATGGATTCATTAACCTTTACACTGATTGGAATTGTCGTTCGAATAAATATTTATACCCTTTTCCCCTGATAGTTTAATGAAGTCCTTTATCAATAGCACCGAGATCTTCTCCCCTTGACCTTTGCCACTAGTTCATTCAGAAATTTCTTATCAAGTTGTTTTATTTACATTGTTAATCCTCTTGCTGCCTCAGTCAGGTTTGGCACAGAAACATATTAGTCCTGGAGTCAATAGAATTATTTTACACTCTTTTGGCTTCTGCAGAAAAGATCATTTCTGTCTTTGGGTTTCCATTTTTAACTTCAGGATTTAAGCATTTCCTACCTTCTGCATATTTGTCTTTTTGTCCTTTGTCTGCCTGTAGAGCATTTCTCTTGTTATTATTTGTATGTGATTAGTTCAAGTTCATTTTTTCTCACCAATATCTCCTAAAAAGTATAAGAGAAAATTTTCTGATCTCCTGTCCCAATCCTGTCAATAAACATTTTTTTTTTTTTTTGCAAAGGGCCTTGGAGAATTACTATGTGGCAAACATTGTATTTAGTGCCTTATAAAGTTTTATTTTTTTTAATTTCAGTATATTATGGGGGTACAAATGTTAAGGTTACGTATATTGCCCATGCCCCCTCCAAGTCAAAGCTTCAAGCGTGACCATCCCCCAAACATTGCATATCTCACTCATTGTGTTTGTATATACCCATCCCTTCCTCCCCCCTCCCACCTGCCCGACACCCGATAAATGTTATTCCTATATGTCCACTTAGGTGTTGATCCATTAATACCAATTTGCTGGTGAGTACATTAAATTTATTTCTCTAAACACCCTTTTAAAAAGGTGCATTGTTCCATTTTGCTGACAAGGAGGCTGGGGTTTTCAGAATGTATATAAATTGTTCCAACTCAGACATAGTAGTAATGTCAGTAGTAAATGGGCTAATTGATCCCAGGATTTAATTCTGCCAATTATTAAATGTGTGACCTTGGGAAAGTAAGTTACTTCACCTCTCTGTTCTTCAATTTCTTTATTGATAAAATGGGGATAATCGTAGTCCCTTTCTATATGAGTGTTGTTAGGGTGGCTATGGATTAAACAAATTAAAATACATAGGGCTTTTGGAATGTTTCTGATAAATACCAAGTGCTACTTAGGTGTTAACTTTATATTGCTGTGTGATAAGGCCTTTTCTTTGATGGAGAGGAGATAAACTATAGGTGAAGAAATCAGCAAGAAATCCAGTGGTCCTTCCCTCCATTCCCAAACTTGGAAGACCAACTTTCTTCATTATTTGCTAAATAGAATGAATACCAATATTCTGTATTGGTTTAAATATTTTATTCCTTTAGTCTGACCAAAGCCTTCCTCCTTGAGATTCGGTTCCGTACTTCAACACTCATTCTAGTTTTCAGAAGAATAGAAATACTTGACCATCACTTTCAGCAAACCATGCGCTTGGTTTTTACACTTGTGTTTAATAAGTGGTTCTCTTTTTAGAGGAAAGGTAGCCTATTTATAGAAACTTCCTTTAGAGAAACAATTCTTTCTTTGAAAACTAAGCTGTAGAATTATGTTCTGTATATAATTGTTTTGAATTGTATATAGAGTTCAAGAGCTAGGTCCAGAAGAAAAGGCATATCATTTAAAAAGCACCCATTAGTAGAATGACAGACTCATTTTTTCTCTATCTATATGGTATCCTTTCTTTGTCTACGCCAAAGAAGTCGTGGAAACTGAGTGGGACCCGATAATGCTTTTTAGTCCTTACATTTCTGAGATGCTAGAGAGAAAATGTCTTGCTATCAGTACTGTTATTAGGGTTGAAAAGTACCACTTGGAAAAACAATTGCCATAGGTACCTAATTCAAAAGACCTGGACAGAGTTCTTTCTGTGGTTACAAAGCAGTGGCAAATCCCAAAGTCATAAAGAAAAGTAACATCTACTGAGATTAAAACAATCCCAGGAATCCTAGATTAAGACCAAAAAATAAATAAATAAGTAAAATAAAGTCTTAATGACATAGGAGAAGATCCAATAGTTCAGTGATTAAAGGCACATAAAGATGATATACTTTCGAGCCTAGGCTCTCTTATATTTCAATGTCCTTTACACTTGTAGATGCTTGAATTAGTTTATTTCTTCATTGATTAAACAAATAGCTTTGAGTACCAGGTAGACACAGGAATGAGTTTTCAGTGTAAGGAATAAAAACAGTGTAATTTGATCTAATCTTACTGGTTTGACTATATGCTTTTTATATTAAGGATATTAAACATTTGCCTATGGCATTTGTCCCACACATTTTTTTCCTCATTTGCCATTTAACTTTTACTTCTATTACTTTAAAGTAATAGTTAAATTTTTATGTGGAATAATCTTTTCCATTATACTTTTTTAAAGAATCACTTTAACCGCAAGAGATTTCATTAACATTCACTCCTCTGTGTCTTTTACTTTTTCTCTACATTTAACTCCATAATATATTTAGTACCAAATAAATGTCTAAACTGATTATTTTCCCCCAAAACTGATATCTTAGCCACACTTAAAGAATTAACCCATTCCTTTCACTCTATTTGATATCACCTTTGTCCTACAATAAATATTTATACTAGTTACTTACCTGTAATATGTGTGCTTGCTTTGTGCAAGAATAATATCAGTATATTTACAAATCATTATAATATATCTTATCTCAGAGAATGAGTCCCTGCTCTAAATTTTCTTTGCCAATTTTGATATTTCTTTATTTTTTAGCTATTCTGGCTTTTGCTATTTCTACTTTCCAGATATACTTCAAAATAATTTCATCACATTTTCAACAAAATATAAATTATGTATTATGAGGATACTGTATCAAGATACAGAATAGTTCCTGAAAACTCTCTTTTACTCTCCCATTGTGGTCAGACTCTCCCTTCCACCCTTAATCATTGGAAACCACTAAGCTGTTTTCCATCCTTTTAGTTTTGTCTTTTCCAGAATGTTTATATATATGAAATCATACAGAGTGTAGCCTTCCTAATCTGCCTTTCTTTACTTCGCATAGGTCATTTAAAACTAATCTGCATTGTTGTTGCACGTACCATTACTTTGTTCCATTTTGTTGCTCAGTAGTATTTCATTGAATGGTTGGACCACATTCTGTTTATTCTACAATTGAAGAACATTTTGATTATTATTGGCTTTTAGAAATTGGATATGATAAAATGCTCACCTTTAATGCTAAATCAGTGTCTTTTTAAATTTTGTTGTTATTAATCAGAAGTGGATCCTGAATTTTATCTAATACATGAGAAAATCATTGTCCAATCTTTGACTTGCTTGCTAATGCCACCTCTTATGTAGCTAAATTTTAAAATATTAAGCCATTAATTTTTTCCTGGGAAATTTTAAACTTGATTACTGTGGATTCTTCTAATGTACGTTTGATTTATCTTATATTTTGAGTTGGTAACATGTACAAATAGTTACAAAATTCAAAAGCTTCAGAGTGAAACATAGTTTCTCTCCCTTTCCCATGACACAACCACCCAAGGTTCCTCCCTAGAAGAGATATTGTCAGCATCCCTTATGTTTCCAGAGACTGTGCCTAAATGCCAAGCATATATTTTCACTCTAATAATGCCAAATGTATACTGTCTTCTAAACCTTGGGGTTTTTTTTTCACTTAACAATGTACCTTGGAGTTCATTTTAATAGTACAAGGAAAGCTGTCACATTACTTTTGATGGCTATATAGTATTCCGTGGGTTAGATGTACCATACTTTTACTAAAAATATTCAAACAGTTCCTTGCCCATGGATATCTAAGTTGTTTCCAATCCTTATCTATTACAAATAGCACAAAAGCAAAAATTAATGTTTGAAACTTTTTACTCATAGATGCACGCATATCTATAGGAAAAGTAAATGAACTGGATTTGCTAGGTAAAATAATATGTGCTTATTTAATTTGGATACATTTTTGCTGAATTGCTCTGCCTATAGGTTATTCCTAAATCACACGCATACCAGCCAGTATCAGAATTCCTGCTTCCCAACACCCTGGCCAATACAATGGTTATGAATCTTTTTCCTAGCTAATATAATAGATGAAAAGCTTATCATATTATAGTCTTAATAAGAGAAATGTGAACTAAGGTTAAATATCTTTTCATGTGTTTAGAGCTTTAATATTTCCTTTTCTTGAACTCTCTGTTCATATTCTTTGTTCATTTTTTCAACTGGATTGGTGGGCTTTTTAAAACTAATTTATAAGAACTTTATTACATTAAAGAAATTTGATGTTTGTCATTTATCTTTTGACTTCATTCATGGTTTTTTTTGTCATTCAGATTTTTAAAAAGATTATGTGCATATATATTTAATATTCTCATATATATGTAATGCTCACACTGAGAATATTAAAATGTCACTGATTTTTTTCTCAATAATTTTATTTCATTTTTAAAAATTTATTCTTGAATTCATCTAGAATTTATTTTAGCATTAGTTGTAAGATGGAGAAACCAGCTATTTTTAAAAAATTTCCTGATGGTTAGTCAGTTGTCCCAACAAGATTTATTGAATAATATGGTTTTACATTGAGTTCAAATTTACGTTTCTATTAAATCCCATGTGTATTTTTTATTTCCCTGAAATTTCAATTGTGTTAATTGACAGATCATATATTATTAATTTATTTGTGTCAAATCAGATTTATTTATAACTTTGACAATCAGTATTTTATATGATGTTTTAATATCTGGGAGAGTTATACCCACCACCACCCTACTATTTCTCTTTTTTTAAAATAATATTTCTGGCTGTTTTTGCTTATCTATTTTTTTACACTAACTTTAGAATTCATATTTTACCTACCCTCCCAAATATATGGCCATTTTATGATTTGTGCATCTATAATTTTAAGCAAGAGGAACCTGTTGTTTTCTGGAGGAAATTTTCAACTTTGAATGCTTGTTACCAAAGGAAAACTATGACATCATCTGGCACCCATTTCAAATTATAGCCAGATGTTCCAGAATGTCTCTCTACACTAGACAGTGTGACTTAAATCACTTCTACTTTATAGGCATTGCTATCCACTTTATATCTCTTCCAAATCTTAAAGGGAGAAGGTGTTACATCATCTTATAACCCTTTTTGAATGTTCACAGGCGATTTGAGCTAAGACGACCCAAACATGTGGAGATCCTTTTCCATTTTTCTTTCACTGTGAACATATTTTTTTGCTGAAGTAAATATTCTCTCTTCTGCACTGATATAGAGAAATTTCATGCTCAATATTTTGAGTACGACTTTTAAAAATTCTCTAAAAAGTGGGGGAAAAGTATATAAAATTTAAAACATTATACTTAAATAAAATATACTTATGCTATAAAGATTAGAACTCATATTTAAAGAATGAAAATACTTGCACTATAGTGTTGAATTTTGGGAAACATCTTTTGTAAAGCATAGTAGGCCATCATGAGGATTTGGTAACATGATTTATTTTCGCTCGGTACAGATGGTTAAGTATTAATGTATTAATATTTTGTAGGTTTTGGTTCCATGAATTTTCCAAGAGCATGATTCATTCATGAGTAATCTATAACCCATACTTCTTGTATAGTCATTAAAAAAATTTGCCTTAATGATTTTCTGTGAATATCAAAGCTCTCAGAAGTATGCCATTGGGACTAAGCCTACACAGATGTCAGAGATTCTTCACAATAACTCCCTCCACCTTTCATTTCTCTGTTATTGTGATTTATCAAGTGTTTTAGGGGAAGAGATTAAGTATTCAGGAAAATGAGTTAATTTTCAAAAGGACTGCTTTTCTGTGCCCACCCCCATTTTCTTGTTTTTTGAGTCAGTTGTAGGGATTTTGATGTTTAAAATACTGATATTTTTATAGTCTCAATAGTAAATATTTATTCTTTGATATGGAATAGAATTTTCCAATTAGCATGATCTTTGAAATACAAATTTGATTTACCTTTGCTTTTCGAAGCTTTTAATTCTTTTTGATGAATGTCCCCTGACACTGCACTCTGCAGACCCACTGTGATTATTTAGCTTTGTCTCCTCTCCTACCTTGAGTGTAAAACTTGGTTGGAAACTGACGAAGACATTAGATAACAAGGATATTGAAACCTTGATAGGAGGAGTACCTTACTCCTCTGTATCAGCGAGTTTAAGAAATCTTGTAAGAAATCCTGCTTTTAGAAGCCCTTCTATTTTTTTTTTTTTGGTTTTGTTTTTAAAGAGGCTCTCATACATAAGTGGGGTGAATAGGTGAATAACATTGATTTCTTTCAAAGATGGGTGTTATGTAAATACTGCCTAGTAGAAATGCATTTCCATTTCCTGCACTGATCTCATCTTAAAGCCTATCAGTCAATCCCATTTTTTATGTATTGCTGTTTTAATAGAAATTCCATGTCCCGAAATGAAAGTGGCTGACCAAAGATGTTGAAATGATGTTTAAAAGCCTCTTGCCTGTTATCTTTGGAGTTTCAAGATGCCATTAAAATACAACAGCAAATGATAAAAAGAACAAACAGTAGTGTACTTTAGTTGATATCATTATTCAAATAACTTCTCAGGGTTTCTTTTTCTTTTTCTTTCCTCCTAGAAAATTCATTTTTGAAAGATGGCTTTGAACTTGGCCCAGTCTGTAAGGAATAGGTTTTGTTGTTTTTCATTATGAATAGAGGATTTTCTTACCTTAGAGATAGTGCATTTGAACCATCATTAAGTAGCTAGAACTTCCCTCTATTCCCAAACTTCATTCTGTTCAGCTAGAAAACCAAGACAGAACCTCCTTTTCTCCTAAAAGATCCTGGCAGAGTCCACTAAAAGTTAGTTTGTGGAAATCACAGTAGAGATTTCCATCAATAAAGCAGTGACAGATATGTCCATGCATCTTGCATTTGTGTTGCAATGCTTTGGGCATAAAATAAAAAAGTTGAATTGGCACTAGCATATAATAGTTATTCATTCATTTAATCATTATTACCAATTTTTTTCTAAAATGACCAGATTTTATTTTTAAATTAAAAAATAATGATACATCTTAATCTCTCCAAATTTAAATTCTACTGTAGTTTATTATCTGTATTTTTAGTTGACCAGAAGCATCTATGATCTCGACTTTTTTTTTTTTTTTTTTGAGACAGAGTCTCACTCTGTTTCTCAAGCTAGAGTGCCGTGGCGTCAGCCTAGCTCACAGCAACCTCAAACTCCTGGCCTCAAGTAATCCTCTGCCTCAGCCTCCTGAGTAGCTGGGACTACAGGCATGTGCCACTATGCCCGCTAATTTTTTTTTCTATATATTTTTAGTTGTCCAGCTAATTTCTTTCTATTTTTAGTAGAGTTGGGGTCTTGCTCTTGCTCAAGCTGGTTTCGAATTCCTGACCTTGAGTGATCCTCCTGACTCGGTCTCCTAGAGTGTTAGAATTACAGGCGTGAGCCACTGGCCTGATCTCCACTTTTAAACCCGATTTATTCAAATAACACAAAAAAATCAGGTGCGTGGGACCAAAATTCATTTTTGTAATATCACACTGTTCACCATATGATGCTATGATTTTTCTTTTGTGCTTTTTATGTTTTCAATCTAAGAGTGACAGAGGGTTAAAAAAGGAGAGAAAATGGATTTATACCAATATGCAAACTTTGGTTCCCTGCTTCAGTTCATAATTATCATTCATTTTTCATGGTCTCAATTCCAGTTATCAAAAAATAGGTATGCAAACCAAAGTGCATTTCAACTTCTGGCAAAGGAGTTCACAATGTGGCTTATTGTTCTCCATGTTTCCTGTGAAGTTCTTGCTTGGAAATGCAGGGTCCTTCATGCTTTGGCTCCATGCATGAATGCTCACTGAGTTTTCTAGCCTCGTCATGTACTCAACATGTACACATACCTTTGTATCTTTAATTGATCCAAAAAAAGGCAGCAAGAACTTTGAAACCAGACTGCCTAGATGGAAATCCTAGCGGTACCATGTGCTAGCTGTATGACCTTAAGCAAGTGACTTAACCCCTCTGTGATTCAGTATCCTCATCTATTCAAGGAGAACAATAATAGCACCCACCTCATAGGATTAAGTTAAATGGTTATATATATAAAGCCTTTAAGATAGAGATACCATGTGATAAACACTAGGTAAATATTTGCTATAATAATATTTATCACCATCATCATCACAAATAGAGGTCCATAGCATTTATTTACTTCTACCTGGCTTTAGCATTCTAAACTCTGCAATTCAGATTTTGCAATGGGATATAGCTATTGTTGTTGGCAGCCCTCATTATTTTCTAGAGTAGATAAGACAATGAAAAGAAAAAAGGAAGATGGTATTTAGGGAAATCGCTATCTCTCTATGCCGGAATTTATTCCTTTGCTCAGAAAATATTTATTAAATCTCTACTATGAACCAGACACAGTGTGAGGCCCTGGAAATACAGTGACAAACAAAATACTTATGATCCCTGAATTCATGAAGCTTAATGTCTGGGTGGGAGACAGTTGATAATCAAATACCCTGCAAATAAATAGCTGCACATTTTGATAACTCTATAAAGGAAAATAACAGAATTCAATGAGAAAGAATTAGATATGCCCTACTTTAGACTGAGTGATCAAAAAAGCTTTCTGAAATTGACATATAGGGTTAAATAAAATAATCGGTGTAAGTATCCAGTAAAATACCTGCACAAGGCAAGTGTTCAATAAAAATTCAATTAATTTTTGATGAGATTTAGGTTGGGGTTCACATCTTTGAAAGGCCTGTTAGCATCAGAGACTCTCATCCATTGTTTGTTTTTTGTTTTGTGATTTGATGGGGAAACTTTTCTTCCCTGGCAGAGATGAAAATGCCTTGTTTGTTGTGAACACAGTTAATAAGATTGACTTCAGTGTTGGCCACATTGGTCTGCTAATTTACAGTAAGCATAGATCCGACAGAAGTAGGGAGAGAAACACTTGCTTCACATTGCTGTTTGAGGACTAAATTTTCTCTTCTCCTCTAGACATAGTCAACATTCCTATTCATCCAACAGCTACTCTTTGGAGCCCTTGTTTGCCCCGAGCACTGTGCTACCCCCACATGCAGAGAACAGGTGCTCACTGACACCCCCCATCTGTCCCAAGGTCTCCAGGGGAATTTCATGCTCTCTACAAAGTTTCCTCTGAAAAAACTTTCTGTTGCCGCATGAAAGGCAAAGTAGCTTTTTAAATCCCCTAATGATTCTCTTTTAAAAAATTGAAAAAGAATTATCTGGAGAAAACATTTTCTACTTTAATGGTGAGGGAATATATGAGAGGATTTAAAAAATCAATTATTTTGATTTATTTCTGCTGGGTGAAGGGTGATGCAAGGGGAAACACAAGGCCTCTCAATAATGGATTGTCATCTCCAGGGATGGCAATGAAGTGCCATGTGAAGAAGAACTCTCTAGAAACCAATGATAAATAAATAAAACTATCCATATTCCCCAAAGCACACATTCCCCCAAGCACTCCTCAGGGTGGCAAGACTAGAGGTATGAGTATTCCTTCTATCAATGAGTGTGTATTAAATATTTATCTCAAACAGGATTCGTTTTACCAAAATGTTTCTCAGAACCCTGAAGAACTCCCTTCAGGTGCTGTACCTCTGTAATGCTGGCATGACTCTTAAGCCAGGATTCTCTGCAAACCGACCTCCATGAGAAGTTTAGGCTCACTTCTACATGCAGAGCTGGTTCTAACTGTGAGGAAAGCCTGTGTGAATGTAAACACGGCTGCAACTCCCATCTGAAGCTGTGGTTCTTTTTCTTCTTCTTTAATCTATAACCTAACCCTAGTTATAGGTTAGGTTACATATTTGTGAGGAGCTTGAGCAAACACAGTCTCAAAATGTTTGCTTCAGTTTGATGCAGTACTAGTTAGTAGCTAAGAAGGTGGGCACTGGCACTAAACCACGGATTCAGACCACACCACCATCTCCCTGCTGTATGACCCTGGACAAAGTACTTTCTTTGTGTCATGGGAGTAATAGTGCCTACCCCAGTGGTCTCTCCTGAGAATCCAATGAGCTATGGACATATAAAGCCCATAGCTGCTGGCTCATTTTAAGTTGTCAGTAAATGCAACATATACGCAACATATGCTTAGTTTAAGACCAATTAAATAGTGTTTTCATAATTATGAAAAAGTATAGGCAATCTCTTACTTTAAAGGTGGGTTTAGAGACTGTATGTATTGTAAGTCTATTTCATCTTATATTCATATATTATTTTCAGCATGCTCAAAAGCTCTTGTGATAGAAAGTCTGTTTTGTCTTGCTACGTGTGAACAACATTGCATGTTTCCCATTCTCTCTCTCTCTTTTTTTCTTTTTAGCAACTATTGTTCATTAAAATAGAATGGAGAAAGAGGGAGGTAAATAGAACTAACATTGATAAAACACCAGTAATGCCAAGCACTGTTCTAAGTGCTTGTAGAACCTCATATCTTGTCCCCTCCCCTGAAAATCCTGCAACTTAGTTTATGTCATCTCTGATTTAAAGCTGACTTTCATGGAATCTAAAGTAATTGCCTCAAACACCTAATAAGTGGCTGGGCTAGGATTTGATACCTGCTGAGATTAGATGCCAGAATCAAAAACTGGCCAAATGAAATAGAAAAAGAGGGAGCAAAAATATAGCTTATTTCTCTGCTTGATCATTTACTCCTTAATTAAATTATCATTATACCAACTTCTGAGTTAAACAAAATATATTTGAGTTTACTTAGTAACAGGTAAAATAAAACATGAGTAAATGAAACCAAAGCAAAGCAATAAAGAGACATAGTCAGTGAGAAGGGACATTAAACTTTTGTCGGAGCATGGGCATGACATTTAAGTTGAGACCTGAAATAAACTATAATTGAGCTTCCTGAAAGCAAAAGCAAAAGCAAAAGGAGAAACATAGTAGGTAATTAATACATGATCCAGCTGAGAATATTAGCTTTGGGGGAAGTTAAGAACCTTTGTCATTTTTTTTTCACTGCTGTATACTAACAATCTGAATAATTCTTTGGTAATAATTTGTGTTCATTTAATATTTATTCAATGAATCA
Organism: Cheirogaleus medius; assembly: GCA_008086735.1. Taxonomy (NCBI): domain Eukaryota; kingdom Metazoa; phylum Chordata; class Mammalia; order Primates; family Cheirogaleidae; genus Cheirogaleus; species Cheirogaleus medius. The sequence continues at coordinate 6,108,418 of VBSM01000813.1, read as the reverse complement.
TTAAGTCAATGAAAAAATAATAAAATTGCATGTCACATTTTCTGTTTCTATAAAAGTAATTATATATAGAATTCATTTATCCAAACAATACCTTCTGTTATTTAAGATGGATAATGATATGCTACCTTACTTAAGAAATGTATTCTGTTTTGAAGAGCATAATAAAAATAATTTTGACTTATTACAAATGCAGTCAATTCCAACTCTCTTTAGTCAGTCATAGCTTTCTCTAAGCTGGTAAGCAGATGAGAATCAGGAACACATTGTATTCTATGAAGCTTAGTTTCATTAATGCAAATTTCGTGTTGGTTCAAAGATGTGTTGTCATTCTTTGATCTTCCTAGTGAATGTAGAATCCCACTGGACACTTAGATTTTCTTGATAGACTGACCCTACAGGTAATTCCTCCTGGCTGTTTCTTAGCACTCTCTATGGGGAAGTATCTTAAAACCACATGATCCAGGCCTTGAATCATGGATGTAAGTAGATTTTCAGGCACAAGACTTTGCAACAATTTGAGATCATAATTGAATTATGGGCCTAGCAAGCACTGCTTGTCCCTAAAGAGATTCTTTGGCTGCCTTGAAACGCTCTAGTTTAGGAGATTCATCATGTGAATATACACATGGTCTTGTATCTGGTACACAGCTATCTACAAGTAATAACAAGAAGGGCACAGGGCAAAAAACGTTGCTAAAGGGGATGGAAAAAAAGAATCTATTAAATTCATTTTCTTTCTCACAAGACTCCCTTTAAAAAACATGCATATTATTCTAGTGTAACTCTGTGCTTGCCATTCTCAACTCATTAACACTTTGTTCAAGGCTGTGGGTTGTTTGGTAACATGGACATTTTTAATTTTGTTATTACTGGACCCCATCAGATCCCCAGGCTGAATGTATGTTATCATAGGGAATATTTCTCTACTTGCCTCGTCTATCATTTTGGCTGTTGTTTGATGGGGAGGAGGAAAAGGCAGAAGAAAGATGGTGAACACAGTGGAATTGCTGGCACCTTTCTGTGCCTTTTGCTGTGATTGTAAGTGCTTGCTAACAATCCAGGATTTCCTGGAAGAGGACAAAAATCACAGACGTTTGTGTGTGCCTCACGGAAAGTGAAAGCCAGTAACCCCATGAAATCGATACTCAGTCTTGAAAATACATCAGAGACAGGCTCTATCTCTATAAACTTCATGGCTGAGTACTTACTTCAAATGTATATTTGTATTTTTCTGGTTAACTATATACATGATCATCAAGATAAAATAGAGTGTTTTATTTTCTTCTTATCATGTAATTGTCATCTTAAAACTGCATATCTGGTTGATTTGTTTACTAATTAATTCCCATTTCTCTGCACTAGAGCATCAACTCTATGAGATCAGGAACCTTGTCAGTTCTGTTTACTGTTATGTCTTGCCTAATACTGTATATTAAGTATAAGCTCAACCAATGTTTGTTAAACTAATCAATTTATAAGTGATCATGGAATTAGATTCTAATCCATAATACATTATTAGGAAGTTATATGGTTTTGAGTGTATTTTTAAAAATCTGTTGGACTCATCTTTCTCCTCTGTAACCTGTGAAGAAGAGGGAAGGGGACAGCAATATGACCTGTGAAGGTCCATTCCAATCCTAGCATTCTGTGCATTAATAGCAGGAAAGGATATTGGACTGATCCATTGCTTCACTGATTACTTGATAAAATAGAAGTTGATAGAATTCTATAAAAGGAAATAAAATGCATTTAGCACTTACTATGTGCCAGTCTATTTGAATAAAACACAGTTCCTACACTGGTAGATGGCAGAGGGGTGGGAGATGAATATGAAGAGAACAAATAACTCTGTATGATACAAGAGCAAAAGATGACCAATCTACAGGCATACCACAGAAGTATTGTGGGTTCAGTTCCAGACCACCGAAATAAAGTAAATATTTCAACAAAGTAAGCGACATAAACATTTTGGTTTCCCAGTGCATATAAAGGTAATGTTTATACTATATTGTATTCCATTAAGTGAGCAATAGCATTATGTCTAAATAAAATATATACATATCTTAATTTAAAAATTCTTAATTGCTGAAAAATGCTAACAATCATCTGAATCTTCAGCAAGTTATAGTCTTTTTTGCTGTTGGAGGGTCTCTACTCAATGTTTATAGCTGCTGACTGATCAGGGTGGTGGTTGTGAAGATTGGAGTGACTATGGCAGTTTCTTAAAGTAAGACAACAATGAAGTTTGCCACATTGACTCTTCCTCTCACAAATGATTTCTCTGTAGCATGCAAAGCTATTTGATCGTATTTTATGCACTGTAGATATTCTTACAAAATTAAAGTCGACCCTCTCAAACGCTGCCGCTGCTTTTTTACCTGTTTATATAATATTCTAAATTCTCCGTTGTAATTCCAACAACAGTCACAGCATCTTCACCAGGAGTAGATTCCAACTCAAGAAATCACTTTCTTTGCTCATTCATAACAAGCAACTCCAAGCCATTTAAGTTTTATGAGAGATTGCAGCAATTCAGTCACATATTTAGGCTCTGCTTTTAATTATAGTTCTCTTGCTATTTCCACCACATTTGCAGTTACTTACTTCCTCCACTGAAGTCTTGAACCCCTTAATGTCATCCATGAAGATTGGAATCAACTTCTTTAAAACTCCTGTTAATGATGATATTTTGACCTCCTGCTATGAATCACAAATGTTCTTAATGGCATCTAGAATGGTGAATCCTTTCCAGACGGTTTTCAATTTACTTTGCCCAGATCCCTCAAAGGAATCCCTGTCTATGGCAGCTATGCCTTGCAAAAAGTATTTCTTAAATAATAAGACTTGAAAGGAGAAATTACTCTTGATCCATGGACTGCAGAATGGATGTTGTGTTAGCAGACATGAAACATGAAAACAACATCAATCTCCATCAGAGCTCTTGAGTGACTAGGTGCATTGTCAATGACCAGTAATATTTTGAAAGGAATCTTTTTTTCTAAGCTGTAGGCCTCAAGAGTGGGTTTAAAATATTTAGTAAACCATGCTGTAAACAGATGTGCTGTCATGTAGGCTTTGATGTTCCATTTGTACAGCACAGGCAGAGTTGATTTAGCATAACTCTTAAGAGTCCTAGGATTGTTGCAGTGGTAAATAAGCATTGGCTTCACCAGAAGTGACTAGCTGCATTAGCCCCCAACAAGAGCATCAGTCTATCCTTTGAAACTTTGAAGCCAGGCACTGACTTCTCCTCTCTAGATATGGAAGTCCTTGATGATATCTTCTTCCAATGTAATGCTGTTTGATCTACATTGAAAATCTGTTGTTTATTGTATCTACCTAGATCAATTATCTTAGCTAGATCTTCTGGATAACTTGCTGCAACTTCTCCATCAGCACTTGCTGCTTCATCTTGTACTTCTATGCTATGGAGATGGCTTCTGTCCTTAAACGCCATGAACCAACCTCTGCTAGCTTCCACCTTTTCTTCTGCAGCTTCCTCACCTTTCTAAGCCTTCATAGAATTGAAGAGAGTTGTGGCCTTGCTCTGGATTATGTTTCACCTTAGGGGAATGTTGTGGCTGATTTGATCTTCTATCCAGACCACTAAAACTTTCTGCATCTCAGCAATAAGGCTGTTTCCCTTTCTTGCCATTCATTTGTTCACTGAAGTAGCACTTTTAATTTCCTTCTAGGACTTTTCCTTCACTAGTTGGCTAACTGTGGGGCACAAGAGGACTAGCTTTCTGCATATCTTGGCTTTCAACATGACTCCTTACAAAGCTTAATCAGCTTAGTTTTTGATTTAAGGTGAGGGATGTGTAACTTTTCCTTTCACTTGAACACATAAAGACCATTGTAGGGTTATCAATTGGTCTAATTTCCATATTGTGTGTCTCAGGGAATAGGGAGGCCTGAGGCTGGAGAGAGAGGCAGAAACAGAGACAGAGAGACATGGGGGAGTGGCCAGTCAGGGCAGCAGTCAGAACACAGTCCATTATGTTTACTGTCTTACATGAGTGTGGCTCGTGGCACCCCAAACAATTGAATAGTAACAACATGAAAGATCACAGATCATAACAGATATAATAATGATGAAAAAGTAAAAATATTTCTAGAATTATTTGAATTTGACCCAGAGACATGAAGTGATCATGTTATTGGAAAAACGGCACCAATAGACTTGATGCAGGTATGCTACAAACTCAATTTGTAAAAAATGCAGTATCTGTGAAGTGCAATAAAGTGAAGCTCTGTAAAACAAAGAATGCCTGTACTATGGGAACCTTAGGAAGTCTTTACAAATAAGTGAAATATAAGCTGACTCTTTAAAGTTGAGTGAGAATTTTCCAACCTAAGAAGGAAGAATGGTTGGAGAAGATGATTCCATTCTGAGGAAAGATGCAATTATGAAATGACATATGAGATTGGCGAGTGGGGAAAATTTTAGCAAGGCTGTGGCACAGACTGTCCGTAGTGGGCCAATTTGAGATGAAAGTAGTGAGACAAGATGGGGTCAGATATAGTGAAGTACACACTTCAAATTAAAGCATTTAGATTTTATCTACAAGGGTGCAATCATCTGGTACAATGTTATCATTTTACTGGTGATGAAATGGAGTCTAAGTGACTTGGCCAAAGGCATGCAGCTCCTAAATGTCCAAGATAGAATTATAATGAAATCTTTTGACTCTAAAGTAAATTTTCCTACTGCACCATGCTTCACTCTCATTCAATTTAACTAGTTGCATAAAACGATTATTGAGAATCTAAAGAAAGTCTAAATGCTAGAATTAAATAGTTCATGTTGGTCAAATCTTTCACCAAATCTTAGGCAGAATATTTGCTTCAAAAAAGAGAGAAGGAGTAAAGGGCGTGAATAGCTGGGAGAGAATGAGCCAAAATAGGTAAGACAATATTTGGTGCAAATGAAATTTTTTAAAGTAGACCTGGTTATTTAGTCAAAGAGGTATATAACGCATATTATATTATATATATATTTATTATACATTATACAAATATGCTGTGCATTTATTATATATTATACATAAATATATAATTATATATCATAAATAGATCTTTTAATATATAAAGAGTACTTAACTTCTATTTTAGCTATATCTCATTTGGAGATATGAGAAGAAAGAAAGAAAAAATAAAAGAAATGAGGGGCAAAGATATAAAGGAGGGAGGGAGGAAAAAAGGAAGAGAGAGAGGTGTCGATATTGTCCCAAAATCAATTTTGTCTCTTTTTTAATTTTATTGGCAACAAAAACTCCATAACATAAACAGACATGGAATATGAGACATTTCTCTGAAATTTGAGATGTGATAACACTGTTGCTTGCTGTTGACATGCTATTCTTTTCACCAAACCATTTAGAGAATCTTTTAAAAAGGTTTAGATTTACAGAACCCTCACCTTAGCCTATTTGAAACTAAGCAGACTAAGTGACATAGAAATGAAGGTTGGTGTCTGTGTCCTTAACAACCAAGTCTATCAAAGAAGTATTGTCAAATATTGTTGCAACAGTGGAATTTTGGGTGATTCTACAGATTTAAGCAGTTCATCATCAGGATCTTTGAAATCATTTGTTACACATAAATTCTTATTGCAATATCAATTTTAATAATATTAACATATATCCTTTGTTATTTTTTTCCTAATCATGATGAATTATACAATCTAACCTTAAAAATGGGGACTTAAGGTTATTTTTTTCAACTTATTTAAATTATTTAGCAATTATTTCAGTCTTTTCTTAAGAAATATCATTGATTTACCAATAAGAGCAGCCAAACCCATTAATAAGGGTGAATTCCTCTCAATCATCCATAAATAGAGTTGACCTAATGCCAAACTAAGCTCTAAGATAAGAAGCCCATTGAAGAAATTTCAAACCCAATAGTCAAAGCTATTCAAATATTATATAATCCTCTTTCTCTACCAAGTCATCAACGTTTCCAAACTGTTAAGCCTTTTTTTTCTGAGTTATCTGAGTGACAGGATATGCTTGAAGTTTCCCACATTTCAAAACTTATCTTTAAATGCACTATGCATAATGCACGATGAGTAATCATGTGTCTACACTTAATATTCCCTGCAACTTTTCTAGCACAAGACAAACTGTTAAAACTATCCTACTTAATGCCAACGGCACCACAAAATAAAAAAAAGGAAACCCTGGGAGGGAAGACTTTTTCTCCAAGTCAATTTAAAACTTCTTTATTCATTTTAAATATTTCATTGCATTAATTTTTCAAAGCAACAAAATAAACATTCATCAAGTGAAACTAAGCATGACCCCCCTCAGATGGGTACATCTGTTGCTTTCCTGCTGTGTTCCTGAATAATTCATTTTAATACATTTAAAGTATACACTTCATTAAAATGAGTTATACTCGTTTACATAGAAAATTTACATTGATGGAAACAAAAATAAAAACTGTTAGAAAGCTGATCCTGGAATTTCATTACTCTTCATGATTTATATCTAGCTGTCTCTGTTTGCCCCCAAAAGGACGATGTAGAGGGATCTCCACATGCACTGGCCCATTGAAAGTTTTAGTTGTATCAGCAAATATATGGAAAACGTTACCCAGTGTATTTTGATACCCTTTTCTCACAGCCTTTGTTCTTCGTGGATTTGTAGTCACTGCCTGTCCATTTTAGCTGCCACGCTCACATCGCATAATAGATGCACCATGTAATGTATCCTGAATGGCATCTAGGAATCAAAGCCAGCACAGAGAATATGAATCAGATTCAACTTGTGAAAATTAATCAACTTAAGCTCATCTGATACAGTGCAGAAAAATATCTTCAGTTTTATTCACTCCCTGCCCTTTTGAACTCTGTTAACTGATGATCTAAATGGTTTCCAGGGAAGGCCTTAATATTTTTCACCATTATAGTGTTTTTCTCTTCCCCCATCTTTATGGTTTTACCTTAAGCCAGGAAAGGAAAGAGAAAAGGAAAGGAGTTAGCAGTTAAAGACATACTATTAAATATTCTCTTTAAAAAATTGCTTTCTATCATTTTTTATTTAAAATAATCATATTTTCATATAAGTGTCACAAAGTTTCAGTTACATAGAATGAAGTATAAAATAATTTTTGAGATGTTTTCTGTATAAGACTTTATCTCAAGCCAGGCGCAGTGATTCACGCCTGTAATCCTAGCACTTTGAGGGGCTAAGATGGGTGGATTGCTTGAGCCCAGGAGTTTGAGACCGGCAGAGCAAGAGCGAGACTCTGTCTCTACTAAACATACAAAAAAAAAATTAGCTGGTCAACTAAAAATAGAAACAAAAAATTAGCCAAGCGTGGTGGCTCGCACCTGTAGTCCCAGCTACTCGGGAGGCTGAGGCAGAAGGATCGCTTGAGCCAAGGAGTTTGAGGTTGCTGTGAGCTAGGCTGACACCACCGCACTCTAGCCCAGGGAAACAGAATTGAGACTCTGTCTCAAAAAAAAAAAAAAAAAAAAAAGACTTTATCACAATATTTGGCAACTGTTACTATTCCTACTTATTCCTAGTTACTTGAAAATGTATGTACATCACAAGATCATTAGATCTCAATGGTATGTACAATAACTATAACACATTTTTATATTAATAACTAATCATAGAAATGCAATTTTAAAATTCTGTAGTATTATTTTCTACAGAGCCAGAGCAATTAGTGTCTAACACTGCCCTTTTTTAATAAAAATAAAGTATAAAAACAAAATAAAACAAGACCTTTTAATGGTGACTGGTTGATATCTTTCTCTGCAGAAATTAGTCTTTGAAAACTTACTTATTTTCCACATCACAATATTATGATATATTACAGGATTTGTCAGATTTTCCCAGTTCATATGACCCTTTTGTCAGGAGAAAAATGACCCGGAGCTACGTCACTTAGTATCCTCCTTACCTGTTCCTCCTGTGATGAGCATGCTAGTGCATGTCTGCACACAGACACCCCCCTCCAATCAGAATAAAGAAATAAGTGGGATATAACAGTCTTGCTATTGAAAGTTAGTATAAGCTAATAAATATGCTAATGTAATATAGTATAAGGAAGCTTTACATTATTTAATTAAAACCCATTCAAAAGCCAAAGCTTTAATGTTTTTCATGTTAAAACAGCAATGGAGGTTAGTACTCAGATCACTTGGAGACCCCACTGTGGCTCAATGGTGTTTTACACACCGTGTTTGAAGAATCATTGCTCTTAATCTCAGCTTCCTGGCTTTTAAGGAAAATGCCATGTAACCAAATTCAATTATTTTATTTGTTCTTTCTTCCTCATTTATGAGATAAATATCTCTCTGCTGTAAAAGAAAACATGTTCTAGGGCAAATTCCTCCTCACAGTATTGATTTTATGACATTCAGTAAAATATGACCTTCTAGGAATTTCTGTTCTTTTTTTCATTACTTGTAAAGCATGCTTGGAAAGATTCTAGGACTTAAAGATGGCCTGGGTTCAAATTCTACCACTTCTCTTTACCAGCGCTATCATCCTAATTTCCTAACCCATAAAATCAGGCCATTCATACCTACCTTTTTGGGTTGCTGGAGAATTAGAGCATATTGTGCGTTCAATAAATGGGAGCTGCTATGATTTTTATTAACTTTTAGGGTTAAGCTATCCATGCTTTCTAACATGTCTGTCTTTTTCTCTCTTTGAAACTCCCAAACACTACTTTGATTTCAAACAAGGTAATGTACACTTTGGAAAATATAGAGTACCGTATGTGTCTTGAATATTCAGCGTCATGGATATTTAGACCTGGAAAGTTTGGTTGTTTTTTTCTGGTATCTTTCCATCTATCACACTCTTGCTCTACTATTAAAATCTGAGAACAAGCCTAGGTATAAACCAGGAGCCATTTAGGAATAGCTAATTAAGCATCAGTCCAGTTGTTTACTTTATGGTCTATTTGCTCACCTACTGCTATTCATCTATCTGCCTGGGCAATGGCAAAATTGATGTCATCAATCACGAACTTTCTTTTATGGATTCTTGGAAGGCTTTCTGCTATTCTCATATTACATGAGCAGCAAAGATGGCCTTTAATGCCAAGATAAAGTCATACAGTTGTGTAAAACATATCCCAGTTCTTGTGACAAGAAGAAAAATTATGCCTGATTCTTTGAATGTTTTGATAGGGCATTTTAAAAGTGCTGGACTAGCACAATATTTATTTAAATATGATCCATTGTCATTTTAACACATATTGTCCAAAGAACATTGTTTGTCTCTGACAAATACTGTGTGCCCACATGTCAACAAAGTGAAGCAATAGTTAAATTATTTTAACTTATACCCCCATTCTATTTGTAATAAGACACTTATTTTACTTTTAATCCAATGCCTGGCATACCAATTTCTAATTAGAAGTAACTTTGGTTGAGAGTAAAATCCTAGCAGAGAAGCAAGAGAGTTGATTAGTGTGTGGCCAAGTAAAGTTAGGGCAGTATGATGTAGATGCAAAAATGCTAACTAGCATTCAGTGTGGTTTCAACATTTACAAAATGGGGCTGTGTATGTTAGTATGCTTTACCCTTCCTATAAGGCACTTTCTACTTTTAAGATCCAGCACTCTGAACAGTGGATACTGAAAACATGGACTCCTGATTGATGTGAGGGAGTTGGAAGAGGCAGGACAAGGGGGTTGACTTTCTGTAAATATGATCAAGGATTTTGTCTGAAAGTCCTAGTATTATAGCTCTGTGATGTGATACCATTTGATCCTTATAGCTCCTCGAGGCAAAAAAGATTAATGTTCTCCTTGTACAAATGTAGAAACTGAGGCTCAGAGAGAATAAGTGACATAGCCAAGACCCTGCCAAATCCCTTTCTCCTTTTACTAGTTATGAGGAATCAGCAAATTCAGGTTTTAGTTTAGCTCTGCCACTTTCAGTCTTAGGGACTTAAGAAAATCAGTATTTTCATCTGTATAATATGCGATAATAACCCACTGCTATGGTTATATTTCCTGAGGTTTTTCTAAGATTGAAATTAAATGGTGACTGTGAAGATGCTTCATGAAAAAAATCAAAGTGCTGAATAAATATAAAGTATTACCTTTAATGGCAGCATAGAGTACCCTACTTCTGCCTGTCCCCACTATAGTGTTATGGGAATGGTTCTAATTGAGAGGAAGTTGGTGGGAAAAGGAATGTTAAAGATGAAGGCTACAGTTCACAGGAGCATCCATCACCTTAATGTAGTCTTTACAGTTTGCAAACTAGCTGGTGTTTCATTAAGATAGAGACAGAAGATATATTCATTAACATATTTACTTAATTTTTAATATATATATACACACACTCTTAAACAATCTTAAGCTATAGAAAACTGCAAGTAAAGAACAAGAAACACATTTTTAAACCATTTGAGAGTAAGTTATTGATGTGGTATATTCTCAAGAAATGGTAATTATTGTAATTATTATCATATGAGTAATTAAGAGTAGAATCACATTGAATTTGGCAATATTTTTTGCATCTAGAGCAGAAAGTAAGCTATTTTATTCTTCTATGTATATTTTTCTTCTAAACTGCTTCTGATGTTTTATAAAAGCATAGAAGAAACATTAGGGAACACCTAATCCAAATCTATCATCACAGATAAGAAAACTCATGCCAAGTGAAATTAGTTACCTTAGACCACCAGGCTGCATGTAAATCACTTTATAGTAGGTTTAACAAAATTTGGTCTTTTCATCATTGTTCTCAAAAAAATATGTAAGACTGAAATTCTTTGTGTTCTATCTCTTCAAATTGCCTAGAAGTACCCATGTTTGAGATCAAACTAAAAGGAAAATACTGACTTCTAAAATACATGTATAGATGTCAATCTAGACAACTGGATGTTTTGGACTTGAGTAGAGAAATTAGCAAAGGAAAACAATCACAAAACAGATTCAAATAATTTATGGTTTGCTTCATAATATATAGACAGATTCTATTTGCATTAATATATTTTGAATATGGGCTAAGTAAGTTAGAGGCAACCCAGGGCTTGGTAAATGGCAAAAGAGAAGGCTGTGTGTGTTTTAAGATTGATTATGGAAACTACAAATTAGGTACGCCATGTGTCAATCATTGAGATTCAACTCTACTGTTTTACTACTCTTAAGAAATAGTAAGACCTGGTTTTATGATACAAAATCTGCACTTCTAACATTTTTAAGTTTCTTATGTTTCATAAAATGCTTCTATATTGTACTGTTTATTTCTAGAAACTAGAGATAGGCCATTTTTAATGGAAAGTCTCTTTTTCTGATTTCTTCGTTGTCAAAAAGTCAGTTTCTTCACTTTCACAGCGTGGAATGAAACCTCGATTTGCATAATGTCTTAAAGAAATGACAAAATGAATCTGTGATATTTTTTCTGATCTATAAATGAAGGTGCCAGTTGCTTTTAATGGTCCAATTAATAACATGCCTTACTACAGTTTATCATGCTTTCTGGGCAAAGACGTGTGTGTATGTATGTGTGTGTGTGGGGGGGCAAAATTCTATTAAAATTTTCAGTACTACCTACTGAATCAGTTTAATTCTCTGTTCTGAAACTACTAGTACCAGTGTTTCTTTGTATCTGTTCTGTTATTGAATGGTTGCATTTCTAAGTATAGTCGTGTCGCATAATGACCTTTCAGTCAACAATGGACTGTTTATATGATGGTGATCCCGTAAGAGCTGAAAATTTTCTACCACCTAATGACATTGTAGCTGTTGTGATGTCACAATGCAATGCATTACTCACGTGTTTGTGGTGATGCTGGGGTGTCAACAAACCTGCTACACTGCCAGTTGTATGAAAGTATAATACATACAATTCTCTATAGTACATAATACTTGATAATTGTTAAAATAAATGAATATGTTACTGGTTTATGTACTATGCTATACTTTTTAAGGTTATTTTAGAGTGTACTCCTTCTACCTATAACAAAAGTTAACTGTAAAACAGCCTCAGGTAGGTCCTTCAGGAGGTATTCCAGAAGAAGGCATTGTTACCATAGGAGATGGCACAGCTCTATGCATGTTATTGCCCCTAAAGACCTGCTGATAGAACAAGATTTGGAGGTGGAAGACAACAATATTGATGATCCTGACCCTGTGTAGGCCTAGGCTAATGTGTGTGTTTGTTTCGCAGTTTTTAACAAAAATTGTAAGAGCAAAAGAAATTAAAAATTTTAAAAATAGAAAAAAGCTTATAGAATAAGGATATAAAGAAAGAAAATATTTTTACAGCTGTACAGCATGTTTGTGTTTTAAGCAACGTTATTATAAAAGAATAAAAAATGTAGACAAAAATTAAAAGTTTACAAAATAAAAAGTTACAGTAAGCTAAAGTTAATTTATTATTGAAAAGGGAAAATTATTTCATAAATTTAGTATAGCCTAAGTGTACAGTAGTCTACAGTAGTTTATGGTAGTGTACTGTAATGTCCTAGGCCTTGGCATTCATTCCCCACTTGCTCACTGACTCACCCAGACCAACTTCCTGTCCTACAAGCTCCATTCATAAGCGCCGTATACAAGTGTGCCATTTAAAAAAAAATCTTTTATACTGTTTCTTACTGTACCTTTTCTATCTTTAAATATGCTTAGATACCATTGTGCTACAATTCCCTACATTATTCAGTACAGTAACATGCTGTGCAGGTTTGTAGCTTAGGAGCAATAGGCTATACCATATAGCCTAAGTATATAGTAGACTATACCATCTAGGTTTGTGTCATTACACTCTATGATGTTTGTATAACAATGAAATCACCTTATGACACATTTCTCAGAATGTATCCCTGCCATTAAACCATGCATGACTGTACATTAAAAATGGACAAATATAAAGAGATTTTTGTTCCCTCATGTGTATTCAAAGTTGATTGAAAACTCTCTCCCTCTAACTTTAACTGCCCTCCGATATCTGTCTTCAGCACTAACTTTTTCTTCAAAATGTATAAGAAGTAAGAATGAGAAGTAGCTTCTTCTTTTTTATTCCAGAGAATAATAGATTTTTAAAACCTATTTGATACATGAGCTATATTTCTTTTCTCAGAGAATGGCAAATCTACAGATAGTACCAGAAGCCCAGAAAAGAACCCATGCAAAGAGTATCAATAGTTTAAAAGAACAGAATTTATTTTTTAACTACTCATTTATTTCCTGTCATTTTGATGTCACCATGTCACTGTGCAAGTATTTCAAACTATTAATAGCTAAATGATGAAATGCTTTATCCATGAGCTCTCCCCTTGATAATCTAAGCCAATGAAATAGAACATAAACACAGGTTGTCTATTTTGACAGATAATCCAAAGTCACACACAAAAGAGTGTTTTAGAATGCACCATATTTTGTGGAAAAGTTGTGCTGCAAAATTTAGGATTATTTCATGCTTCCCATTGACTGTACCAGCTGGCAGTGTTTTGATAGAGACAATGAAGGAAGCCAACGCAATTTTTTTAACCTGCTTGGGCAAGTCTCACACTCAAAGTCTTAGCCCAGAGTCCATAAGAAAAATGTGAATTTTATGTAGCAAGGAAGACTAGAGAGATAATGATTGCTTTAGTCTCTTCACCATGTCTGTTTGTAGAATCCAGTCTAGTATATCATGGCTCATTAATAATTATTACGAGGTGATGTCAGATTTCTTCTCAACCATGGTGAATTCTCCCTCACTTTATTCAGGTATATCATGAATTCTGTTTCTTTTAGCACCTACTGATTATTCTATGTTGAGTCCTGAATGTTGATGAAGGAGCTATGTTTTTTAATTCTATTACTTTTCACAGATTATCTATTTGCAGTTGCTTTTTCAGAAAGGATTTGTATTGTTTTTACCATGTAATTGAAGTGAATTTGTTTTCAATGTTATAAATGTCCGAGTCCTGAACATCTGTATTTCCTTTCAAATGTCAAGACCCATCCACTTTGACAATATGCATTATTACTCTGTAAATTGAGTATGTATGAAAATATATGCTTTCATTTACAAATGGACAATTAAGCAGGAAAACCTTTAGAAGCAGGGAAACAAATGACATGTCTACTTCCCTAACAGGACAGGGTTATAGAGGGTCCAAAGGAAAAAAATCCTACAAGCACCTGTAATAAAATAGTAGGAACATAAAACTGTCAGCATCAAGATTGCTTTTTGCAACATGACAAAAATGTCACTGTCTCACTAACTAAGCCACTATCTTTTTTACTCTGCATAAATCTAGCCTCTCAGCTTTCCCAAGTCCTTCCCAGAATAAGACAGGGATTCTAATACATTAATAAATGAATTTAAATAAAACAATTTATATGATTGCTGTCAAGACATAACATCTTATTGGAGGGTAATTTTGCTCTGCATATTAAAATGTAAAATATACATAACCTATTGACCCAGCAATCTTATATGCAGGATTCTGTCCCACAGAAATAATAGCATCTATGCATATAGATGTTTATACAAAGATGTTCACTGCAGCAGTTAGTAATATAAAAAGCTGGTATTACAACTCAAATGTCTTTCAATAAGAAAATGATATTTAAAAGTTTGCAGTGTGCAGTGGAGTACTATGCAGATATTAAAAACAGAATGAGATGGGAGTGTGAAGATTTGGCAAGATGATCCACAGCATATTGTTACATGAAACAAGCAAGTGTAGATCACTAGATGGAACTCAATCCCATTGTAGATATAAAATATGATGTGAAGGTATGTGTGCGTCCGTGTGTGTGCGAGTGTGTGTGTGTGTGTAATATATAATTATATTTGTTTGGATAATAGAAAAAATAGTATTTTCTTATTCTAAATCCTAACCATTTTTATTCTTCTCTTTCTCCTATAGCTGAATTCCAAATTTCAGGGATTTTTTTTTCAGTTAATAAGTGAAATTAACTTTGTATATGCAAAACCAAGTGCAGTTTTTCCAAATTAGTGCTACCAAAATTTGAGTCAAAGCTGTTATACCCAGCATACCACATCGATTGGGTGGATTAGTTGCTCAAACACCAGGTTTACTGCAGAGTATAGGAATCCATGGTGTATGGCATTTAACTCTCATTATTTATTTAAAACACAATTAACAGGTCACCATTTGATTATCACCATGCTTCAGGATCTCACAATACTTGGGGAAATTTGTGTTGCTCATTCCTTTTGTTAGCTATGTCAGCAGATAATATTCATATTTTAATACCTCTGTAGCTCAGCATCAAAGCCTCATAACTTCAGCCTTTCTTCTTCCTGCTATTTGCTCACTGACCTTTTATAAATTTAATTATTTATACCCAATTTGGCTTCTTCTCTTTTTCTTTTTGCTTTCTAATGTATCTAATGTGGAATTGATATTGTGAACCATGCAATGGAATGTGCTCCAGGAAATTTCTCACCTTCTAAAGCCAAGTGACAAATGAAAAGGAAAATGCCAAAGGATTTTGCAGTTTGAATCACAGAGTGGTAAAATAAGGATGCATTGCTGAGGTTATGGTGTGACACATTCATTTCCCCCCTGCGGGGAAGAATTTTTCAGAATACCTGGAGCAAATCTTCTGATCAGATATTCAGTAAAGCACCCAAGCATAATGTGGATCCCTTAGTCCAGCATCAATATAAGAATGGACTAAATAATTTAATGGCTGGTTGGTCCTCACTTCTTATAATAAAACATCACAGTGTGCTTCATCCTGTTACCTGCTTAATTATTACTTAGAAATGTTCAATTGTTTTGAGAATGAAACTATAAAGAGAGAAAAAAATAAGAAAAAGCCCTTAGAAATGAGTAGGATCAGTCCATTGGATATTATGGTTTGAAAAGCATTATAGTGACAATAGCAATCTTGATACTATAATGAAGTTGAAACTTTATTTAAGAAGATATTTTAAGAAATCCTCTTGAATTCTGTTCAATTAAGGACACTAGGCAAAAATAGTCAGTGAGGAAACATTAATCCTAAATGTGATTTATTATAGTGATTGAAAAGAACCTTAATGTGGATTCTCCTTCTTTTTCCTTAACTATGGAATGATCCGAAGATCTAGTTAGTACTGATTTACTGTCATTTCCTAACAGTCAAATGGGAAAGATAAAATAAATTGTAAGAGTCAGAAAATAATTATTTGTCACTATGTCAGACTTCAAATGTTGAATGGAATAATACTTTAAAAACCCCACAACAAATAGATCTTTTGTTAGTGGACCAGCATAAGAAATGAGGAATTTACCTTAATATCCTTTTAAAAAATTCAGTTAATGTTCATCAATAAGCTAAATTCATTTTGTCATAATATTTTTGGATCATGGAAAATATAAGATACATTTTTAATATTTTTTGTTTATGGCACTGATGTATCAGAAGTGCTAAAAGATAAACTTAGGCATACTAAAATTTTAAACAGTTCATTTTAGCAATTCATAAATTGGGCAGCTCCAGACCTTGGTCAGCACTCCACCAAGGGGGCACAAAAGGAAAACTTTGTAGGGAATAAAACATTTCTTTTCTCACCTGTTGCTAGATTCATAACTGAGGCACCTATAACAACAGACAGATGAATAAGAGAAAACCATACACATTTATGGAATATAAGTTTTGCATATGACACAGGAGCCTTCAGAAATGAAGACCTTATTAAAATGGGGGAAACTGTATATTTTATGGACAATCATGCAGAAGTATGATTGAAGGACAAAAAGTATGATCTAATAATAATAATCTGGCAGGAACTTAACAGGGCCAGTTTCTTCACATTCTTCTTAGTGTCTTTGTGTGACATTCTTCTCCTCTGAGTATGAGGCATATGAGGGTCTTATGACCTACTTCAGGAGAAGGCAAGATAATTCTTTCATGGTATGATTCAGGGGAGAAGAGGCAGGGAAAAGTCAGAATAACCTTTTTGCTTCTGCTGCTTCCTTGAACGCCAACGTGCCATATTCTGGTGTACCCTAACTTGAGCCCCATCAACTTTTATAAGGTGTTCATGGAAGCAATACAATGAGAATATTTGATTGGTTAAAATGGAAAGTCCACAGAGAAGTTAGTTGGTGATTTCTGACTGGTTAAACTTAGGCTTCATTTTACTGTTTATATTGAGTTGAGTTTCAGTTTGCTTACCTAGGAATACGAGGTGCTTGAGCTGTATCAGCCTAATGAACTCCCAATTAATTTAACAGAAATATTTAAATTTCCATTTCTACACCTTAACTTTGATCATTTTTCCTCTTATTTTCCAAAAATGGGACACGGGCACAGTTTTATGAGTAGGTAAAATAATATTAAATGTGCATTTTGGGGAAAGTATTAAGGATTATATACACTTAAATCCTTTTTAGAAATATGGGTTCGGTTCTTTGGCATTAGAGAATTTCATTCTTGTTATTTTACTGCCATTATTATATCAGTAATAAGAACCCAACTATTAATACATGGAAATGATTTGAAATAGGAGTGTTTTTTTTCCACTGACAAGATCATGCACAGTGGAAAAGAACATCTTAGGAAAATATGTCGGTGTTATATTTGTTTCTTTTATCCACATGGACACTACATGTGTGCATGTTACGCCAGCTTAGCATTTGTATAGGCACATTTGTGTACAACTTTTTATTCTAGGATGAGACAATAAATTGTTGAAATTATTGCAACAAGGACCTTCAACTATGTCAATACTTATCACCAATTCCAATTTTCATTACTCACGTTAGAGTTAAAAGCCTACCTCATATTTGATTTATAAAGGGTCGTTTTTGTTTGTTTGCCTTGATAGACAGCAAACAGTTAATTTCAGAGCGTACATCTTTTTCTCTTCCCTAACTGTGCCTGTTTTCCTCACGTATTTTTTAGGGATTAAGAGAGAATACCTACTTTCTGGGCAATTCTCTTTAAGATTTGATTACTGTGATGATTAACACAATGGACTGATATTTCCTGTGAAGACAGCAATGTTAGGCTGAAATGCTTTCTGATAAATGAAGGAAAGAACTTTCATCTTAGGAATTTTGGACAGAGGAAAAAAGTGCATAAGCAACATCAGTTTAAAGTAAAAACTTCCATCACACCCCCATCTTGTTTCTTTAATTTTCCTTCTACTGGTTACATATTTTCAAGTTTTGTTTTATTTCATTTTACTATGATACTGACACAGTGTTTTAAGGAATTTTCTTGTGTTCTTACCCAAGAAGCATCATTTTTTAATTTCTTTGTCAAAGTCAAATAGGCCATTGTGGTTAGAAATGTAAAGAAATAGCATAGTTTCTGGATTATATTATACCCTTAGTTAAAGAAAGTAATTATTTTTATCTTGATTGTAATAGACACAATGTATCCTTTAAAAGATAGTAATCTTGAAAAGGTAATTTAGGTGCATAAACAGAAGAGAAATGAAGAGTAATGTCTAATTAGAGATAGGTGACCTCTTCAGCTCTAACATTCTCTTCAGTTATAAATTCTTTCATTTCTAACAAAAAATAAATTTTATCTAGTTTCCTTTTATGTTGTTCAAGGACCATTAGGCACTTATATTTCATTGCAGCTTATTTCTATTTAAGAGAATGGTTGAAATCTTCAAACTATCTTGGAGCTGTTTTGCATTTGACAAGTCTCCTTCCGGGTGACATTTCAAATGCACGTACAAACACTCACATACCCACATGTGTGCGTTTGTATTTGTAACTTTTTATTGTAGGATAGGATAAGACAATAGTAAGAATTAAAGTAATTAATATTTCTGTTAGCATTCTTGAAAACTTTTTTTCTTCTCAAATCACAGATTCATGATCTATGGAGGCTTATTTTTGGTTACTTTTGGTATTTATAACATATCAATTTGTTTTGTTTTTTAGAAACCAGTAGAAAAATGCACCTATGTAATAAAGCAAACTCTCCCAGTAGGGAAACTTATTACTTATTTTTAATGTATGTATATTTTTTTCCAAACTCATTTATTTGATAATGAACATTTTCTCCATAATTGGATCATTGAACAGCTTGACTGCAGAAGGCTACCATTGTGGCATCTGGTCCTAGGATACTTCCTTCTCCCTTTTAAGTCTAAATTTAAGTCTAAATCCTGGGGTTAGACTAAAATGGAGGTGAAGAAGGCAAACATTTTCTGCCACTGGGAACATAAGGGATTTTGTTTTTCTGTTTTGGTTGGTGTAGTTCTTCAGGTAGTGACTGAAGATTGGTGCTCTCTTTGGGAGTCTCTGGTGTGGTCCTGGAACTCCTCCACTTCATAGTCCCCTGTCGTGCAAGAGTTATCTCCAGCTCCACCCCTCCCTGCTGAGCTACCATTCCGTGGTGCTCCTGGACACCCACACAGCCCCTGGCAATTGTCCAGTTAGCAGCCTTCTCAATTGGTGGATAGCAGGACAGCTCAAACTGGCTATCTTCTGTGATACCTACTCTATTCATTCTACAAATATTTCTTGAGCACCTTCTATGAGCTTGGTGTTCTTCTAAGTTCTTGAGATTCATCAGTGCAAAGCCACCAAAAATCCCTGCTCTCATGGAGCCTGCATTCTAAGGACCCACAAGAAACACCTGTATCTTTGCCATGCCAAAGAGAAGGCATGAGGTTGGTTCAAAACTTGTTCCCTCTCTTGGTGGGAGAGCTAATCATGGTTGCTGGTGATTGCTGGCCAGGCTTCTTCTGCCATTTCTTAGGCAGTTGTGGAGGATATTGGTCTTAAGAATGTGGATGACACTGTATTTTTTGTCCCTAGACTTGCACTGTATATGTCAGTTTCTATGGACTAAAATAAATCATGTTCCATATCTTATGTATGTTCATATTTTAAGACAGAAGTAGTAGACATAATAAGATGTTAAGGTGGGACTTCTCTGGTTTAAGCTTTCACTGAGGTATTATACCAATATGATTGTTATCAGGATACAAATTGAATGTGAGTCAGACACCCTTCCCTCCCCTACGTGTGGAATTACAGGAAAAATGAGTGCAAAAATGTGACTAAGTTTTTGGATATAAGCCCTTCAGATAAATTAAAGATATAAAAAGAGGTCATAGAAAGAGGAGAGGGGAGGGATTAGTAAAAAGATTTCTTGGGAGAAAGCGATTACCTTGCTATGAGTCTTCACTGTCCTACCACGTCCACTACTACATTTGAAGAAAGTATAGGGTCCTACTTTCTGACCCCACACTTAGCGAGGATAGTTTTAAGGAGCCCCTCATTGAGAGCTTTGAAATTTTTGTTCTGCTGTTGGAAGATTCTGAGCATTGGTGCTTGACTTAGGCTCAAAAAATCTAAAACCAACTGTTACCCAGGATCTAACTCTCTCTGCCCAGTTCTCCAAAATCTAAAGGGCAAGTTAAGAGCTGACCAACTATTTTGGTAGCAGGATCAGGAGGCTGCTGCTGGGTTGGGATCCAGCCTGCCCATCTAAAACTTGGGGTGGTAGGCATATTTAAAGCCAGGTTAGGTTCAAAGGTTTGGCTGTTATTTGGGATTTGCATTTGAAGTATTGAAATGAAAATGGTTTTAGTACCAAAAGTGAGAAAGTGATTTTCTTTTTCATGAGAATGACCAGGAAAACCTAAAGCATGCACTTGCCAATGCCATTTTCTAGGGGTAATGGAAGGTTATGACCTCCCCCCAACTTCATGAATAAAGTTTAAAGGGATGGTAGGACACATAAATAAAGCTACATTTTCATTAGATCTTGAGTCCAGATTTTTTGGCTTGACCAATCATGTGTGTGTGCGTGTGCGTGTGTGTCACAGATGAATGTATATACACACACACATATAAATTGTTTTATATATTTTATATTGCTGTAGTACCTATTTTCATGCAGTAATATATTATGAACTCCTTTACATATAAATATGCTTCTTAATGGCTTGATTTGCTATGATATGTAACTAATCCCCTCCTATTGGACATGAA
Source organism: Cheirogaleus medius (assembly GCA_008086735.1). Lineage (NCBI taxonomy): Eukaryota > Metazoa > Chordata > Mammalia > Primates > Cheirogaleidae > Cheirogaleus > Cheirogaleus medius. The sequence goes on along the minus strand of VBSM01000813.1, from coordinate 6,087,515 downwards.
TGGTGTTTCTAGTTTTTAATATTATGAGTAATGCTGTGATAAACATACTTGTGTCTACACCTTTCCGTAGGTACTCAATTATTTTCTTAGGATAAATTTCTCAAAGTCATTCTTTGTTTTCAGTATTTTATGGGTTATTATATCTACCTAGTTCATAATGTGGTAAATATTTTACAACCAACTCTCCAAAATTTATTCATATAAAATTGGATTTCCATGAGATTCTTGGCCTAATAGCCCCAAAGGGGCATGAGTTAGGATGGTTTTCTAAAAGTGTTGGTTCCTCAGAAAACCATGGTATGCTATACAGAGTTTTAAAACTGATATCTCATTTTCCAGCTCTTACGAAACATTTTCTAGGGAATAGTAAGAGCTTGGAAGATAACTAATGCTAATTTAGGAAGCATTGTTTAGCATACAGCTCTCTGTTATCTGCTGCTTCTTACAGATGGTAAAGTTTCAAAATGAGTTTTCTTGAAAAATTGAAGTGGATGCATATCTTGGTGAGAAAAGATGTGCCCCAAAAGACATCCTGAGCAGTAGTGGAGAAGCACTTCAGTGGCAAGGAAGATCGTCCAGACACAATCGACTGATCATTTTTCCTTTCCCTGGCACATTCCTGGGGGCCTGGTGTCTCATCTCCAACTACAGCACAAGCTAAGAGCAGATTTGGTTGCCGCTTTAGAGGCAGAAACAGGCATCAACCTTGGCCATTTAAGATCATTCCCAGGTTCCTATGTTTCCTATCTGCATCCTAGTTTCCATACACACCCAAACCTTAAATATCAACTACCCTGCAGCCATTACTTTCTTTTACAACTTTAAATAGTTAAAAACCATAGTTGTATCTCCTTCTCTTCCTTTTAGCTTCCACGTTTCTCCTTAGGAAACAGCATACCATAATGTTTAAGAGTATGTGCTTTAGGGTGACATCTGGTTAGAAGTTGAAGGCAATGCCTCAGTTTGTTCTTTGTTATAGTAGTGTTAAAATTAAAATTAAGAACAGGGGGCTGTGAGGATTGAATTGGATAGCATATTAGCTATTTTTGTAGTTATTATTGACTACCCGGCATCACTAAGTAAAAGTTAATTTTTTGTCATGTCATAGTCCAGTGTGGTGGGTTATAGAGTATGTGGATTTTAATCTGTGCCCACATGCAAGAATGCAGACTTTTCTGTCATGTGGCTTGACCATTTTGCGGGCTTCCATTGCCTCCACTGGACCCTCTTTCCAGTTAGCAGGAAAAGGAAGAGAGAAAGCACAGAGGATTGCCTTATTAGCAAAGCCAAAAAGTCACGTCCATCCCTGTCTCACACACATCACTAGACAGAGCTCTGCCATGTGATCCAATTCCCTGCATGCAGGAGACCTGGGAAACGTAATCTGGTTGAATGCCCAAGAGAAATAGAATACAGATGTTGGTGAACATTTCTGCAAGCCTCTGCTGTGATTATCACTTGGACATAAAACCAACATATTTTTGTTAATTGGCACAACCTCTAAGCATTCCTTTGATTGTTATTTGCTTTGTTGGAGTTCAATGCAGCCAAGCCCAGAAATCAAAGGGTCTTGTGGTACTTGGAAACCATTTAATACAAAGATATTATTATGAATGCTCATAATGTTCAGTCCTTTTCATTTTTGCCCAAAAAGTCACCATTAAAAAATAGTCATTTACATACCTAGAAAACTTTTTCAGGCCACAAAAATTGGCACATACGTGTGGCATGTTTGGTTCCAGTTGGCACCTGAATAAATATGCAAAGAATAGATAAATAAAAAATGAAGTGTATATCAAATACCTCCCATTAGTTATCCTTTTATTAGTTTTTAAAAAATTAAAATGGGTTCCATTTATCAATTTTTAAAAGGCACATTTTGAAAGAGACAAATTGAATTCAATGTGTGTTTTCTTAAAATTTTATTATTTCTAATTGAGTCTGAAAGTAGAAGTCAGAATGCATTTTGGAAAGAAAACATCAGAAATAAGAAATACTTTTGCTCAGCATACATAATATAGAAAAGTAGGTATATTAATACAATGTCATCTTCCATTGTGGAAGATTGTATTTCTAACAGGAAGCATATATATGGGCTGATGTGAAAAAAGGATAAAAATGGTTTGAAATAATTTTTGAAAAGAAATAGAATATTAAAAAACAAACAAACAAGCAGAAAGAGTCATTACAGATTCAGCAGACTACTTCAGTATTGCTCCTAGAGTCAATGTATTATTGAATCACCAATACAACCATGCATCCACTAGTCCATTCACCTAGTAATTGAAGATTTATTGTACACCTGCTATATGCCATATTCTATGTTAGGTCAGATCTTTTTATACCAAGTTGTCTTAATACTAGATTCAATTTTTCAGTCAACTCTGATTTATATTTATATATACAGAGATATATAAATTAATATAGATATAAATAATGAGAAAGATATAATTAATGTTACATTTGATATTGTGTTGTCTAAATATGAGAAGCTCATTTAATATTTGAGTTCCATATTTTTCATTGAAAATGTTAACTTTAATCTATAACTGCTAAATTACCTCCCAAAGAAGTTGTATAACTTTTCTCTTCCACCAAAAGTATACAGTAATATTTTTCTTTTCTTTTTTTTTTTTTTTTTTTGAGACAAAGTCTCACTCTGTTGCCCAGGCTAGAGTGCTGTGGTGTCAGCCTAGCTCACAGCAACCTCAAACTCCTGGGCTCAAGCAATCCTTCTGCCTCAGCCTCCCGAGTAGCTGGGACTACAGGCATGCATCACCATGCCCGGCTAATATTTTCTATATATTTTTAGTTGGCCAATTAATTTCTTTATATTTTTAGTAGAGATGGGGTCTGCTCCTGTTCAGGCTGGTCTCGAACTCTTGACCTTGAGTGATCCGCCTGCCTCTGCTTCCCAGAGTGCTAGGATTACAGGTGTGAGCCACCGCGCCCGGCCAACAAAATATTTTTCAATCTTTTTCTTTAGTTACTAGTTTAAAATGTTTGCTTCTTTAATGGGTAGAATAATTTTAATCTTTTAATAACTCTTCGGTTGTGTATTTTTTCATGTTTTTTTGTCCATGTCTATCTTTTTTTTTCCTAAGAGTTCCTTCTTAATAATTCTCGTAAATTTTTCTAGTTGACCTTTGATACTGCTTGAACCCTGCTGATATAGTTTCTCAATGATTTGGGTTTGCATTTTGATATCAGTATTGCCCATGTAAAAACCTGTGTTGTTGATGATGATAGTCTATAAACATAGATATTTTGAAGAGTGAGAGTAATATTCAACTTACTGTGCAACCTTGATTTTCTCCCCAGAGACTGTATTGGGATAAGAAAAACACTATTTATTATGCATGATTTATTAATCAACCAAATATACCATAAGTATTGGTTAATTTCTTCAGGCATCCAAGTTTGATTAGTAAAATAATAATCAATATGCCTTGTTTACTTGACATCTGCTGAAAATATATAATAGGGCTCCTCATTTGGCCTAATGTTGAATAAGCCTAAATTAGTTATATTGAATTTAGCAGTTCAGATAAAGTTATGTGCATAGTTGCTAACTTTGCCTTTCTTAACCTCATAAATGCTTAATTTTACTATCAAAAACCTACAAAACAGAAATACAAAGTAGTGGACTTTAAATTGTATTAAACATTTCTGAAAAAGTAGTTTACTAAAAACAGAAAAATTTTAGTAAAAGAAAAAAAGAAATGCATTCCATTGACACTTAACAAGGTTCAAAAAAGATGACAGTGATTTGTACTATATTTCTAGATTGATGGTGTTAAGTCAAACATCAAGCATTCTAGTCTTGTCTCTAGGGGTACAACCATTCTCCCTTGCAGGTTGTTATCCATTACCACATACCCATAGTCATGTGTCATGGGAGTCAACAAACTTTTACTGCAAGGGCCAGATAGTAAATATTTAAGGCTTTGTTGTCCACTAGCTGTCTGTGGCAACTACTCAACTCTTCCTTTGTGGCACAAAAACAAACATAAACAATATGCAAATGAATGGAGGTGGCTGTGTTCTAATAAAACTTTATTTACATCAACAGGTGACAAGACAGATTAGGCCCACGAGCTGGAGTTTGCCAACTTTTGATGTGTTGTACTAAGTCTTGTATTTTTAAATTTTTTGAATTCCATTGAAATGTATTTTGGCAATTTTTTATTTTTTATTTATTTTTTATTTTATTTTTTTTATTTCAGCATATTATGGGGGTACAAATATTAAGGTTATGTATATTGCCCATGCCCCCCGCCCCCCTTGAGTCAGAGCTTCAAGTGTGATCATTCCCCAAACGTTGCACATCTCACTCATTATGTTTGTATATACCCATCCCCTTCTCCCCCCTCCCATCCGCCCAACACCCGATAAATGTTATTCCTATATGTCCACTTAGGTGTTGATCCGTTAATACCAATTTGCTGGTGAGTACATGTGGCGCTTGTTTTTCCATTCTTGAGATACTTCACTTAGTAGAATGGGTTCCAGCTCTATCCAGGAAAATACAAGAGGTGCTATATCACCACTATTTCTTAAAACTGAATAGTACTCCATGATATACATATACCACATTTTATTAATCCACTCATGTATTGATGGGTACCTAGGTTGTTTCCACAACTTTGCAATTGTGAACTGTGCTGCTATAAACATTCGAGTGCAGGTGTCTTTTTCATAGAGTGACTTTTGTTCTTTTGGGTAGATGCCCAGTAATGGGATTGCTGGATCAAATGGTAGATCTACCTGTATCACTTTAAGGTATCCCCATATTGCTTTCCACAGAGACTAGGCAATTTTTAAATTGAACATTGTGGTTTTGAGTTTTCCATTTGTTGGTACATATGGATATAGCACCTTTGTTTAACATGCTATGTGAAATTGTTTATTTATCTAATCTTTTAATGATGGGTATTTGTTTTGTTTCCCAGTTGTCAGGAAAGCTGCAGTGGTTGTCCTTCAGCTTCTCTCCCTGTGTATATATGCAAAAGATCCTCTGTGGTACTGCAGTGACATTCAGAGTACCTATCATATTCTCTGTATTTAAGTTAGCAGCTCAAAAGACATTTTCTTGTATATGAAAATCATAGAGCAGAGATCAGCTAACGATTTTGGTGAATCCAGAGAGAATCAAAGGGTTGAAGTCACTCTTTTTATTTCTACCCCTTATATTAAATGTTACGTTAATGAAATGGTAAATTTAAATACTACGGTCTGTTTATTAAATTGGCACATTATCAGGACACAAGGACTTTATCTTTAAAGGCAACAATTTGAATATTTTTTGGTTGTAAAACACAGGCTTTTTACAAGAGGAGTTTGATAAATTCATGTTAATTTTTCCAATAGTTCAATCAAGTACCATTTTATTTTATTTTCTTCTGGTGTTCAAACCAGATAATTCAAAGTATAACATTCATTTAATTCAAATTTAGTTATTTATAAACTCAGAATACAAGTATCCCCTTTTGCCCTAAGATATTTTCTGTCACCAGTTAGGTTTTGGTCTGCAAGATTGTATCATTTAAATTTCTTTGCTTATTATTCAGATAAACTACCATTGGATAGACAGTAAAAAGTGTTACTTTCTAAACTAATGAATGTACACAGTACTACAAAATTCCAAAAGTATAAAAGAATACACAATAAAAGAGTAATTCACACTGGTAGCACCTGCCTGTAATCCCAGCTACTCTGGAAGCTGAGGCAGGGGTAGGATTACTTGAGCCTACGAATTCCTTATCAGCCTGGACAACATAGTGAGACCCCATCTCAAAAACAAACAAACAAACAAAAACCTCACTTCAGCTAATTCTCTTCCTTGGAAGCAACCATTGTTAATTGTTATTAGATTTTCCAGCCTGCTTCCAAGGATATTCATTGCCTTGAATACTGGTGTTTTATGATTGGAATAGGTTGGCTTCCTATAGAAATGCAAATGTGAAATTCATGTTCATATATCCCCTTATTGTTTTTCTGCACAAATGGAATCCACTATCCAAACAGCCAAGTATACATATTATTATTTGTGATCATTGATAGACATTTTCTGGGTAAATTTTTATGTAATACAAGTACCTATGCATAGTTTTATTTTTCTCTCATTTATCTAAAATTTTGTTTAGATTTTGAAGAGTTTCATGATTTCTTTTCTACAACTTTCTCTATTTTCAATTGTCCTAGCATTTTGTATTTATCTCTTTAATTCATAATTATGAACACTATCTTGAGTAAGCTTCTAGGCCTCCTGATTATTTAAATCTATATTTCAGGTTTACATTTATACCTAGAAATGGTCTACAAAGCAACCGGAAAAGAATCAGAGTTGTTGACATGACCCCAACACAAGGCAGGATAGCAGTCACTCAGTACCCAGATGTGCAAAGCAAAGCTCACAAGCACAGACTTATATAGAAGGCATATAAATTTAGGCACCATCACTGCCATCAGCTAGCTCATGTTTTTGTAATCACACAATAAGCAAACTACCTGTGAGAGACTCCAACAGTTTTGAAATTATGGAGCCAGAATATTGGAATGGCTTCCTATACAATTATTCTCTGGAAAGTATAACAGAACAATTTCAAGAGAAGGTCTGAATAATAGGAACATTTTACAAGTTAGAGAAGCTAAAAAGGAAAATAGCAACTAGGTTTCATTCTAAGATTTTCATATGATAGCACCAGAAAAAAAGATGCTTGCAGTCATCATTAAGTAGTTCTTGCCTATGTTTCTTTGGTTGCTTCTGGCCACATCAGAATCTAATGGAAAATGTTTCCATTTTTTTCTTTTTGCCATTAGAAAACTAAAATCTGAAAACAAGGAATACATTTGGGTCTTTCTCTCAAAGCTCGACTAAGTCATTGACTCCTATAGAGCATTATTCCCCCATTACATGTTCATTCATTGAATCGTTACTTCGAAGTCAATTATATGCTTTTCATTTTACGAACTACGCAAGGGTGGTAACCCTAAAACACTGGGCTTGAAGCTTTCTTGTGTGCTTTTTGTGAGAGTGGCAGGTGCTCCTCTTTTATTTTATTTTATTTTATTATTTTATTTCAGCATATTATGGGGGTACAAATGCTAAGGTTACGTATATTGCCCATGTCCTCCCTCCCCCCTCGAGTCAGAGCTTCAAGCGTGACCATCCCCCAAACGTTGCACATCTCACTCATTATGTTTGTATATACCCATCCCCTCCTGCCCCCTCCCACCTGCCCGACACCTGATAAATGTTATTCCTATATGTCCACTTAGGTGTTGATCCGTTAATACCAGTTTGCTGGTGAGTACATGTGGTGCTTGTTTTTCCATACTTGAGATACTTCACTTAGTAGAATGGGTTCCAGCTGTATCCAGGAAAATACAAGAGGTGCTATATCACCATTATTTCACATTGACACATATCATTCTTCAGGGCATTCTGTGCCATTCGCCACTTCTTGAGTTTTGGTGTGGGACTGCGAGTACTTGAGAGTTTTATTCCTTATGTCCTCAAGACCATTGACTGCCTAACTTTAAACAGACTATGTATTTCTGCCAGTTTCCTAGTTTAATCCCTGTTGCAATGATTAAGTAGTCCAAAACATTCTTCAATGATGTCGAAGGCTTTGGAATTTAAAAGTAAATTGCTTCTGGGAAAAACAAATCAAACTTGCATTGCAGACCTAAAGAAAGTGCATTAAAACATACTACTCTGCACTTTCTTGGTGGAATAAATTGAGAGTCACAGTAATGTTTCTTCTAGCAATGTCAGATTCTGAGACACTTCGATTAATTTTGGCTTTAGATTGAGTTTCTCTCCAACACTCCACTCTCTATTTGATGTGTCCACATTTTTCAATGTATCGAATGACAATTTATGCCATAAATTATTGGCTTTGGGGCCAAAAATCCAGAGTAGAAAGTTAAAGCAATATACTGGAGTGACTACATGGAGATGATACAGATTTGATCTGACTTCCCATTACTGATTTGCTGTGTGACAACGGGCAAACTGGGCAACCTTAGTGAGCCTTCATTAATTGCACTATTCAAGTCCACCTGTGCTGGTGTCGTGGCTGCCATATTACATTTGAGGTATCTTTTCTGGTGGAAGGTGGCAGGGCTAGTGATAAGAGATATTTGTAAAGCCTCCAGTGTCAGTGTCTCAGGGGTATATCGTGTGCCCTATTTGAAAAAGTTGGAAAGGACTGCTTAAAGTATGGTACCTGGAGAATACATTGTGCTTTGTCGCTTTGTTCAGAATACGAAGTACCACACTTTTTCTAGCATTTAGGAGATAATGAATATTTACATTTTTAAATTCACATTTAAAAGTTGTGTTGCAGTTTTTTCAAAAAATTATGTTTATTAAAGTATAACATATATGAAACTATGCATATTATAAATATATAGCTCTATACATTTTCATAAGCTGAACACATGCATGTAACCCACAGCTTCCTAAATGACCCCGTCATTTTCTTCCCCAGTCATCTCCCTCCGTCCACCATGGATCGCCACTATCCTAACTTTAACACAATAGATGCGTTTTATCTGTTTTGTACTTTATATAAATGGGAGCAGTCTGAACTGTTTTATGACTGACGTATTTTGCTCAAAAATATGTTTGTGAGAATCACCCATACTAATTCCTGTAGAAGTAGATTATTCATTCTCATTGCTTTTGAGTGAATATGTCACAGTATGTTGACAGACATTTAGGTAGTTTCTAACTTTTGTCCATTACTAGTAATGCCGATGAAACATTAAAAAAAAAAGCGTAGTGCAATAGAACTTCCTACAATGATAGAAATGTTCTTATTATGCATTGCCAAACATGGTGGCCACTAGCCACATGTGGCTATCTTGAAATGTGTGGCTGGTGTGGCTGAAAAAATAAACTCAGTTTTAGCTAATTTTAACTAATTTAAATTTAAATAATCATATTTGTATATTGGACAGCATGGTTCTCTAGACCATGTGTTTAGGAGAACACATGTATTCATTTCTGATGGAAATATTTCCTTTATACCTAGGAGTGAAATTGGTTGGTCATAAAGTATGCCAATATAGCTTGAAAAAGAGTTTTTTACACCAGTGTTTAGTTGTGTCCACTTACATATCCACTAGCAATATATGAGAGCTCCGCCTACTGTACCTTCTTCATGATACTTGGTATTTTCTATTTAAAGAGAAAATTTAGTTGTTAATGTCGTGACTGTTATAGTTTCCCCACATCTATTCTTGGCTACTTCCAATCTAGTTTCTATGATCTGAATGTTTGTGTCCCTCAGAATTCATGTGTTGAAATCCTAACATCCATGGTGATGGTATGAAAAGTTGGGGCCTTTGGAGGGTGATTCAGCCATGAAAGCAGAGCACTCATGAATATAGTTAGTATCCTTATAAAGGAGGGAGCTTGTTTGCCTGCCCACCATGTGGAACCCTGTGAGATGGTGCCATCTATGCGAAGTGAGCGCTTCCCAGACAGTAAATATGCCACTGCCTTTATCGTGGACTTCCAAGCCTCCAGAATTGTAAGAAATAAATTTCTGTTGTTTATAAGCCTCATAAGTTTATGGTAGTTTGTTATAGCAGCCTGAATGGACTGAGACATTACTCTTTACAAAAGAGACAGGCCCGTTTAAAAATAAAGATCAGATTACAACTTCTTCATTTAAAACTTCCCATTTCCTTTCCAACAAAATCCAGGTCCTTATTAAGGTGAGATATGGTCCTGGTCATTTCAGGACTATCACCTGCCACCCACCCTGCCCCAAGCCCATTAAACTGTGTAGCTCCATGGACTCCATGGTTCATCAAACATGCGAACCTCTCCTGTTACCCTTTGAACTTTGTAGTGTGGTTTCTATTGCCTGGAAAACAATTCTTTATCCCCCTTTCCTGGCCTTTCCTGATTCCAACCTGTTGCCATTCACACGAGTGCCAGTCTCCTGTCTCAGGTTTCAGTTTAAATGTCACCTCTTCAGTGATGCCACCCCTCACTATCTATCCAGATCCTTTCATGTTCTAACAGTTCATCTGGTTTATTTGTTTTTCAGCTATTCTCACGACTTATAATCATTCATTTGGTTGTTTGTTTACCTGTTTTACCTATATCTTCCTCTCACCCCACTAGATCGTAAGCTTCATAATAAGGAGATGTCTTTTCTGTTCACTATGTGTCAGGCAGTATAATGGCCCTCCAAGTTCTAATCCCTGGAACCTCGGAAGATGTTATATTACATTACTTAAAGTTGCAGATGGAATTAAGGTTGTTAATCAGCTGACCTTAAGATGGGAAAATTATCCTTTATTACCTGGGTAGGCCCACTATAATCACAAGAATTTTTAAAAGTATAAGGGAGAGGCAGAGAGGAGATTAGAATGGTATTCTGTGAGAAGAACTTGGCCCATTTTTGCTGGCTTTGAAAATGAAAGAACTTGGCCCACTTTTGCTGGCCATGAGCCAAGGAATGTAGGCGGCCTCTAGAAACTGAAACAGACAAGGAATTGTAGTCTCTCCTAGAGCATTTAGAAAAGACTGCAGCACTGGTGACACCTTGGTTTTAGCCCAGTGAGACACATGTCAGGCCTCTAACCTATGGAACTGTAAGATATTAAATTTGTGTTGTTTTAAGCCATCGAGTCCATGGTAGTTTGTTATACCAATAGCAAACTAATATGGTAGCTAACTATTATAGAATATACAAAGTTAAAAGTGAAAAATGATACAACAGTTCTATATTAAATGGAAGAGAGGTTTTAACAGATGGTATAAACAGAGAAGTTTTCATGGAAGAGACATATTTGATGTGGCACTGAAAGATAAGCTGAATTTAGTCCTACACAGATACATAACAGGGACATTAAAGCCAAAAATATAACCTGTGTAAATATTGGACAAGAGGAAGCGTGAGACCTTATGGTGAACAGTGGCTATAGGAGACTCAGGGCTTATGATGGTTAAAAATGCAAGCAGCATTTTAACTAATGCTATTATTGTAAATTAAAATATCCATAGTAAAAACTAAAACTTACCTTTACAACCATCTAATCACTGATAAGGGTATATCATCAATACACAGCACTCCACAAGGCCGTTGGAATCTCAGTGACGCAAATCGACTCCTACCAAATTGGAAAAAATAGCATTTAGCTCTCAAAAGCTTTCAAGAAAATCATTTATGATAATAAAAAGTATAAGATCATGCAAAATTAGATAAAAAGAAACATTTGATGTCTGCTATACATAAGAGACACAGCACTTTCTAAGCACTCTATAATTTAATCCTCAGAATTCTTTGAAGTGGATACAATTATTAATCTCATCTATAAGTTAATAAAGTACTGGGCGAAGTCTTAAAGATCAGTCCCTGCCCCTAGGGGCGCAATCAATAGCCATTCCTGCTTGCCAGCTCCCCACTTGGTCAGGCCAAAACTCTAACCTGAGATAGCAGCTTTGATTAGCTTTTCCCCTACCCAACCCTGCCTCGATCATTTCCTCATAGGTTTCACCTGAGAGCACTCACTTGCTCTGCTCCCAAAAAACCCACCTAGATCAGGGTCACATTTCTATAACTTCTCTACATGACCACCAGATAAAATATTTTCAAGAAGAACCTAGTTTCCTTCACTTGTTCTAGATAAAGTATTTTCCTACATTTCTAAAAGTCACTCCGCTCTAGAAATAACACACCCCAAAAGAAGATGATACTTTAGGGAAGAGAAAAAAAAACACAAAGGTTTCCTAATAGAAACCATTACGAAAGCCACTTTGTCATCTGGATATGTGAAGACTTTCCTCAAATAGCTAAAGATTAATAAAGAGAAACTGGATCTCTGGTCTCCTGACACCTGGTTTAGTCCTTGTCTTCAGCTAACTCATTGCCTACCTACACAGGCATACTTCATTTTATTGTGCTTTATTTTATTGTGCTTCACAGATATTGCATTTTTTTTTTACATATTAAAGGTTCGTGGCAACCCTGAGTCAAGTAACTCTATATCAACACCATCTTTCCAACAGCAGGTGCTCACTTCTTGTCTCTGTGTCCCATTTTGATATTTCTCACAATATTTCAAACATTTTGATTACAGTTATATCTGGTATGGTGATATCTGTGGTACATGATCTTTGATGTTATTATTGCAATTCTTTTGGGGTGCCATAAACCACACCCTTATAAGATGGTTAATTTAATCAATAGATGTTGTGTGTGGTCTGACTAATCCACCAACTGGCATTTTTCTCTCTCTCTTCAGGCCTCTCTATTCTATGAGATATAATATTTAAATTAGGCCAATTAATAACCCTCAAGTGGCCTTTAAGTATTCAAGTGAAAGGAAGAGTTGCATGTTTCTCACTTTGAATCAATATTTAGAAAGAATTAAGCTTAATGAGGAAGGTATGTAAAAAGCCAAGCTAGGCCAAAAGCTAACCTAATGGTTAACCAAGTTGTGAATACAAAGGAAATGTTCTTCAAGGAATTTAAAAGTTCTATTCCAGGGAATACATGAATGACAAGAAAGGGAAACAGTCTTATTGCTGATATGCCAAAAGTTTTAGTGGTCTGGATAAAAGATCAAATCAGCCACAGCATTCCCCTAAGCTGAAACATAATCCAGAGCAAGGCCATAACTCTCTTCAATTCTGTGAGAGCTGAGAGAGGTGAGGAAGCTACAGAAGAAAAGTTGGAAGGTAGCAGAGGTTGGTTCATGAGGTTTAAGGACAGAAGCCATCTCCAGAGCATAGAAGTACAAGGTGAAGCAGCGAGTGCTGATGGAGAAGCTGCAGCAAGTTCCCCAGAAGATCTAGCTAAGATAATTGATGTAGGTATCTACACTCAACAGATTTTCAGTGTAGACCAGCCTGATATTAGAAGAAGATGCCATCTAGGGCTTTCATAAGTGGAGGGAGAAGTCAATGCCCAGTTTCTAAGCTTGAAAGGAGAGGCTGACCCTCTTGCAGGGCCTACTGTAACTTGTGATATTAAGTTAAAGCCAATGATCACTTTTACCATTGCAAAAGTCCTAGGGCCCTTAAGAATTATGCCAAATAGACTTTGTGTGTGCTCTATAAATAGAACAAAAAAGTTTGGATGACAGCATCTGTGTTTATATCATGGTTTACTGATTATTTTCAGCCCACTGTTGAGGCCTACTGGAAAAAAATGATTTCTTTCAAAACATTACTGGTCGTTGACAATACTCCTGGTCACCTAAGAGCTCTGATGGAGATGTCCAAGAAGATTAATGTTGTTTTCATGCCTGCTAACACAACCTCCATTCTTCAGAGCATGGATCAAGGAGTCATTTGAACTTTCAAGTATTATTATTTAAGAAATACATTTTATAAGGCTATAGCTGCCATAGTTAGTGATTCCTCTGGATAGATCAGAACAAAGTAAATAGAAAACCTTCTGGAGAGGATTCACAATTCTAACTGTTATTAAGAACATTTGTGATTCATGAGAGGAGGTCAAAATATCAACATTACCAGGAGTTTGGAAGAAGTTGATTTTAACCATCATGGATTATGTTGAGGGGTTTAAGACTTTAGTGGAGGAGGTATTAATACTTATAGATATGGTGGAAACAACAAAAGAACTAGAATTAGGAATGGAGCCCAAATATGTGATTGAATTGTTGCAATTTCATGATCAAATTGGAATGGATGAGAAGTTATTTATTAGGCATAAGCAAAGAAAGTGTCTTTTCTGGGATGAAATTGACTCCTGGCAAGGATGTTATGAACATTGTTGAAATGATGACAAAATATTTAGACTATCACATAAAGTTAGTTGGTAAAGCAGTGGCAGGATTTGAGAGGTTTGACTCCAATTTTGAAAGAAGTTCTACCAAGTAAAATGCTTTCAAACAGCTTTACATAATACAGAGAAATCCTTTGTGAAAGGAAGTGTCATTCAATGCAGCAAACTTCATTGTTGTCTTATTTTAATAAATTGCCACACCCAACGCAACCTTCAGCAACTTCCAACCTGATCAGTTACCAGCCATCAACATTGAGATAAGACCCTTCACCAGTAAAAACATTATGACTCACTAAAGGCTCACATGATGGTTAGAGATTTTTGCAATAAGATATTTTTAAGGTATGTACATTTTGAAAGTCATACTGCTATTTCATACTTAATAGATTCCAGTATAGTGTAGACATAACTTTTATGTGTACTGAGAAACCAAAATATCCATGTGACTCACTTTATTGTAATATTTGCTTGCAGTTGTCTGGAACCAAACCTACAATATCTCCAAGATATCTGTAAATTGTTATTAGGGTATAGTATGATTCTTTGCATGGCTTTGAATACAGAATTTTCTTGCATTGTAAGAAAAAGATTATGGCTAAACTGTTCTCAATGGCTTGGAACAAGTAACAGTAGCCAGAAAATTCCTTCCCATTAAGCATTCGCTCCAATCAGAGACTGAAATTGTTCACAATAGAAATTGTGTTAAAATAACGTGACACTTTTCTTTGAGGAGGTTCATTGCCCAGAGTAAAAAAGAAAAGATATGGTATGGCCTTTTCTTTTAAAAGAATAGACAAATGAATAAATGAGTGACTGGCTGTGTGAATGAATGGATGAATCAGTGAGAGAATGAATGATGGAATAGGCTTGCTACAGTACCTTGAGGACTAAGTTCATTGCTCTGTCTGTTCTTCAGTCATAAAGAGGTATTACTAAAAGTCTATCTAAAAACACAGAAAAGAAAGGCAAGCTAGTATTTCTCTTTCTCTTCACTGTCTCTTTCCTTTTCATCCTTTTTATACAACAACTGAAAGTATGAGTTATTTGTTAAGGAAAATAGATGAGACTAGTTCTCATCTCAAGATACCTACTGAATTTTAGTAAAGTGATTCATACTAGTTTCTTCAGAGACAAGATTTCTCTTCTTTTGGAGACACAATGTTTTGAAAATGTAGCAAGTTTGAAAAGGAAACTTTTTCAATTCCCAAGAAATATATTTGAGAGTTGTATTTATTTAAAAAGTGGTATATATTTAGTTCTTTATGTGTATGCTTTTCAGTGTTATAGCCATAATGATGAAAAAATATATGAGGTTTTAAAAACCAATATATGAGGTTTTAATGCCATATTTGAAGCAGTTGATTAGCTTACTTAAGAAATCAGTGTTTAAAACAATTAATTTCTTTTAGATAAAACATTACAAAGTGAATCAAAGATTTAACTAAGTAAAAGTATGTGCATAGAGGAAATTCATTACAGATTGCTTAAAATTCTATCCTTTGTCTAATAAACCTCATACCAGTGAAAGTTCATGAAAATAGTCCTTTGGAAGCCTCAAATGAAGGGAAGCATTGAGCATAGACTCTTTTTGTTTCCCATAACATTTCTCTATCATTACACTCAGAAGACAGGGGTACTCCATTGTTGTTTTATTCTTAAGATTTTCCAGTGCTTTACATTGTTGCCTCTGGGATACCATGGGCTTTTACTCTATAATTTTGAAGTTTCTGTCTTCAAGAGTTGGGAAAATAAGTGTTAAAACCAACTGACTCTGAAATATCATTAAGGTGAAATGGCTTAAAAAGTAATAATTAAAATATGTGGGTAAAATTTTGGAACATAAAGAAAATGGCTTTAATTAAAAGAAAGACTGTATTGAAATACTTCTTTTTAATTTATTTTTTATTTTTATTTTTTAGAGACAGGGTCTTGCTCTGTCACCCAGGCTGGAGCACAGTGAAGTAATCATAGTTCATTGCAACCTTGAACTCATGGGATCAAGTGATCCTCCTGCCTCAGCCTCCCAAGTAGCTGGGGCTACAGGCACAACACCACGCCTGGCTAATTTTTCTTATTTTTCTGTAGAGACAGGGTGTGTCTTTGTTGCCCAGGCTGGTCTTGAACTCCTGTTCTCAAGCAATCCTCCTACCTCAGCCTCCCAAATTGGTGGGATTACAGGTGGGACCCACTATGCTCTGCTGATATTTCTTTATAATACACTTCCTTTGATTACTTTTGATAAAGTAAATACATGTGATTTAAACATATATATAAAACCCTTCAATTTAACATGGAGCATATTATAGAGGAATATATAGAAATGAAATTTTTTTGAAGTAGTAATGATGGGATAATAAGTGGGATCAAAAATGACAAGGGTAAGTGTGTAGCATGGTTACACACAATGGTATAGTACCCATGAGTTTTAAAGGCAAGCAAGGTCTGATGAAACATAGCCAGACCGGAGCTTACATGAGCTCTCATAGAGGCCTTCAATTCATTTATGCTGTCATTTTGTTCCTTGTCATTAGAATGAAACACCCAGATTTGAATGGTCTACTTTGTTGGCAAATATAAATAAATAAACTATCTTATTCTAACCTGTCATTTATCTGTAATTTGAATACCTACTTTAGGATGTTCTATCAATTATGTTTTTGACAACAATGAGAAAGGATTAGAATGAACAGCCATCCAAACAAAATATCTGTTTAAAGATATTGTACTGATGCCTTATTCTCGGAATACATATTATAAGAACAGCAGGTGCTGTCGAAATGAATTGATATGAGAATGAGCGGAATGGGGAAATGGAAAATAATGCAAGTGTGTTTGGTGTACTACCATAATTGAATTTCAGAAAAGCCTAAGTGATAATAAAAATGATCTGTGTAAAATTAATCACATATTCTTTGATGTGAATTTTTAGTTTCTTCGTTCATCAGGAATCAGTAGCTATATCTATAAAAACAAATATAGTATTCTTTTCTTTAAACTAGCATGCTCTCGTTTTGTATAGTTTTGAGCTAGATATTTTTGGAATTTGTTATATGAATTAAAATTGAAAACTAATTTCCAAGTTTCCCACATAAAACTTTCATTGACAGTAGATGTATTAAATCAACTTCTACCTAGGATAAGTTTTCTGGTGCTGAAATTGGTGCGAAGTTGTTATAATACAGAAATGAAAGAGTTGGCATATTTCTCCTTGGAATACTTTTATGTTGGCAATTTGGATAGCTTACTCATACTGACTTAGACACTTATTTGAGTGTGCAATCATTTCACTACTCTGAGATTAATTTGTCTCTACTGTACAATAGAAATAGCCACAAGGATTAAAAGTTTGTGGGGAAAAATGGTAAATGATAAAGCTTGATGAAAGACATATTGTTCTAGAGTGCCAAGCTGGCTTACACATCTTTATGAAGTTGTTTAGATGTAACAAGGCTTGAAAGAGAGTCAAAGAGGGAATTGAGTAGTTTAAGAATCACAGAGTTTAGAATTAGAATGGACCTCCAATACAGCTAGCTATATTCCAGCAAGTTAAGAAATGTGTTTATTTATGTGAGATTAAATGCCTGACCTCAGATTATACCTCTCCTATGTGGTCATGGGGGCTAGAACCTAGCTATCGTTTGTTAATTGGTGGAGAACCTTCCATAAAGTCACAGTGTCAAGAGTGTCCAGTACTTCCCCTAGAAGATTCTTGTGGATACATTCTAATTTGAACTGCCATTAGTCAAGTTTAGCAGAAGTGATTAATGGAATCTGTGGATGCAATGGTTCTTTCAGGTCCATATAACTGTCAGGATGATGGTCCAAGTGTCTATGATCAATGTTTTTCTTATGACAATTATTGTCTTGTTTTCTCTCATATGTACATTGCTTTCAATAAATTTCCTGGGATCATAAAAGTTTTGGATCTTCAGGGTTCTTACATTTTATCTTATCTTTCTCCTTTGTTTTATAAATATATGTGCTGACAACCAGAAGGTTAACAAGTTTCCCAGATCACATGGCTCCTTTGTTTGGTAACTGAGCCAGGGCTGGAACTCTCCCTCAATTCTGTGCAGAAATGGAATAATCAGGTTGTGTCTCTGTTAAATATTTTGAATCATGATAAATGCTTTGCCTGATGGTAACCTCACAGCACCCAGAAACTGAGAATCATTTCTCTCCTTTCCCCTTGTTCTTACCCCTGACATCTCAAGAGTAGCCCAGTTCATATTTTTTTTTTTTGCTTCAGCAAAATTTGTGCGGGGTGTGTGTGTGTGTGGCGTGTGTGTATGAGTGAGTGATGGAATGGAAGAGCAGCATAGCACAGAACTTCTCAGATGCCAACCTCAATCTTTTAGCCATGCCGTCCTGGAAATTACTTCCCAGCCACACAAAATTTTACTGGCCTTGTATTCCAAGGAGCCCCGTCGCTACACTGCAGGGCCCTGTTTCCCTCTGGAGACCCTTTTCCTCTTTCCTTTTAGCAGTGTGCCTTCAACTTGAACCTTTGTGTTATTATTATCATTTATTTTGTTTTCACATAAACAGGTCACTCGACAATATTCGGTCAGAACACTTACGTGTACTGCTCAGTTGATATGCATATTTACTCTTCTGAAGGTGTTTAGCACTAAGTAACTTAGAAGATAAAAAGAAAAAAAATACATCAAGCACATTGTCTTCTACCATTTTTTGCCCCAAATGCTAAGTGATATGAGAGAACAGGACATATATCTTTCCTTCAAATGGATTATCAACATGTCCCCTACATGACTTAGTTCCTTAAATAAGAAACATATACTTTAAAAAATGTGATGATATTCAGAGTTTAAATTATGAATTTCACATTTCTCTAGATAGGTCTTATAAAGAACAGTCTCTGGCAGATCACAGACTAACAAAGGTAACAGATGTTGGATTGGAAATTGCACAGTCTAGAGAAGGAAAATTAATTTGTGGAAAAGTAGTAAGTTTTTTTTCCCCCTGTGTGTGTTTTTAATGGCCTTAGCAAAGCAGAATGGAAATATTTGCATTCTCTGCAATCAATTTACATGTTTAAGCGTTTGTTTTCTTCTCATTCTAAAGATAACTGTCTGCTCAGTAATAACCCACATAGTGAAAAGAAGGGTGAAGAGATGCTGTGTGTCTTTGGCATCCAGCCTGCTGTTAGCAAGCAAGTTTCTTAGTCTGCAGTGCTCATTTGGAGTTTCTCTGTTCATTTCTTGACGCACAACTTGCTGAACATACTGCTAAGATAAAACAGATATGTTTCCCATCTCTCTGGTATTATTTCTTCTCTCTCTCTCATCTGATTTAAGTCTTTCATCTCACTTCTCCAAAGCTGCCAACACAAAATTCTTCTTTTTATCTTAAATATACTGTGGGGTATTGTGAAACAGCCAAAGCAGAATGGGGGTGGAAACAATGGGGAATAAAAAGAGACTGTTTTATCCAAGCATTGAGCACGTTACTTTAAAAAAAAAAAATTATCTCTTGCTTAGAGTTGATGCTGATGAAATTTTGAGATTGGCAAAGATTTCACAAAAATTCCCATCATGTTTGTTATTTCAATAACAGGCATAGGATGGAATGCAGGTGTGAGAATGTTTCTCAAAGGTCTCCTAGCAGAGGACAGACGAGAAAGGAACAGCAAGAGGAGAATGTCTTTGCTGGAAGAAATTGTCTCCTTCCATTGCATTTCAGCCCATTTCTCATGCTTAGATCGTAGCACATCTGGTTAGAACTTGCAGAATTAATATGGAGCATCCTGTCCCTTTTCACTACTTTGGTCAAGGGAATTAATTTTTTTAAAAATTCTGCCTTATTTTGGAGTTATTTGTGAAAGTCTCATTTCAGGTAAAGAGAATACTATTTTTTTACATCAAAATCTTACTAGTATTTATTTCTGAATGGTGATGACAAATGAGTTATAATGTTTTTTCTTTTGTTTATCTGCATTGATTCATTTTTTTTACAACCCCATCAATAAATGGGCAAAAGACATGAACAGAAACTTTTCAAAAGAAGACAGAATAGTGACCAGCAAGCATATAAAAAAATGCTCAACATCTCTAATCATTAGGGAAATTCAAATCAAAACCACAATGAGATATCACCTAACTCCAGTGAGAATGGCATTTATCAAAAAGTCCCAAAATAACAAATGCTGGCAAGGATGTGGAGAGAGAATACTATTTTGTTAGCAAACTGTCCTGTTTCTTTGGGCTTCATTTCTATATGCTTATTAGCTAATTATATACTGCAGATATTTTTAGTGGGTAATAATCTTTCTTTCTCTACTTGTTACTTCTCCCTTGAGACATTTTTGAAAAAATTTTGCTAGGGGAAACTTGAAAGGGATTTTATATATATATATATTACAAATTTTAAGTTTAAACAATTTGATTAAACAGTAGTGCTCATGAAACTAAAGCAGGTTTAGGGTTTAATTTAAGAACAGAGCATTTTAGTTTTTGCAGAGGGAAATGTTGCTCTGGAGCAGATATGAAGTAGATAGTCTACTACTTAATACCATTTTCGGCTATGCCTTAATTTTGCATGCTTTGCTTTTAACCCACTTGTCTTACAAATAAACTCGATAGATTGCAAGTGATGATAGTGAAGATTCAGGGCAGGTTATCACTGGCACTGAAAACAAGAAAGACATTTCAAGACATGAATCTTTTTGATTCCGTCAATAATTCATTCAAAAAACTTGACCGAGTATAATACATAGAGTGGGTATGTATGTAATACAGATACACAGGCCCTGAAAGCCCCTTAGAGAATTTCTTTAGATGAGAATTTTATTACTTATCTGAAAATTATGGCTTTTGGACTCTTTCATTTTTATTTCTAAGGAATGCATCAAATACAAAAGTAAGTTGTTTAGTTTTGCAAATTGCAGTTCAGACCTTTTGCCACTTGTGCATTCATTTCCAGCAATGTTTACAATACCGTTTGATCTTAAACACCCAACAGAAAATAGAAGCACGGAGAGCTAGAATATTACCTCAGTAAGTGTGGAAAAGCAAGAATTAAAGTGACCTTAAACTTCAGATTTCTATGTCCTTCCTTAAAGAAGGGATATACAGAAGTGCTAAGTTGATTTATATCAAGTTAAAGCCACATCACTAAAGCAATGACCTTGTACCAATAAATGCTTAAATATCTAGTTCTTCAGGCGTCTGTGAAAAAATACTGTATTTAAAATAGCACAGACCTTCTGTGAGAGAGCTTTTGACTGCCTAAGAATTTACTCAGAGTAGGTTTTAAGCAACTTTCATATATGAAAGAACTAAAGCATGGCTGCTATTTGCTTTTTACTTTAACTTCTGTTTACAGATTGAATGGTGCCAAAGATGAATGAAAAAGAAAACACTAAACACCAAGATATGTTTGTTTGCTTATATACACTTATAAAATACTCCTTATGGGGACTAAGTAGAATTTAAGAGTGTGGGTTCTAGTTCTACTTTTCCTCTTCATAAAGTTACCTTGGGCATTGTCCCACACTGCGGGACTTACTTGTCCCTCAGTGTTCCTGGCTACAGAATAAAAGTGAAGGAAAAATAATTTGCTAAGTCCTTTCAAGCTTTAAAAATTCTGTATTTATACCTCAAAAAAATTCTAAATGATTCTAAAATTCGAAATCATCTAAATGATTCAAGATGAATGCACAACAAGATTTCTAATATAGAAAACTAAAAATCATAGAAGAAGTGTATAATAAAATAAATATATAAAAACTCTATCATATAGTTACTGTAATTATTATAATTCACTCAATACTTGCTGACATGGGAGGTAAAATAAATATTTCAAGATTCCTCAGATACTTTCATTAAGAAAAAGCAAAAATGTTTAGCAAATATGTTAAAGGAGTTGTTTTCCTTCAAAATTCTGTATAAGATCCTGGCTTACCAGAAGCTGATTGACTTGATTTTCTAGAGTTCAAATTGCTATAGAATTTGTTAAAAGCATTAACACATTTTGATTCACCCAAAATTTCAGAGAGTAGACACTCATTTTAAATAACACATTAGCATGGGAGAATTAATATCATGGGATGTAGTATTTCATATATAATAAAGGTTATCCCAAATCAGTTTTGCTGTGTGATCAAAAGTTTTATAGAGCTCAGATGACTTATTTCATTGCAGTACTGTCCCTTTTTCTTTTTTATTTCTCTATAATATTCCCTTGTGTTTTTAAAAAATCACTTTTCACACCAGAAATTATGGTGTAGAAATTAATATCATGACCTCTTACAAAGATTTACCAAGAAAGATAGATTTATTGCAGGAATTATGTTGTCTCCCTATCTGGTACCATGTTAAAGACTTAAAATGACAATATGTCATTTTTAAAAATAGACTTACAGACTCAATATTTAATTTGGTTTTGTGGAATAGAACAAGCATTACTAGATTTGAAGGAAGCTTAGATTTCTGCATTTACCAATAACTTTAGGCAGGTTACTAATTCTCTCTCATTCCTAATTTTCCCATCTGAAAAATGGAAATAGTAACAAAAAAATACCCTTGTGGGAACCTGGGCATCCAGCAGAGAAGTTCCAGCACACTGTTGGAGCAAACGTTTTTGAGAATAGACACATTGAAAAGGGTAAAAAGAGTAGTTCATTTTACCCATGTCACCCTTCCTGTAATGTGGCATAACTCTGTGCCAAGAGAGACTCCCTCAGCCCATGATTTCTCCCATAAGGGAAAGTAAGCACATAGTGTGTGAGAGCCCCGATCCCCCAGCCATCTAGGATGCTGCCCAAGAAGCACTCTTCTTTCTCATCCTACCCAGGTTACTGAGGTGATTGGCATGGCTGAGGGGTTGGAAGAGGCTGGGAAAAAGGAAGGGAGTGGTTAGGCCCTACTAACCACTGTATAGACTCCATCAGGAAGCCCACCTATGAACCACTTAGGATGCCTTTTCCATGAATCCTCTCCAACCGGTTCATGGACACTCCAAATGCTCCATGCACCCCCACCCCCCTTGCAAGCCAGCTTCCTGAGTACACCCTTTTGGACAGCAAGGGCAAGTGTGTTACTGAGACAGTCTGCTTGACTCTGCAGGATTGGGAGAAGGCACATGAATTTAAACATTTCAGGGCATTGCCCTGGAGAAAACAAATGGGAGGCTCTTTGCACCTATTCTGGCTTTGGGGGATCAAGAAATGGCATAAAATCTTAAGAATTCCTCCTCAAGAGAGAACAAGCAGTGTGGAACAGTTGTAGCCATGGAAAAGTTCTAAGAGAACCTCGGAATCCCTACCTGGGTTGATTGGTGAAGGTCATTCTCTTTCAAAGCTAATCAGTAAAGGCTGGAGGAGATAACAGTTTCTTCAAATGAGAAGGCAGCAATACAAGACATCAAGGAACATGAAAAATCAGGAAACATGACACCATCAAAGGAGCACAATAAAATTCCAGTAATCAACCCACAAAAAAATGGGTCTATAAATTGCTTGACAAATTGCCTTCAAAATAATTGTTTTAAGGCAACAATTCCTTATGGGTATTGAGTGACCTACAAGAGAACACACACATAAAACCTCAATGAAATCAGAAGAAAAAATGCAAAAAACAAAATGAGAAGTTCAATAAAGATATAGAGATTGTAAAAGGAACCAAATACAAATTCTGGAGCTGAAGAATACATGAATGAGATAAAAATTGCAAAAAAGAGTGTCAACAGCTGACTCAATCAAGCAGAAGAAAGAATCTGTGAATTTGAAGACATATGATTTGAAAGTATTCAGTCAGAAGAGAAAAAATAAATGAAAAGAAATGAACACAGCCTACAAGATTTATAGGACACTATCATGAAAACAAATGTTTGCAGTATGGGAATTCCAGAAGAGGAGGCAGAGAAAGAGGAAGAATGATTATTTAAAGAAATAATAGGAGTGGATTAATAAAATGTGGTGTATGTATACCATGGAGTTCTACTCAGCCACAAAAAACAATGGTGATCTAGCCACTCTTGTATTATCCTGGATAGAGCTGGAGCCCATTCTACTAAATGAAGTATCACAAGAATGGAAAAACAAGCACCACATGTACTCACCAGCAAATTGGTATTAACTGATCAACACTTATGTGAACATATAGTAGTAACATTCATCGGGTGCCAGGCAGGTGAGAGGGGGAGAAGGAGATGGATATATTCACACCTAATGGGTGCGATGTGCACCATCTGGGGGACGCACAAGCTTGAAGCTCCGACTTGGGTGGGGCAAAGGCAATATATGTAACCTAAACATTTGTACCCCCATAATATGCTGAAATAAAAAAAATTAAAAGGAAATAAATTAAAAAGAAATAGTGGCTGAAAATTTTCCAAATATGGAGAGATATGGACATCCAGGTATATGAAGCTCAAAAGTCTCCAAACAGGTTCAACCCCAAAAAGATTACTGCATTATAATCAAACTGTAAAATATTAAAAGACAAAGAGAATTTTGAAAGCAGCAAGAGAAAACAGGCTTACCACATACAAGGGAATCCACATGAGACCATCAGCCAGGAAATAGGTTGAAAAAAAAATGGCTGCAAAAAATGCGAAAAAGGAATAATTTACCTGGCATAGCTGTCCTTCAGAAATGAAGAAATAAAGACTTTCCCAAACAAAGAAAAGTTGAGGGAGTTCATCACAATTAGACTTGCCTTACAAGAAATGGTAAAGGGAGTTCTGACAGCTGAAATAAAATGAGGCTAATTAGTTACATGAAAACATGTAAAAGTATAAAACTCACTGGTAAAGGTAAATATATAGGCAAACTCAGAATGCTTTAATATCATGAGGGTGGTATGTAAATCACTCATAACTTTAATAAAAAGGTTAAATGGCAAAAGTATTAAAATAATTATAGTTATAGTAATTTGTTAATAGACGCACAATAGAAAAACATGTAAATTGTGACAACAAAAACATAAAATGGAAGGGAGTAAAAGTATAGATTTTTTTTGTGTACAATCAAAGTTAAGCGGTTATCTGCTTAAAATAGACTATTATAAATATAAGATGTACTATGTAAACTTCAAGGTAACCACAAGGCAAAACCCTGTAGTAGCCTTATCTATCAATAAGTATTTTACTACAGCTTTGTAGTACAGTTTGATATCTGGCATATTAATACCTCCCATTTTGTATTGGCACAAAAATAAGAAGATTGACCAGTGGAACAGATCTGAGAACTGTGATATAAAACCATCCTCATATAGCCATCTAATCTTTGACAAAGCAGACAAAAACATACACTGGGGAAAAGAATCCCTATTCAATAAATGGTGCTGAGAAAACTGGATAGCCACATGTAGAAGGCTGAAGCAGGATCCACACCTTTCACCTCTCACAAAAATCAACTCACACTGGATAACAGACTTAAATCTAAGGTATGAAACTATTAGAATTCGAGAGGAAAATGTTAGAAACACTCTCCTAGACATTGGCCTAGGCAAAGAATTTATGAAGACCCTAAAGGAAATCACAGCAGCAACAAAAATAAATAAATGGGACATGATCAGACTAAAAAGCTTCTGCACAGCCAAAAAAACAGTCATGAAAGCAAACTGACAACCTACAGAATGGGAGAAAATTTTCGCATCCTACACATCTGATAAGGGGCTGATAACTAGAATCTACTTAGAACTCACGCAAATCAGCAAGAAAAAATCAAACAACCATATCAAAAAGTGGGCAAAGGACATGAACAGAAACTTTTCTAAAGAAGAAAGAATAATGGCTAACAAACATATGAAAAAAGCTCAACATCCCTAATCATCAGGGAAATGCAAAGCAAAACCACAATGAGATATCATTTATTTCCAGTAAGAATGGCCTTTATCAAAAAGTCCCAAAACAATAGATGTTGGCGTGGATGTGGAGAGATAGGAACACACCTACACTGCTGGTGGGACTGCAAACTAGTGCAACCTCTGTGGAAAGCAATATGGAGATACCTTAAAGCGATACAAGTAGATCTACCATTTGATCCAGCAATCCCATTACTGGGCATCTCCTCAAAAGATCAAATGACACTCTACAACAAAGACACCAGCACTCGAATGTTTATAGCAGCACAATTCACAAATGAAAAGCTGTGGAAACAACCCAAGTGCCCATCAATTCTTGAGTGGATTAATAAAATGTAGTAAATGTATACCATGGAGTACTATTCAGCTCTAAGAAATAACGGTGATATAGCACATCTTGTATTTTCCTGGATAGAGCTGGAACACATACTACTAAGTGAATTATCCCAAGAATGGAAAAACAAGCACCACATATACTCACTAGCAAATTGGTATTAACTGATCAGCACCTAAGTGGACACGTAGGAATTACACTAATTGGGTATTGGGCAGGAGGGAGGGAGGAGGAGGGGGCGGGTACATACATACATAATGAGTGAGATGTGCACCGTCTGGGGGATGGTCACGCTTGAAGCTCAGACTTGTGGGGGGAGGGGGGCAAAGGCATCATTTGAAACCTTAAAATTTGTACCCCCATAGTATGCTGAAATAAAAAAAATAAGTATTTTAAATGTTAATGAATTAAATTTCCAATCAAAAGACACATAGAATGACTGCATAAGACAAAAAACAAGACTCAACTAAGCACTGCTTACAAGAGACTCACTTCAGCTTTGAGTGCACATACAGACTAAAATTACAGGGATGGAAAAAAAATAATCTATGAAAATAGAAATAATAAAAAAGAAGCCAGGGTAGCTATACTTATATGAGATAAAATAGGCCATAAGTCAAAACTGTACAAAGAGCGAAAGGTCACCTTATAATTATAAAGTGGCCAATTCATCAAGAGGATGTATTAATTGTAAATATATATGCACCCAGTATCAGGGCTCCTAAAGATATTAAGCAAATAATAACAGATCTAAAAGCAGAAATAGACAATGCTATAACAGTATGGGACTTCAATACACAACTCTTACCTTATCCTTACTGTGGTTTTATTGTGGGTTATTTTTATTAAGTCTTGGGTATTCAGTTTTAATCTCTTTGCTTTTCTTTCTCATATTTTAATTTTAATTGGTATACATTTTGAACATTTAACTCTGATTCTTGTCTTATTCTCAAACTTTAGCCCTGTTTTCTTCCTACCTATAGCTAGCTATAAATCAATATCAGAATCAGAGTTGGGTGAACAGTGGTACCCTTCCCTAGTCTGGTATGTGCTGCTCATGCATTTAATAAATTCCACTAATTAATGAAATCTTTGTGCAATGAAAGAAAAGAAAATGGCTGGAATGAATAGTTTTCCTTCTATATTTTATGAGGTTATGCTAGAATATTTAATTTCTTCGTCCGCAGAATTGTTTCAGGAACTTTGGACAACAATACATTAAATGTTTAGTTTCAAGGAAATGTGAAATGTGAAACTCTAAAGCCATAGTAACAGTGATTTTAGACACCAAAGATCAAATAGCATTTCTTGTGAATCCTGATGAGAAATGTGATATGATTCATTGACTTTGTGTCTCAGTGGTCATGTGTTCCTGCTGGCTATAAATGGTGAGCCCCCTTCCCTTCCCTTCCCTTCCTTTCCCTTCCCTTCCCTCCCACCTCCCCTCTCCCCTCTCCCCCCTCCCCTCTCCCCTCTCTTTTCCTTTCCCCTCTCTCTTTTCTTTAGATAGGGTCTTGCTCTGGAACCTGGCTGGAGTACTGTGGCAGCGTGATCATAGATTACTGTGAACTCAAACCTCTAGGCTCAAATGATTCTCCCTCCTCAGCCTTACAAACAGCTAGAACTGCAGGTATGCAAAACCATGCCCAGCTAATTTCTTTTTTAATAGAGATGAGGTCTCATTATGCTGCCCAGGCTGGTCTCAAACTCCTGGCCTCAATGGTTTTCCAGTCTTGGCCTCTCAAAGTGCCATTTTCTTTTAAATGATGCATTCTTGCATTCCTTCATATTGCTAGAGGTTTTCCAAGTTATAAACACAGGAGCCCTTGTACTGTTTCCTACAGGTTTCCCTATCATGTGTGAAATGTGCCTAATTGTCATTCTCTAAGCTTATATCAGATAATAGATTTTTGGTAGCCCTGATTCTAATCTTCCTTCTGAATAGCATATTTTTAAAAAATAAAACTAATACTGTCTACTATAACACATTAATACTACATTAATAACACTTAGATTATGATATGACCACTTGAGTCTTGTGTAACAATATGTTCTTCAATATTATATTGATTTTTATCCAATATTATATCTTCTGAATAAGATATTTCAAACAAAAGAATTGAAATGGAAAATCTTAAGAGATGTCTAATTTAAAATAGTAAGAAACACATTACATTGTGAATTTCCCACTTTTACAAAATGTTTTGATTTATTTTATGCCATAAGTCCATATTTTTATCTAACTTAATCATTTTTATGCACCTTAACACTGGAGGGTTTTATTAATAGATGATAGACATTTATTAATAAATGATAGATTTTTTAATAAATGATGGATATTAATAAATGATAGATAAATCTGATATAGTCAGTTATTTTTTAGTTCAAATTAGCAATTTATTAGTCTTGGTTTTATGCAGTAATTAAATCAATTAACCAGAAAACCTGAATACAAACAGTACAAGTACCCATTAGTGTCAAGTTTACATTTGTATTGTGAACTGGAATGTTTTTGTTTGCTATAACATCTAGAAAACAGGCTTGTAATTTCTGTGAACTTGGGTTACCATTAGATAGCTCTCAGAATGTAGGTGTAATGAAATATGAGAAGAGTGTGAAATTCACTAGTTTACGTTAATAAACATTCTTATAATGGCTACCAGGAAGACAGCTTTTATTGGAATTATCTTTTGTGACTCTTCTTCATTAAGGGTTAAGATCTTACTAAAGTGAATAATTATCCTTCATTCCAGAACTAAAATGTCAACCGTAATGAATGGATTTGTTAATACCTTTCCAGGTAGTCCCAGTTCTTCATCTGTAGCCATGAATTTGGTGACAGCCAACAATTATTTTAACTGGCCTCTGATGCTGAAATGCACAGATGGCTTTCTTCCTGTATGCTGGGAACACTTCTAAATTTCTGAGAGGTTTCTGTCACTCCCCAGAGGATTTCCTGACAGCGATGACATTTGGCCTAATCATTTATTCTCTCAGTTACAAGGCCTCCCTGCAGTGGTTCTCATGGTCAGGAAAGCTTCTGTTGTCTTAAGAGCTATTGCTACAAACATCTGCTACCAATATTTTGTTCAAAGTGTCCCAACACCTCTTAAAAAATAAGACCCCCTTCATTTTATGCTTTTGGGTTATTTTGTTGAAAATAATGTCAGATTCTTATAAAGTTTCATAGGGGTACACCTCTCAAAATTATTAATGAGAATACTTTTAAAGATAAAATTGGAATAACACTGAAATGTTTATTAAACGTTACCTTAAAAAGCAATAAAAGTGAACTCATTTTTACTTTACAAATAATTCAATCATAATAGGAAATACTCAGAAGAAATACTCCAAGATGATAATAATCATTGGTCTCAGCAATGGACTTACACATTTCTTCTTTGTGGGCTATATTTTGTAAATATTATAAAATAATTATTAATTAGAAAAAATGCTTAAAATGCTAAAACAATGGTCATGTAAATAAATGCAAAGAATGATATTACAAAAACAATATTTGTAAAAGATTTTCAATGTATAATTTTATTGTCTAATTAAAGACAATAATTTTGTCTATGGTATTTATGCCAGTTACTTAATGCTATTCAATATACTTTGAAAATTATACAAGAATTCTTCTTCTTCATAGCTTCCATTCATCTGTGGGTTTTTTTTCTCATTTATATCCTTCTTCCTTTCTCTTCCTCCTACATATCTGCACTTATCATATGAAGCTATAAGGGAAAGAAGATTAGATTGGTGATCTCTACGGGGCAACAGCACATTGGCTGAGGTCAGGGTTTTCAAACATTTTGTTCTCAGGACACCTTTATACTATTAAAAATTATCAATAACTCCAAATGAACTTTTGTTTATGTTGGTTATATATATCAACATTTTCCATATTAAAAATTAAAACTAACAATTAAAAATTATGAATTCATTTAAAAGATGATAAAACCATTAAATATCAATTAAAATAAGAATTTATGAAAACAACTGTATTTTCCAACCTAACAAAAATATTTGTGATAAGGGTGGGATTTTTTTACATTTTTGCAAAACTTTTTAATGTTTGACTTAATAGAACACAGCTGAATTTTCTTATTTTCTTTGGCATTTGCCATATCACTTATCATGTAGACTCTAAAAGAACTCCACTCTGCCTGTTGAGAATGAGGATTTAAAAAAGAAAAAAAAAAGAGTGAAAGAAAACCAGTAATACTTTTTGACTTTGTGAACCCCTTGAAAGGGTCTCTGAGACACACGCAGATCCTCAGACCATACTTTGAGAACTGCCAGCCTATGATAGATGTATTTTATTAGTATTCCATTTCAATGAATGTACAATATTTATATAAACTGATCTGCAAATGAATGTATTTATTGCTTTGAGGTGGTTTTTCTACTTACAATGTTGCAATAAATATCTTTCTAAAGATATGTTTGTTCACATGCATGGTTTATGTAAAGGATGGACATTTAAAAGTGAATTACTGGGTTAAAAATTATGCATATTTTAAAGTATGGTGTGTCGCCCCCCCCCCCAAGGAAAAGGTTTTATAAATATTTAATTTAGCCAAAACAATATCAACACCTATTTCCTAGCTCTTTAAACTACTGGGAAAGATTGTATTTTACAGTCTCTGCCACTCTAAGAGTTCACAATGTTATCTTTTTGTTTTATGATTTTCCTCTTTACCAGTGAGTTAGAACATTTCTCATGTATTTATTGTTTAATTATATATATTTTACCATGTACACATGGCTTCAGCACTTTGATTATTTTTCTCTTGGGTTGTGTATTTTTATATATTGATTTGTTAGCACTTTCAACATATTAACCAAATTAACCTTGATTTGTTGTATGCCTCACAAATATTTTTCTTAATCAGTAATAATTCACTATTTTTCATAGACCATTCTCAATCTGATTTGGACAGGCCACAAGCATTTCCCATGACTTGGAAATTCAGGACTGTGCAAATTTCATAGACTATACCTCTCCTCTGTGGTTTTTATTACTTGGGTAATAATAAAATAATAATAGAGGAACTGAATAAACAAAGCTGCTTTTGAAACTTTTCACCAGAATTGTGTTCAGAATATGATTTATTTGTCAGTATTAACTCTGTACATCCAGATACAGACAGGCCATAAACATTTGAATACATGACCAGTGTAGTGTAGATAATTTATACTTTCCTTTTTAGACTATGTCTACCAAGTACCAGATCTTATATGATATAATGTAATGGCTCAATAGGTATTTGCTGAATTAATGAATAATAATAATTAGTAGTGATGTTAATTTAAATGCTCCTTTTCTCCTCCTCTGTTTTCTGGAAACCCCCTATATAATACACCTTTATGACTACACTGTGGTTTTGAAAAGTTTATCAGGAAATGATGGTGTCTATAATTGGAATAATCTATCAGAATAGTTGTATTCTAAAATTATAATTCCTGAAATTGTCCTGAGGCAAAATTTATTCTACTTTCATAAGTGTTTCCATTTTCTTGTTAGGAAGAAGAATTTGAAATCCAAGTCTAATTATCCCATAGGCATAAAAGAGAAGACCTTAAAAATTACTTGTCTTTTTCATCCAACTACTTAGTGTCTTCTTTTCTTATTTTTGCCAATGATTACAAAAAATGAGATCTCCACATGGAGAAAATGTTCTTGCCTTAGGATGGCTGTTTTTATACCTTCAGTTATACTTTTAGCTTCAACTCACTCTACAATATTCACATCTTTTCACAGTAAAAGAATTTTTCTCAGCTAAGAAAGCCTTTTTGAGCATATTATTTTGAAGTTGCTGTTTTCTGTGCACTATCCATATTATGGTCATTATTAATTGCATCCTCGGACCAAATCGATTTAAATTTTTTTTTTTTTTTGCATTTTAGAGGAACTGAATAACAAAGCTACTTTTAAAACTTATCATTGAGGTTTTATTCAGATTATGATTTGTTTCTTAATATTAACTCTAGATATCCTGATTTAGAAAGGCCATAAGCATTTATTTGCATACATGACCAATGTGCTAATTTAGATTCATCTTTTTAGAGTGTGTCTACCATGTTCTAGACCTTATTTGGTATGATTTAATGGCTCAGTAGATATTTGTTCAATGAACAAATAATAGTAATTACTATTATTATTATATCAATACTTGCAAGTCTTCCATCTATATGCAATTCTTTCATCTTTCCCCCTTGTGGTAGGCTAAGTAATTGTGCCCCAGAGATATCCATGTCTTGATCCTCAGAACATGTGAATATGTTGCTTTACTTTGCAGAAGTGATTCGGTTAAGGATCTTGAGATGGAAAGATTACCCTGGATATTTCAGATGAGCCCAGCATAATTGCAAGCGTCCTTAGGGAGACAGAAAGATCAGATTTAGTAGTAGATTTGATAATGAAGCAAGAGGTTGGAGTGATGTGAGGAAGGGGCTACCAGCCAAAGAATATAGCAGTTTCTAGAAGCTGAAAAGGCAAGGAAATAGATGTTCCTTTAAAGCCTCCAGAAGGAACACAGCCCTGCTGACACTTTCAGTTTAGAGTTCTGACCTTCAGAACTACAAGAGAATAAATTTGTATTGTTTTAAGCCACTGAGTTTGTGGGAATTTGTTACAGCAGCCATAGGAAACTAATATACACTTTTTGCTTCCATTTCCTTCTATATTCCATGCCATTAGATACTGCCTCTAGAAACAAGTATCTCTGGTAGTGCTTAGAACTTAAATTGGGTGATACATTTAAATTCAATCCCTTTGCCATAATGGATTGGATCATTTTATGCAATGAGTATATTGTGAACTGTTAACTCAAAGGCTTTTCTTGTTTTTGTCATATGAATGTAAGTACATTCAAATGAAAACATACTATCTTTTGCAGAACACATTGCCTTGAATGTAATTCTCACAGAACTTAACACCATCTCTTTACTGGAAAGTAATACTAAATAGAATTTAAAATGTAGAGATGTGGGACCATGCAGATAAATAATACAGGACTACAGTTATTTTTATGTCACCAGCATAGGTGTGATCTTAAAACACTGCAATTATTGAAATGATATTAATGGGCATATATTTTGTTTACATGTGTTTATCCCAATAGCCACTGAGGTATATTTCATTGTTTATAATCTATAACCAAATCTTTTGCTATAACATACAAAGAATTTATTAAGCCCATGGACATTACCTAGGGTTTTATTCTTTTATTAATGAAGAAGGAAGTGTATCCATTATTGTTCATCTTTTGTACCTTGAAGTATAAAGAACCAAATGTTAAAAGCTGCTTTCAGTTACTGCATTTACAGAAAGTATAATTTATATATCGAGGGGTGGGGAAAACTATTGACTGAAATACTTGGCTGCAGCCTCTCTTTGGATTCATATTAAATATATGTTGTTTTATACATTTTTGCTTTTGGTAGAAGTTCCATATATATCATGAATAATTCAAATAGATGTACAAATTCCTTGGTATTATAAATATTATTCTAATTGTAAAATAACTGACCACTTTTACTGAGATGGGATGTAAAGCCTCTTTGCATTTTTTTTTTACCTATAATTGGTTCCCATGGGGACCTGCACAATCAATGATATTTGATAAAATGGAGAGCAATGGGGGAGTTACAAATTATAAAGCAATTATGACTGGGCTAGTCAATAAAATCTCAAAATCAGTTATTAGAGTATTGTATTTATTTGTTAGAGAACACAGAGTACGGAAACGTTACCATTAACTAATGTGTAATTTGATCATATTTCTTGCTAAGATAATAAGACTTTTAGTTTTTCTTTAATCCAAACTTTCTCCAGGAGGTTATGCAACTAAAGCAATATGACTAATATCACCACTGAATAATTTAAACGTATTTGCTGCAAAGAAACAAATCTCATTAATGGAACTGAATACAGTGTTCAGTGGAAGATTCAGAATTTGGATCCAGATAGTCCAGCATTTACATTCATTTATTAATTATATGATTTTGAGTAAGTTGTTTAATATCACTAAGACTTATTTATATAATCCATAAAATGGAGGTAATAATGCACTTCACCAAATTGTTTTAGGAATTCAATGAGGCACTGTATCTGAATTGGTTTGAATAAGATATATCATATGTGGCAATAAGTAAGTCCTCAAATCCTAGTGGTTTATTGCTTAAAAAGTATTATTCCTTGTTCACGTTACAAAGGTATGTTGTTGGGGGCTCTGCTACGCACAGCCACCCAGAACCTTCTGGAAAGCAGATGCTGCCCCACCTGTAGAACACATGGCCTCCAGGAACATGATGGCAGGAAGTGAGAGATGGAAGGGGCACACCAGTCCTGAAGGCTTAGCTCAGAAGCGACACTTGTTACATTTGTTAGTTTATATGCCAGGGAAGCTTGAAAACATAGAGGAAGATTAGGAATATGGATATTTATGAGCATGGTCCTTTCCACGACATTCAAAATGCCTAGCAAGATGCCCAGCACATGGTTAGAATAGCTCAATAACTGTCATTGTTTTTGTAGCCATCATCATGATTATTTTCGAGGAAGTGAGAGGTTATAGCTAAAAAGCCACCATTAACTCTATGACTTTAGGCAAGCTTTTAAAACTCTGTGAATCTCCGTTTCTTCCACTGTAAAACGGGATTCACCTCATCAGATTATTATAGTAACTAAATGACATAAAGTGTTGCCATGTAGTACGGCCTCTAAAAAGATGGTAGTTTTGTTGTTACCATGCATTTTTATTCATTTTATTTACCAGTTGGTTAAAAACCAATTAAATGCCTGCATATGTGTGCTTTTACTATAATGGTATTGAGATTTCTTGATTCACATTAACACGTATAAGCTAATAAAATATTGATTTGACTATTTGTGATAGATATATACAATTATTAATCATTCATTAAACAGGTATTTATTAGGTGTCTACTGTGTTCTAGAGGCTGTGAATAAGCAATAAACAAAATAGATGAGGTCTTTGCTCTCATGGAATTAGAATTCTGGAGCAGCAAAGAGGGAAATAGGCAAAAACCAAGAAATATAAATGAACTATGTAATTCATATCATAATAATTCCTATGAATATATGAAAACAGGAGGATTTGGTTAAGACTAACTGGTTAAGGCTTATGTTTTGTATGGTCAGGGATGCCTTTTCCAAAGAAGCAGCATTTCAGCCGAAATAAGAGTGGCACAAGGGTGTTTGCCGGGAAAGACTTCCTGGTGAAGAGAATTCCAGCTGCAGAGGCCAATAAGCAAGAGCACTTTAACTAGTTAAAATGTAATTAAAGCAATGTGAGCAATAGGCAGAAATGTTAGAAATAAGATTATAAAGATAAGTAGGGACCTTTTTTCCTATGAAAAAAGCTTACTTTTTTTTTCAATATTTGACATGAAATTATTAAAGTCTTTAAGCAGGAGAGGGATGTGACCTGGTTTTTGCTTTAGAAAGATCACTCTGACTGATGTATAGAAAATTTATAATAGAAGCCACTGCAGAATTCTGAAAAGAGATGGTGGTAATTTTGAACAAATTTGAACAAATTTGGGTGGGGAGATGAACAGAAGTGGAATATTTGGGATATATTTTGAAGGTAGAGTCAAAAGTTAGATAAGCGTGTTGAGATGAGAGAAGAAATCCTAGGTTTAGGGTTGAGCAACCAGGGAGATGGTACCAAGATGAACCCTGGGGAAAAATTGGGCTTTTTATGGGATATTAAGAGTTAGGCTCTGCATCTTTATGTTTCAGGCACCTCTTAGACATTTAACTGGCTGTTATTCATATGCAAATCTTTTGGCCTTTCAAATAATATAGTAAAGTTAATCTAGGATTGTACCTATTTTTTGGATGACTGCTTGTTATGAATGCAATTCAGTAATGTGATGAATCAATATCTTTTCTTTTAGGTGCTAGAAAGTTTTCTTTCTGTTGCTAGAAAGTTTAGAGCATAACTTAGTTTAGAAGTTCATAAATGTCCTCTCTGAAAACACCTGATAGAATTTACAAAGATAGGATTGTGTAAATCAAGGCAAATAAATTTTACTTGAGAATCAAAAACCAAAAAATATTCTTTTCAATTTAGAATTCATCCAGGGCCCAAATGAATTGATTAGTAAGGAAGAAAGAGTAGTTCTTACTAAAAACAGGTTTGTATAGCTGCCTTGTTTTAAAAAAAACAAAACTGTGTTGTGTTTTTTTCTTCCCCTAATGAAATAAAAATATTAAACTGGAATTTTGAGTTAATTAAATTGTTGTAGTCTACCATATCGGTGCCCATCTGATGTGGAATCCAGGAAGTAGTCAAAGATGCAAAAGGCTGTGTTATATGACACACACAATAACAAGGTAACATAGGATAAATATGTTTGTCATTTCAGGGAAGTTATTAATATTTACATGACACAGCCTTGGAAAGCCTGTTTTGGAGACATAAATGGATGAAGCCCTTTAGAATGATGAATTAAACTTGCCTTTTATGTTTTTAATCACATCCAATAAAATAGTTTATATTGAGCAGGAGGTCCTCTTCTCTGATCTAAGATAAAATGATGTACAAGATGCACATTGTGTGTATAAATAATCTGATGCACATTTGTTTGTATGTAACTTCTGTAAAGAGATATTAACTCCCAAGTTCTGGGAATCTTTCTTTGTGCTTGCTAGTTATGACTTTGTAACTCAGGGTCAGAGTTCCAATTTCAGCACACAAAGCCCTTGCCTTTGGCAGCTAAAGGCCTGTTATTATGGGCAGAGATTAAAATTACCCTAGGCCAAGATCTATAATTTTCTATATTAAGTCTTAGGTCAGTGCCATAATGCTTGTAAAGTGAGGTATCAGTAACTCATTTAAAATTCTTTTTCTTGTGAAGCAGTCAGACTTGTAATTCTGTTAAGTTCAGTAAAGGGATAAATCTGGACCACTGTGTCTTTGTGTTTTAAATAAAACACTGTGAATCTACACAGTGGGATATGGTTTTTCCCTTCAGATTTTGCGGAGTTCCAGGATACGTGCCTCAATACAGAATAGAGCCAAGTCTTTATTCATCGTTTTCCTTGTGCCCCCCTAAGCCTCTGGATGAAGGAATCAATTGTATTGTTCCTCAGTTGCTGATTGCCATTTAAGGAGAGAGGGAAGGACATCTCATAGAAGTCCTTTCCTTCGAAGGCACAGCCTCCGTGAGGTCCTACACAGCAGCCAGCCAGTGCACCTGGACGGCCGGGCGTGCATGTATTTACAGGATCTTTCTCCAATATGTCATAAGTCACTTTTCCGCATATGCTTGTGTTGTATGAACTATGCCATTTAGCATTGTTCTAGTGCTGCCTTACTCTGCTATAATTCGTATTTAATGGCAATGCAAAGGTTTCTATTTTGTCTTTTCTTTTACTTCAAGCTTATGTGTATAGTTATAATATGCTTTAGACTTTGTGCAGGGATAACTAGGTCCCAGAGCAACTCTTGAACTTGGAAAATCCAACAAAGAAGTCAAGGAGGTTAAAAATAATCTAGGATCTTTATTTTTAAGTCTTCACATATTCTGTAAATTGCTTTACAATACTGCACCCAAAAAAGGGGGCGGAATGTTAGATCAAACAGTATAGACACACTATAAATACTTACTGGCACTAGTTGGTGGGAATCTGGGGATTCATTATATTATTCTCTCTCCTTCCATGTGCATTTGAAAGTTTCTATAAAGAGAAATTATTTAAAATAAATAAATAAATAAAAGCAAGAATACAAGAGATGATTGAGTAGGGTGGTTTTTTGTTTTGTTTTTCAACTTTTAAGAGGTTTTGTGTAATTAATAAGTCAGGCTCAAAAATATATGGGGACAAACTAAAATCTAAGTAGAGAGAAAGGGAAAAAATTTCTCATTGTAAGTGCTAGAATTACTCCTTGGAATGTAATTGGAATCATTTTTATTTGATCAGAAAATCACAAAAGATATTTTTGTGTTTGTTAACGTATTTGCAGCCTCTTAGAGACCTTTATACTCTTTTATCTTACAATATAGATCTAAACAGATAATGTGAGAAATGCACTCAAACTTCTTCCTTTTTTGAAAATTCTTTTGCACATATACACAGTTCCTAGAATTTCCTCCACTCCCTCCACCAAAGGAATGTGTGTATGTGTGTGTTTATGTGCATGTAAAAAGCAGGTCAGCTAAAAGACTGTTTTGTCAACTAAAGTATTTGGGTTAATCAGGTAATGTTGCAAATTCTCTTAGCATTCTACAGTGCATTTCCGTTTTGATGACCATTGTAATAACAGTGCTCAATGAGAATGAATCTTATCTACGTAATAGAAAATTCCTTGATTCCATTTCATGTAAAGATTTAGAAGCAGCAGCTTAGACACTGGAGGAATAATCAGTAAACATAAATTTTGTTATGGAGAAAATTATGAATGCCTGAATATGTGCAGCTGTATTCATCCTCTGCTTTCCAAAAAATAGTTTATAGCTCCGTTTTTTGCACTTTTGATAAAGATAATAGGTAGACAGAGGTGCAAATTTGGAAGGAGCTCAGACAGGCTAGCAACATTGCCTTTTGGGAAGCTACTAACAAGAAATTAGGATCCTAATGGACAAGGAACAAGAGTATGAAGACAGGATTCTGTGAAGACTGAGAAGCAATCCTGGGGCAGATGCAATATGCAGAGAAAGACACAGAGTAAGGGCTTATTAATGGGATCTCCTTGCTATTTTTTGCTTGTTTCTTTAAACTATTAGGGTAGATTGAATGGCTTTTTAATGTTCCTTAATTGTTTCTCCTTACACTTGAATCCAGGCTGAAGTTGGACCATGAAGCAGGCAATATTTATTTAGGTTACATAATCATTCACAAATAAAATATTCTATCCACTTGGTTAATGTTCACTGAAGGTACAAGACTGAATGCCCACAAAGGAATCTCTATTTTTCTACTGTCATCCTCTATTCCAGTGAATCTCTGGCTCCTTGGAAATTGTACTATCACTATCTTTCTAGACTCCTTTGGGTGTAATTGAAGGAAATTTCTATCTGGTTCTCCATTGTCACTGGGGAATTGGGAGCCACAGAGATAAGGATGATTTTCATTGACCCTTAGAATGAGGAAAGCTTAGATAGTCTCTCTTTCAACATCATCCCTTACATAGGAAAACACTTAGAGATTTGTTATTTTTGCAAACAAATAAAACCCAAATTCTTAGGTTTGACAATGAAAGTATCTCTACTTAATTAGGGACAGAGAGACCTTGAGGTTTGGTTCTCATACTTTGAGTTGCACCTTTCTCCTCAGGCACCCTACCTAGCCTCCAGAGGTCCCTTTTATTCTCGTATGAAACCCTAACCCTAACCCTAACCCTAATCCTCTGATCTCCTCTCCCACAACCTCCTCCTTCTTCATTTAGGTCCCAGACTTCTGTCCCTTCATCTGGAATACTTTCCTTTCTCATATCTCCAAAACATGCTTTGTTCTTTCATTTAGATCTTTGCTGAGATCATTCCCTACTACTGAATCTAAAATATTACCTCCTCCTCTGTCACTCTCT
>VBSM01000813.1:6003338-6047907 GCA_008086735.1 Cheirogaleus medius | reverse complement strand
GTTCTTTTGGGTAGATGCCCAGTAATGGGATTGCTGGATAAAATGGTAGATCGAATTTGGTACCCTATTTTTTTTTAGGACTTCAGAGTTGTTTGACGTATTATTTGTACAGTTACTTGTCTTTTGGCTATCTCTCCTTACTACAATATAATCACCATGACGACAGTGTTCATTAGTCTAGTTCTGTGGGATCTAGACAATGCCTAGAACATAATAATTGCTCAATAAATATTTGTTGAATAAATGAAAGTTCTTCTTTTACTTTTGAGAAAAGATGAAATCATTCAAAATTGTGGTAAGTAAGAAACAGTAGGGGATGAACTATTGAATATCTAAGACCTGGAATTAAATTCTGGTTCTGACACCTATTAGCTGTGTATACTTACTCAATTCACCTAAAGTTTCTGACCGTTAGTTTTTTATCTCAAAATGGGCTTCAACTCAAAAACATTTGTTTTGAGGAATAAATGTGAGTACATGAAAGCCTCTAGCACCAATATCAAACGCAAAAGAAGCTTCAAAATCAGTTACTATTTAATTCGCCTTACAAAAGTTCATCTATTCTTAGAATTTGCAATTCATGTTAGATCTTAAATTGCAATTTACTTCTCACCATTTTGTATATACCAAGCAGGAGCACATTCTGATACATCTGTTCCCATTATATTTTGAAAAAGACAGGGGGTTCTCTTTCCTGACCATTTAAAACCAATTTCCTCAGAACCCACTTCTCATGTCAGGAACCAGTTGATTGATTCTAGATTTGAGCCACCTTCAGAAGACCCTACTCCTCTGAAGGCCTCAGGGTATTGACCAAATAAAATTACAATGTGATATGCCCAATACTAAAATAGGAGCAGTTCACCACCTCTGCCTCTGGCAGGAGGATCATTTCATTTCATGGTCACAGAGAAAGGAAGACAGATGTTGGCTCCATTGTTAGCTAACTTTCTTTGAGAGCATCCAAAACGGGAAAAAAGTAAAGAATGGTTGTACTTTGCCCTTTATATTACCTGGCACATTTGACGGTGTCTCTCATGGGCTTTGTCTACAAGAGTGAAACAAAGCAGAGTGTTTTATAGTAATGTAGCATATTTAGGTCCTTTCACAAAGTCAACCCTGGTAAAACAGATCATAATCCAAATAAAAAGAAAGCTCTCCTTCTTACCACTTTAAGTTTTATAGTCTAAAATAGAGCCTTTGAACTCTCATCAATTCTGAAATGCATCACTGTGATGTCTGCAGAGTTTTAGGTCTATTTTCAATTGACTGTGCTATTCCTATGGTGGGAATAAAATGAGAGGAATGGCTCCAGGAACATGGCCCTAAAAGTAATTCTTTTTATATGTACCCCAACGATATTAATAATACCTAACAGTTGTTTTGTGTGCTTCCATGGTTCATAAAAGTTTTTCCCCTGCTATCTTACATAATAGCTCAAATTACTTCCAACCTTTCATTCATTCAACAAATATTTACTCCATGCTACAATGTACCAGGTTTGATGTTAAGCGCTCAATGTAAAGTCATATAATTCTGTGAGTTAGGGGGCGGCCCCAATTTATAAATAGGTTCCAGAAATATTAAGTGGCTGGTCCAAGTGTTTACTATGGTAAAACTGAAATGTGGAAATAAAATCCATTATCAGCAAAAGGATTATATGTATCATACCCTCAACTACCCTTAGTTTGTGAGAACTGTATCAAATGACTTTTTCCTTCAAGGAAAACTTTTACAGATTCCTAGAAGGTTAAGTGTGACTGCGTCTACACATTTTGTATCTAATTATCATATGCCCAAGAAATGCATGCTATGTTTAATATGAAATATTTACTTCTTTGATTATGATTATTTTTAAGTAAAAATGAACATATTTCCAAACTATAATTACTGTATTTAGAATATGTCTAGCATGTAACTCGCCAAATTTGTGGTGATCTTCAGATAATACGAGAAAGATTTCCAGTGCCTACTGTAGATAAGGAAGACTTCCTGACAGACTTAAATATGAAATGTATTAAGAAATTTACAGACCCTGTTTATGCAGAGGTGTTTTAAAAACCTGACAGATAGATCCACTGTCTGACTGAATTAAGTGCCATCCTGACTTATTCAGCAGAGTGGGTGCTCTGCTGTTGTCAAGCCATATAGGACAGTTTTCAAGGTGTCTTCTGTCCTGAAAAAAAAATAAGTAAGCTTGCTAAAATTTGTATGTGCGTGTGTGCGTGCATGTGTATATAATCTACTACATTCTAGAAAGTACATTGTACTTGGGGAATACACCGATGAATAATTCAGAGATCCTAGACTCAAGAGGCATTTAAATTGTAGAGAAAGACATATAAACAAATGAGTGAGCTGAGGTGTTTTACAGATGCCAAATTAAATGTCTACATACTAGACACGTAAAGGAAGAAATTAGAATTGACTTATAATTCTAAAAAAATATATATTTAATGTCTGCTTTGCTATTAAAAAGAATATTCTTTAAGGACAAGAACTGTGCCCATTTTATTCACTGCTTAATCTTTCATAGGTAGCACAAGACCTGATATGTTGCACCATGTCTCAATGAATTTTGAATGAATTTCAGGCAAGGGTGAATAAATAAATTGAATTAATGTATTAAACATTAATTAATAATAAGTACTTTTTAAAGGAATTTGGGGAATGGGAAAAGAGGTCAGAAAAGATTCTATGAAAATGATTAAGTGGGAAAAGAGGGAAGCCAGTCCCGATAGAAGGAGCAGTG
Source organism: Cheirogaleus medius (assembly GCA_008086735.1). NCBI lineage: Eukaryota > Metazoa > Chordata > Mammalia > Primates > Cheirogaleidae > Cheirogaleus > Cheirogaleus medius. Next base: position 6,045,155 of record VBSM01000813.1, on the reverse strand, counting down.
TAAGTAAATCTGGGAAAGTGTAGAGGGTCTCAACACTTTTTGAGAAGTTCTATAAGTTTGAAATAGAGATGCACATATTTCGGTCATGATGTTGGATGGCCTCTTTTATTAAAGAGTTTGGACTTTATCTTATAGGTGAACATGTGGGGGATTAACATAAAATTTGCATTTTAGAAAGATCTATAGACAATTGGAATCCATATAAGATACCTTTAATGCTCATTTCCAATGGAAGAATTTGGTACCTATCTAAGAAAAAATGGATTTCTGGACAGTCACTCAGCCTTTCCCTGGGGTAGTCTAGCCCTAAAGCTATATTATCCTTTTGTTTCTATAGCAAAACAGACAGAATTGTATTTTAGAGCCATTTGTATGTATTGGTTTTACACTAAACTTATTTGTAGGTGAGGCTGCCAATATATTTATTTATTAAAATGCATATTCTGATTCCTTAGATTGATTTATCCATAGATGTTTACAACACTGAATGGTCTTTAATACCTCTTTGAAAAACTCAGTTTCTAGGACTTGGGTTAAATTTATATTGTATTGATTAGTAAGTGATTCAGTTACATGTGAGCACTCTTCAAATTGTCACAGTTTCAGTACTTTGACTCTTGAACTAGAAAAAATTCAGTCTCAAGTCATTGCCCCTGTAAATCCTTCACCTACTGAAGGTGAGGTTCTCCTAGCTGATGCCTCTAGCCTTGTTAACTCATAGCTACGTTGTAATATATAGCTTTCACTTTGAAACTGGAATTGTATTTATTTCTACTAACTCAGTTCATTGCATCCAGGGAATTCTTTCAGCCTCTAGCACAGGAAATATATGCTTAGGAACAGCAGGAGGGAAATTGAGATATGTTTTCTCGACCTGAGTTTGAGTTTAGATTGGGGGTGCATATGTGTTTGCTTCCTTGGTGGAAGATCGTTAAGTAGATACTGTACTGGAAAGAATCCTGTTGTTTTTCATTATAAGATTCCTCCCTCCATTTGTTTTTTCCTAAGGCAGTTAAAATGAAATCCACATGAAATTGGAGTTACACCTGGGATTAGGACTTGGAATTCTTTCTTATTTATTTTTTCTTTTACCAGGAGGCTGGCTAGTTGTATTTATACATAGAAATAGACTCTATGCTCTTTTAAAAGAAAAAAAAAAAGGATTTTGCCCCTACTCTCCAACTACTTAAAATTTCATTGTAGAAGTGATATTAGGAAGTACTTTTATCTATCTGTCTACATTTATTTAATATTTTGATCAAACAGATAATGAAATATGTATTATCCTCAGCCACTTTGCAAGAGCACTGAAGTAGATATTAGGCAAATGTGAAGAATAGGTCCTAGCTCCTGACTGCAATCAAATAAAATTCTCATAGTAGTGGCGAAGAACATGGAAATGCATCATGGAAACTGAATGAGGTTTAGCTCATCCTCTATTGATGAACATTTATAAATTATGGTACATCATAATTATGCTACGATACTAAGCAACATTTAAAAAGGATGATATGTGCTAATATGGGAAGCTCTTCATGTATAATTAAAGTAAAGAAATAAACAAAACCAATATGCTAAGCAATATTGCCCTCTTTGGAACTAACAAAAAAGAGGAACTAGATAGATGAATTAGAAGATATATACTTAAACATTTTTCTGGAAGGAATCATAAAAAAAGGAGAGGGGTTGCAAAGAGGTCTTTTACTTTTTATTTTTATCTTTTGTATAGTTTGAATTTACCAACTTTATACATGCCCTCCTTCCACTTATGTATTTATTCATTTTTAATATCAAAGGGGTATCTACCCTGTAATATTATAACTATATTTTTCTTTTGTACCTCTTTTTAATAACAAATGCCATCTTATGTACAATATATAGTAATCTATAAACATGAAATATGATAGGCAAGGAGTTCTACCAGAAGCAAGTATGCAGCCATAAAAACAAGGAGGAGAAGGTAATGAGGTAGATGGTTCACCTTGGTCAATAAATAAAATTTTCCTAATTTTAAAGACTATTTCCCACCATGTGAGGTTTCCTAGTCTGTAGTTAACTTAGTCAATTGATGTTTCTTGGATATGCTGGTTCTTTCCAATTTCTTGGTGTCAAAACATTGTCTTTATTCAGGACTCATAATGTTTCCATTATTTTCCCCTTAAAATGAACCAAATTTGGCTGTCAGCAAATACTTTGTGCCCCATTTACCTGAAACATTAACTTTATCCAAAACGATAGCATTGTGTTATTCCTCTTATGGGACATGGTTTCTTCTTTCAAGGAAAAGAATTATCAGAGAACTATCACAATTTTTGTTAAAAAATATTGATGGTGGTTTAATTCTTAAAATGGAGAGGTGATCTTGAGATCATTATTTAGGCCATGATATAATTTGTTACTCTGCACTATTTCTAGGCAAACAGCTGTTCTCTGCTTTTATCATCACTGTGGGGACATTTTCCTTCTTGTAAGGCTATTTCACATTGTAGAGAATTATAGGTTAAACTAAATATAAGCAGTAATATATTACTGATGGATAAAATTAGAAATGTGCAGGCAAATTACTTTTTTTTGAAGTTGGCTATTAACTTTTTATTTACTTCCACTTTTTGGGTTTATGTTCCTTTGCCAATTTTGGCCTAAATGATAGGGGTGAACATGTGTCTGACACTTATAAATATAACCCACGTGATTTGTTTATTCTGTTAAAACAAACCATTATTAAAGGGGCATCATAAATCATCTTAGGCGATCTCATTGATTGCTTAGTTTTCAGTTCTAATTCTAACCTGTGCTCAGAGAAGCCCTGTAATCATATTTTAATGAATGTTCAATCCTTTTGCCCCATTCCAAAATGATAAAATCAATGACAAGAACTGCTTAAAGTTCATTTCCTTTTACTTCTGTTGGTAAAGAAGGAAGAAAATAAGCAGTTGGATAGAGCGTTGACTTAGAAATCAAAAGAATATGGTTCGGCTTGAAACTTGGCCAACAACTACCACAAATGAGCTGGCAATTCATTGAACTTTTATTTTTATTGTCTTTATTGACTAAATAAAGAGTTACCATACTTGAATGCTAAACAGGATGCCAAGAGTTAAAAGAAAATGGAACCAACTAGCCCCCTTTGCCATATGCAAAGGTTTTCTAACTTCAAAATATAATAATTTTATGTTGTAACCTTCAAGTAATGTTTGCCATGTAAACTGTGGTTTACATTTGGAGCTTGTTTGCTCTACATCTAGAAATAAATACACATACACACACACTTACATGCATAAGAAATCTATAATGTACCATGTATAGGGCATATGTGGGAGAGAAAATGAACATTTTTGAACAAAACATTTGCAGAGGTCTTTGTCTGCAAAACTTTCTGGGATATAACAAAAATAGTATTTTAGACTAAAGGAAAATAAAGTCATGAGTTCTAACATACGGTTAACTTCAAATATACTAGCATTTTTACATAATTATATTCTTGGTCCCAAATTAATACAAACTACTTCAGTCTACATCTCATAGGAAAAGAGGGATGCTGGTCAGATATAAAACAGCAGGAAGCATAAGGATTGTGGAGGATTGGAGCAAGTATTGGCAGGAGTTCTAATTCATTGCTGTAAGGCTGTCAATTCTTACCTTCAGGTCAAGATGGCCCCCGATGTCCTAAAAGCATTTCAACTAAGTCTTATTATTGCATCCATCTCATAAATTTGTATTTTCACTCAACAAACATTTGATGAAAACCTGGTTTTATCCAGACTAGGTAAGACTTGATTAGTCCTCCATGTGCTTGTTCATGATTTGGTAGTTGGTGTGGGGTGGGGACACATATGTGAACTAAGTTTCAAAACTCTGTGTGACATTAGATGTGATTTCTAAGCTCGAGAATATTCTATGACTGTAGTGCTGGAGGCTGACATCATTCTATACTCTCCAAATGCCTATATATACACATATATATTTCTATCATAGCAGCCATCACAATCTATTCAAGTTTTCCTTTTACTTGGCTTTCTCTCCCTCTAGACTGTGACCACTTTGCCAGGTGCAAAGTCCAGGGTGGTACCAGTATATATCAGATACTGAATAGAGTTAAAACAAAGAATGACTATATTAAAAATATTTCTGAGTTTTATTATTATCCTTCCATTAGTATCATTTCTTCAGCCATTAATATGAACAACTTCTTAATGTGCAAGTCACCCAGAGTATCACAGGGATAGTTTGGGTTTCTTTTTTAGTTGAAAACTAATTCAAATCCACATAATACTTCTAGAAAAAGGAATTCCCAGATTAGAATTTTATCACATTTTATCTTATAATTCTTGAAATTCTTTTGTTAAATTCCTGTCTCATTCCTCCATCACGCTAAGACTTTATAAACTCGCTTCCAATAAACTGCTTCTCTTGTCATTAGCTTATCTTCTCCTCCTAGCTCCTCACACTTTACTTTTATTTTTTTTCTGAAGAAAGATTTATAATCTACCTGAGGTGAGAAACTTTTAAATTTAATATTTAAACCACCAGACAAATGACTATGGTAATAAAGACATATTTAAAAACCATCACCACAATCTAATACTAATACTGTAAAAATTTAAATAAATTGAATTCTAAAAATCAAAAATGTTCAAATTCTCCAAGGGAAATCAGGAGTTCCGCTTTTGAAATATATTAGATGCTAATATCTACTCATCAATATGATGTTAGAGAGCATTCTTAGTGACTTATCACACTTCAGATATTTTACATTTTTAATAGAAAACCAAAATAAATTAATTTTGCTAAGCAAAATTTTTGCTGATGTTTTGTTTGCTTAAAACAGCAAATCCTGTATGCCATTTTATCATCATATCAGTTTATGCATTGGATGTTTCATGTTTAACACGAACTTTGGAAGGCAAGAAATACTCCACTAAACAGGAAAGCAGTAATTACTCCTTCATAATTACTGTGTAACTTTATTGCCATGCATTGTTATAATTATATTTTAAATACTCCCCATTTGCATGATAGACCATAACATCTTCTAGCACATTACAATCTGTGGCTTATAACAGCATCTCACTTCCACAAAGGCCTCTTCTTCATTTAGTCTCTATTTTAACTACTGTTAGAAGAGACTAAACAAAATTAATTGGCACCATAATCCTGCAATAAGGAAATTGTAGGCAATATAGTAATTCTGTGCTACTGAAATCATCTCATCATTCAGAGGATTTCATGTTTAATATCTAAGATGTATTCCTCCTTCAGTTAAGAAGCCAGTCATAATCAGAACAGTCCTTATCAAACTTAGTTTGAGAAGCACACAAATCACCTGAGTATCTGGTTGAAATATAAATGTTGATTCAGTTGGTCTGGGGAAGGGCCCAAGATTCTTCATTTCTAACAAGCTCACAGGTGGTGACACCTTTGCTGTTGGTCCACTGATCTTCTATGAGTAGCATCACTTCAATGTATTATCTATACCTGAGTGCAAAATGCTGTTAATAATATGCACGTACACACATACACTCCAAACTTCACCTCGGCCTCCACTATGATAACTTTCTATCCCAAAGCCTAGGAAATTAATTGCTCATATCAAAGGACTTATGTAACACAAACAACAGTCAACCTATGAAAACCTGCTGAGTAAGCAGTAGATAATTTCACTCTGTGATGAACTAGAATAGAGTCAAAGAGGGCTTCCTTGCATTAATAGTTTACCAGACAGAGAGTTTGTGTGTGGAGGGCCCAGGGGCGTAGGTGGGTGGAGGAACTGCATTTAGAAGTGAGGGGACTCTAAACCATTCGGGAGTAGAAGGATACTGATAAAGATGTGACTAAGGGGACAAATCCTTATCCACTAATCAAAGAATTTGTATTTTATATCATAGGTATTCAGAAATCACCTAATACCTGGAAGATTGTAGGAATTTTAATTCACCTAATTTGCTAATGTTTTCCTTGCCACTCTGATATTCCCAAAAGAGAATATCAGAATTAGACTCCTAGAATTCAAGGATAATATTACGGATATATATCCATCTTTATTTATTTATTTATTTATTTATTTTTTTGAGACAAGGTCTTGCTCTGTCACCCAGCCTGAAGTGCAGTGGTGTAATCATTACTAACTGTAACCTGGAACTCCTGGGTATAAAAAAATTTAGTAGAAGAATCCCTGAAAAAAATATTGCCAAATAACTATTAGTATATTCAAAGGATCAAATATATATAGACTATGAGATTCTGCATTTTAAACCTACCTTGAAGTTTTCCATTATTGAAAAGAGAATTTTCAAAGTATTATTTTTAACACTAAGAGAAATCTAAAAAGTCATGAGGTGAAACTTTCTTAGCTTTCAACTGAGATGTCTTTATGAATTGTCTTTGTAAATTTTACACTTTCTTAAAGATCTCAAGTTTTAGCCTACCTGATATTTGAGGATCTTCATAAGCTGTTAGGCTATTGATATTGATAATGACCTATTTATATTTATTGATATTGCTAAGTTGAAACACCTGATGTTGCTCTATTAATTTTAAGATAATTATAATGAGAATACAGATAGAGCCAAAATGTTTTCCCAAATACTTTAAAAAGAAAAAAAGAGAGAGAAATGAATTTCCAAATGTCTCATTAAAAAAAGATGGATAAGGCCAGGCTCAATTCTGTAATCCCAACACTTTGGGAGGCCAAGGTGGAAGGATCACTTGAGGCCAAGAGTTCAAGCCTTGCCTGGGCAACATAGTGAGACCCCATTTCTACAAAAACTAAATTAAAAAATCAACCAGGCATGGCGGTGCATGTCTCTAGTTCTAGCAACTGAGGAGGCTGAGATGGAAGGATCACTTGATCCCAGGAGTTTAAGGTCAGCATGGGCAACATGTCAAGCCTCCATCTATAAAAAAATAATAATAATAATTAGAAATGAAAAAAAGAACAGAAAGCATTCACTGTAGGCAACTGTAGGTTAACACAAATAAGAGGAACATGACTTATATCATACTCAGGAGATAATGGAAGCCAAATTCTGGTAATGACTTAGAAGAGAGACCTAGCAATGTAGTGGCCAGATGTACTCAATGACAAGCTATAGTCAAACAAGAACCATTTCAAAAACACAGATCCTCTCCATGAACACATCTTCTTTTTACTTTTCTTGAAGTCTAGTTGCAAGTTCTGCAGATGAAACCTCCATGGAGTTAAAATGGAACAGAGCTGATGAAAATAAAGCCACTCTGAATGCTCCGAAACTAACAAGTGATCAGGTTTCCTAGCTGATAACTGGAAAGTGGCTATAAGAGATGCTCAGCAATGATAATTGTTGCAGCTAAAATGGATTTAGTATTTATTCATGCACAATACACTCTTTTAAGCCCTTTACATGCATTAATTTATGTAATCTTCACAATAGCTCTATCAAATATTTAATATTATTATTCCCATCTTAGACATGAGAAAAATGAGGCACAAAAATGTTTCAAAAGAAACAAAGAATAAAAAACTTGCCTGGTATCTTGTAGCTAGTCAGGAAGCCAGACTTTGAACCCAGGAAGCAGAGTGGTGGTACCCACTAACAATTAAATGCACCCAATGGATGTGTTATACACAGCGGTAATCCCCATCCTTTTTGGCAACAGGACCGGTTTCAAGGAAGACAATTTTTCAAGGGACCAGGGTTGGGGGCAGAGGGGCTCAGGCGGTGTTGCAAGTGATGGTCAGCAGCTGTAAATACAGATGAAGCTCCACTTACTTGCCTGCCACTCATCTCCTGCTGTGCAGACCCCCTCCCTTCCTAAGTTTCATGGAAGACAAGTTTTCCACGGAAGGTCGTGGGGATGGGAGGAGGGATCTGTGGCCTGGTCCCTAACAGGCCATGGACCAGTAGGTCCACAGACTGCGGATTGGGGACTGCAGGCTGTTAAAACCCATAGAAACATGAACTATCTAAAGAGAAGTCACTATTAGAACCAGAGACTATCTTATGTGCCTTAAAAGAATCATTATTAGAGGGCCATAAAGATAACCCTGCTTCAGAGAGTAGAAAGCACTGCTCATAAAAGCCATTACCCAAGAAATACAAAAGGTAGAATTTAAATGATTTAAAGATAAATTACCATTTACAACTTGGAAAAGGAACCCAGGGTTTGCTGTAGCCACTGGTCAGTATGTTGTTGCAGCCGTAAGACAGAATAAAACTCTGGAAACAATCATAAAGGATGTTAGGAACAAAATAAGCAAGTTGTTCCCTTTTTAAACACAAATATGGCATAAGTTTAATAACATAAGTTTTCTGATTTTAAGAGAAAACTAGAATCGGGACTGAGGAAGGAAGGGAGTGGCAACATGTTCCTCATCTATAAATTAGACATCCAAGAGGATACTCATTCTTTCCCAGGACATATTGGATCACTAATGATCCTTTAGACATGGACTGTAGGACATGCAAATATAGATCTGGACATAAATGAAAGTTCCCATGTGTGGTCAAATCCCAGTTATGTGTACACAGTGCATAGAGGTATGGCAAAACATTTTCTTCCTTGAGGACGATGCCTAGCAAATCATTCTAATTGAGAATGGGCACAATTGTACTTAGTGGTTTAACTGCTTGCTGGGTTTAAATCCCAGGTCTGTGACCTGGGATGAGCCACTTAACCATTCTGAATCTCATTTCCTTCACTTGTAAAATAGGAGGAAATATTAATTGCCTCCCAGAGTTGTAATGAGTATTAACGGCAATGATCTATGTAAAATGTAAGTGCTTGATAAATTTTAGTCAATTAACACAAAATACTGAAAAAAAATTATTTCCTTGGATAATGATCCTTGGTTAAACAAAAAGACTATATTTGGGTAGAAAGAAGCTTCTGACTTGTAGAGGTGATGATTTGTTCATTATCTTGACAGCAGTGACGATCACATGGGAATATACCTATGCCAACAATTACAGATATGTGCAGTTTATTGTGTGTCAGTTGACTCACTAAATCTCTTAAAAACAAAACCAGAAAAGCTTGTGTGTGTATATGTGTGTCTGTATTTAGTTGCTAGGAAAATCTTTTACCTAACACAGGCATGTAAGGCTGATACCTCTCCTTCTCACAGGAAATGGGAACCAATTTTTTTATAGCAAGAAATGTAAAGTTCTTCTAGATTTGTTAACCTTTTGTGAAAAATCTGTACTACTGCCAGTGATGAACTGACATGTTTCCATGGCCACCCCATTTTAATGGATATCATGAATCTTCAAAATGGAAGGAGATAAAATATAGAGAAGAATGATTTTTACATATTATATAAATACATACTTTTGAAATCTCACAGAAAATTTTCTTACTCATAGAACATTAGGAATAATTGATCGCATTTAACCTTTAGGTTTTTCATCTGGAGTAAGAATTGACACTACTTCTTACATAAAGGCAGCAATTTTCTGTAGGTATTCCATGAAGCGGTCTTACTCTTCTGTGATTTTGTGGCTTCTCCAAAGTCACCAAAGTCAGAGGCTCCTCAGAGCAGTCAGCTGAAAAACACTTGTGTTCAGTGAGGCAATGACGTTTATTGAGTGTTCTGTATATACAGAGCTGTGTGTTCTGTATAGGGCCAATGACATTTTATTTTTCATTTCTCTTGGTCAGTGGTGACCCCTGTCTCTTTGAGCCATTTCGTCCAGTATTGATGAACAGAGATCTGCTACAAAAGACTAAATTAAGAGGATTAGACAAAATATTTCTGCCCCATAGAATCAAATGATTTCCAAATATTTATTTGTAGATACCTGTTTGCCTATATTATTAATTTTGGAAACAATTATGGATTCTCTAATAATATTTAGCTTTATCCAGATGAATAAATGCAAGTAATCTAGCTGGAGATGGGAATGAGGAAGAATGGATGTTGGGGAAAACTGTGTCAATTATCTGTTAAGACAATAATGCCGCATATCAATTACAAAATCTTTGTGGCATGAAACAATAAAGATTTCTTTAGATCACACATTTGCGTACTAGACTTGACTTATATCACCTGAGCTTATACATTTTTTTGTGGTCAACTGCAGGTTAGCCCTGCACTGTTGCTGATCTTGGATTACTCACTCATGTGTCTGGGTAGTGGCTGGCCATGGCATGATCTAGTACCGACTTGGCTGGGATTAAAGGGATGACTCATCTCCATTTTCATCTTATCCTCCAGCAAACTAGCTTGGGCATGTTCACATAGCCAGGCAGAAGAGCAAAAGAGGCAAGCCTCAACGCTTAAACCCATTTCAAGCTTCTGCTTGTGTCTCATGTACTAACATCCCATTGGCCAAAGCAATTTACATGGGGTGAGACCAAGAGTCAGAGTGATAGGGCTCCACAAAATTACGTAGCAAAGGCCAAGGACACAGGGAGGGCTAAAGAATTAGGGCCAGTAATACCATTAGTGTTTTGCAGAACACATTTCCCCAAGGAGTAATGAGGGGGGCTTCATTTTGGTTTTCGGACTATAAACTGACAAACTAATATTTGGTTTATTGAAGCAAATAAACTAACATGTTAACCCCAACTATATTAATGTATTGACCAAGTTTGCCCAGGCCAATATGACTTTCTTTTTACTCATTCATTTATTCATTCATTCATTATATTTGTGGTAATAACAAGCAGCAATTTTCTACTCAAGTGGGAATGTCCGAGGGAACATCAGTTCTCACAGAATAATTTTGCCCTGGTGGGTTTTAAAAGATTGTCATTTCTCAATGTCATTGTTGGAAGAGGAATTCTGACATACTTTAGTTTTGGTCACTTTCTCTTAGGAAATAAATATCCATAAGTCATGCAGGACCACCACAATCGGTTGTGATCCATGAGTTACAGCCATATCCTTTAGCTATGTTTTATCATGTGGGATCACTTAACATTCTAATGATTGTTCTCCCTGGGATTTGTCTAGATTTTACTGGGAAATTGGAGCAAAAAGAGTTGGGAGGAGGATCAACTTCTTTGAAATTTGCAGAGGATTAATGAAAAAACAAAGCTAATTTGATTGCAATTAGCAAAATATCTCCCTTTTCAGAAAGAAGTTCCTAAGCATCTCTTTCCAAAATCAAATCCTACAGTTGCTACAGTGAAAACACAGTTGCATTGAGGGAGAAATATTTATCCAATCATAAATACCAATTTTGAGTGTGTTTCTAATGTAACTGGAAGGGTCAGTGCCTGTCTCTTTACTTCCAAGGCGCGTTCACATTCTGCTTCAACTGATTATTTTTTCAACAATATTTGTTATGTTCTTTTATGGTCTGCCAGTACTTTTTTTTGAAGCCCAGTTAGTTAGAACAGCAGCCAACAGAGTTGAGACTAAAAGGGGGCCAAATATCTCTCCAGGAGCAAGACTTTACTTCAAAAGATATTCATTACAAAGCACTACTGTGATTCAAATAATCACTTATTTTTAAGGGGGATTTGCTAATATTGAATTGATTTCTTATCTTCTCAGCCCCCAGTGAGCCTTTACTGTGCAAATTTGCTGATGGAGGACAAAAGAAGAGACAGAATCAAAGCAAATATACCCAGAATGGGAGGCCTTGGCCCAGGGAAGGAGAGGTGAGTCCTGATTGACAACTTTTGCTCAGAAATTTGGCAGCAAACATCCCTCAGAATGGCGGCAAAGCAGACATTTGGTGCCATGATGAAATTAGGCCCCGTGGAAAACCAAATAACTTCAAAGGGGCAAGTGAGTAGCCCCGTGTTAATGTGTTCAGGATGAAATTACTTGAGAAGGAGTATAGGACTACAAAATTAACCTCAATTCTGTAGTACAGTAAGTCTTCTGTCCTTAACCTAACTTGAACCTGAAAGGAACTCAGTGAAAGACTTATCCACAAAGAATTGATCTGTAATTGTATAATAGTTATAAAATGAGGGTATGATTACTTAAGAAAATATTTTCAGTGAAATCATAGTGAGAGTCTGAATGTTTATATCTTGAAAAAGGCAAGCAAAACTTTAGATGTTTTTCATCCTGCCATTGAGATGATCTGTGTGCACATGTACATATATTTATGCATATGCCTATATGTTCATAAATGTGTTGATAGGTGTCTTATTTTTATATATATCAATATAAAATATGCCATTTTCTGTTGGTCAAAAAGGATGAAGAAAAGTTGATACATACAAAGTTCTGCTTTTCACAGCAAGGAAAAGGGAAAACATCCAACAGTTAATTATCCATTTACCCTCTTAATACAAATTGGTAGAAAAGCAAGCTTATGGATCCAATACTACTTGGGAATCGATTCCCTTTGGTTACTTTTTTGTAAACAGACAAGGAAAAGGTGTCTGGGCTCCTATGAGGTCTTTTCATTATTTTTGTAAAATGGAATGGAGTTGTTTGAATGACTTGAATAAATGCCATTTTGTGCCCAGGCTGTAATTTCAACAGAAGAGCTTTATTTAGTATTTCTATTCAAAGCACCTACTTCATCCATTTATCATTTAAGAGTCATTGTACTTGATGCAGCATTTTACACTTTCAACACTGAGAACAGCTGTAAGAAAGAAAGAAGCCTGGAGTTTTTCTCAGCAAATCCTTTAGCCAATTTTCAGTTCCTAAGACTATTGTCTATTTTGAGTGTTTCCATGCAGGTCTCAAAACCCCTCTTAAAGTGTACAGTTCTGTTCATGTACTATATAATCTATAACCCATTACATTAAGACATGAAAAACAGAATCATCGTTGAGCATTGAGCGTTAATTTTAAAAAAGCAAGAGTTTTAATATTCTCTTTAAAAAGGCAGTATATATAATTTTCTATAAAGGAGGTGGTCGGGGATGATCCATGTGTCCTTACCATGGAGTTTAGTGCATCAGCAGGTGACTCCATCACCCCAGGAAGACCTCTGATGCCTGATAGCACTCATTGTTACATCCATCCCATGCCAAAACATCCATAGTCTAAAAAAACTCATTTAAACTTTTAAAATTTGGTTGAATAAATACCTTCTGATTAGAGATATCTTTGGATCACAGACCAAAGACCATAAAGCCTCAAGACTCAATTAGGTAAGTTAGCACTAATGACTCAAACTTCAGTTTCTGTCTCCGTAAGAACCTATAACACAACCTTCACACAATAGATGGCAATTACAGCAAGACATTTGATCACAGTCTACATTTCTTAGAAATCAAATCAATAAACATAAAATAAATGTAGAATTAGGGCTTCCACCCAGCTATGGTACATAAAATCTAGGGCTATTGGTTCAGAGTATGATAAACATTTTATGTACTATGGCATGAAACCATTATACGGTCAATTTTAGGACCTAGAGCACCTTGTAATTTAGATATAGATCTTAAAGGTGTATTCCTAATCTTTATTTTAAAATGTTTATTTTTAAAAGCTACAGATTTTCTTGTTAGACTATGAAAATCAAAGGACCATAATAAATTTGCCTGTGAGCAATTAAAGTATATTCCAAATGTGTAGACACATTGAGAGGGGAGAAATCAAGAAAAGAAATGATATGCACTAGAAATATGCCTGTCAAATTTCTTGGTTTGGGGATGATCATGTTAATTTGTGTTCTTTTATGGTGAGCTTAGAAGTGGACATACCAAGAATGTTAGACAACTGCGTGACCATCATTTATATTTTTTTGCTTCTATTTTCCCTGTATTGTACTTGCTAGAGTAAAGTACATTAGCACGGTTGATAAAGTATGACACAATACAAAATAATTAAAAAAGGAACAGTATTTAATTAATTTTACATACCAGTAAATTCTGATTATTGTATTTTATTGATTCCAAGACACATGTTTTTGTTATTGTCATTTTTCCATACCTTAACACTTCTGAAACGGGTTCCCCTCTAATAATCAATGGCATTTTACAAGACAGTTTTCATTTGCTCCTGTTAGTCACTTGGGGGCTCTACCTACATTCTCTGCTTAAGGTCTTGGTTTTTATTATTATTATTTATTTCAGGAAATTAAGAGAGTACAGACATTTTGGTTACATTTTATGTCTTTGCCTCTCCCTAGCAAGGGTTAGAGGCATGCCCTTCCCCTCTACAATGCTCATGGCGTCCCTCAGTTGTGAGTAACCCCCACCCAACCCCCTAAACCCTGGAGAACACTCCCACCATGTAAGCACCATAGTGTTAGTCAGTACCAACAATAACAAAAGTGAGGACTCTGAGTCAGATTTTCAGGGGAGATTTTTCCTTGTTCCTTTCCTTCATTCAGTGCCAATTTTCCATTTCTGATGGGTGGTTTAGTTTTTCATTTATTGTTACAGTAAAGTTGACATCCCAACTTTACAAGGAGATAATTTTGTTTGTTTGTTTGTTTTTATATATAAAACACTGGTGCACCTTTTGATCTGTGTTGTCTTAGACAAAATGAAAGTGGTAATGCAGATTTTGCTGCTTCAGAATTTGAGATAATTGCTCAGATGAAGGCTAATGTTTACTTCTCCCTCTCTTGAAAGTCAAGTAAAACAATGAAATGCAAAAAATGTTTATGATGGAGTGCTTAAGATACAAAATAGGTAGATTGCAAGCATTTTAGAAGTACCACAAATGTGCCAATTGATAGGCTAATTAAAATTTTAATTTATTAGTTGAAGGCATTTTTTGTCTGGGTAGCATTTTGATAACAATTTTCTTAGCAGTTTGATGAAATGCATTTCTTTATAAAAAAATCTAATACTGAAAACTTTATACACAAATATTACTATAAATAGCAAATTTTGAAATATAAATATGTTCAAATGATGTTTGCATTAAGTGAGAAATACTGGGATATTTAAAAATTATTAACCAATCTTCCAAGAGACAACTGGAACTCTGAGTAAAATGATCAAGGGATTGGGGCTATTAGGCTCTTCTTCCCTGGTGTCCTACCGTTCTTGCTTTATTTCTTTAAATAGCAGTTCTCAAACTCTTGTCTTTGATCCTTTAATACTCTTAAATTTATTATTTATAACAAAATAATAACAAAAATAAACTCATCACACACTAATAAAAACAGTATCTTTTATGAAAAATAACTGTTTTCTAAAGCAAAGGCAATTTTTTTTGAGAAGAGTGGCACACTTTTACGTTTTTGCAAATCACTTTAATGTCTGGCTCAGTAAAAGATGACCAGATTTGTACGTCTTCTTTGGCATTCAATCTGTTGTTGTACACTGTCTTTTTTTAAACGAACAAGGAAAATCTAACTTCACCTAGATAATGTTTGTTGTTTAAAAAAGAAAGGATCTTATGGATCCCTAAAAGAATCTTGGGAACCCTCAGGATTCTTTAGGCCACACTTTGAGAACGACTATCTTAGAGAAGCTTAAGCCAAGAACAGGGCTGATGTTCAGCTTCAGTATACTAAAAGGGCCATGCAGCTTGTTAATGTGTTAAAACACACCTTTGTCTTTTGGATAAATAGCCACTACCCATAGTCCATCAGTGCAACCCAACTTCCCCTTCCACCCTACTCGAAGACCTCCCATGATGCAGCAAGGATGAGGTGCTGGTTGGTATGGCAGGAGTTCCCCAGGCTCCTACTCCAGCACTTACACTCCGATTGGCCAGTGCTTATGATCTACTGGTAGTGAAATGTTTTTAATGTCACCTCTAGCTCAGGAGTCCTCTTACTCTATTATTGCCATAATAATTGAACTCCAAGGTGTTTGATTGCATATATGTCCATATTCTCAGTTCTTAATTCAGGCAAAATGCTGTCCAAATTGATCTTGTTTGTCCTCCCCCAAATGGCTAGTGTGGAGCCAAGAATGCTTCAAACTAGTTCAAAAATATATCAGGCACACGAAAAGGAAGCCCTGTTGCTTCCTCCTGTGTCCCCAAAGAAGACATTTCCAATGACTGCCAAAAGCCACCGACTTGGACTCCATACCCCAAGTAATAAGAACAGCTGATCAAAAAGCAAATAGCTGCAAGAATTTCCCAGATGGCCAGATCAAAATCTGATTGATGTAAACTTAGTGCCTCAGTGAATATAATTGTAAATTAAAATAGACATTTATTCATTCATTCATTCAACTATGACCACCACCACCACCACCACCACCACCACCACAACACATACACAAACACACTTTCTAACTTGTGGTAAACATATTTTTTACAAACTTTATTCAACTATGTTGTAAAGATGATTGGGTTAAATCAAAGAATGGCTAATGTTCATCTATGATGATGAGAGTCACTCAAATTTTGAAATTGCTTTATGTTAACTTTTGTTGTGACTGGTCTTTGGGTTTCCCTGAGAATTTTCAAATATAGGTAAATGCTAAGTTTCAAGTTTCAGAGTATGGTGCTATTTCATCAAAGTTATATGCTGAGGTTTTATCCTTAAATAGTGCAAATATCATAAACAGACCAGTTTTTACTGGATTCAAACTCCATCTAGCTTTCATAAAATCTTCCCAAGCCCTATATTAATTGAGTTAGTAAATGTCATTGATAGCAATTGCTTTGGGAATTGTACTTCCAAGAAACAGTGTTTTGGCTACAGACACAAACAAGAGACATGGCAATTGAACAAAAAGTAACTGAACAAAGTACTCAGATGTCTAGTGAAAATGTGCCAAGATTTTTTTATAAAAACAAAAATCAATAAGATTACATTTCTTGCCTTTATCTTATTTACTTTTCTCTGCTGGAGTCAATTTAAACAATGAACAATAGTGAACATTTTTCTATTTGATGCTCTGAAGATATTTTTCCTTACTTTGAAAACATTTAACAAGATTATCTTCACAGTCTAGATATGAAAATGAACTAATGGAACTAATGTGATATTGTTAAAAATCAACACTCAGGTTCCCAGGAATACTTTCGGTTATGCTGAAGAGAAAACTAAATAAGGTTTTTGGTATACATTCTAGGAATATTAAGGTTTGCAATTCCTTATCTATTCCCAGTTAAAGAACAAGTTTTAGGTGAGACATAATGATACAGTATTTCTTGAAGATATTTTATTTAAATGCATTTTTATTTGCCCAAGACACAAGCAAGGTACAGGAGTACAGTATATACATTGCACAATATTAAGAGTACTATTCATACAAACAAGAGGTAATATGATGACATAGTGTACTTTACTTTCTTTAAATTAGGAGGTCTCATTAATATACTCACGAAATCCAGTATTAGTGAGCTGAAAGCTAAAGTTATCAGTTTTATCACAGCTAACCTAAGCTAGATTATTTGTTATGACCCATAAGCCAGAGAAAATGTCTATATTCAGACCTGAAATCAACTTGTTTTCAGTAGTGAATGAAAACTTGCCCTGTGCGGTAAAGTTTTATAACTCTTGTCTGTTCAGAGCTACTATTAATAAAAATTCTCTTCATTGCCAGTAAGTGAATGAAGGCCTGCAAAGGCCGTGGGGGAGAATGGAATGTCCCATCCTGTTATGAGTCTATAGCCAAGTGCAGGCAAAGTTGATAAACTTGATTCCAAACACCCAGTCTATTCTTATTATGCCTCAAGGCTTTGAGAGTACTTTTTTATTCTAAGTCCATTTATGAATGAGACAAAGATATATTTTTAGATTTCTAAGTAGGCAGATAGCCATATCAATAATACAATAGTTATATCCTATATTCAGGCTCCTGATGAATAAAAATGTTCTTTAAGGGATATGTTCTATTTTTTGTTTGTTTCATCTTTATTTTTTTGAAGGAGCGTGAATACATGAAACACTGGCATCATAATTACTAATTTCAACTGTCTTTATTACCATTATCATCACTAATGTTATCATAGGTATTTGTTCCTTCATTGATTATAATTCATGCTGCATACTGAGGGTGTGTAAGGATGTATACCTCATTAGGTATAGGGAATGACCCCTGTCCTGACTGCGTATTAGAGTAAACATTCTCGGTGAGAGCTCCTTTCGTCTCTTGTGTTTCCGTTTTGCTTTCTTACTTTCTCAGTGTATAACTACTTCTTGCAGAAATGTTCTTTTAAAAGAAGAATTTTGTTAGAGAGTTTTTTAAAAGATAATATGAGGAAGAAACAGCTTAAACAACAAGTATTCAGTCAGTGAGTAATCATTTGTTGAGTGTCCACTGTACAGGGGCTGTGGGCCTGGCTGCTATGGACATGATGTAAACACAGACAGGTCCCATACTCCATTGGAGCCTAAAATGGCAAGGACATTCTCTATCTGCAGAGTAGGTGATTAAAAATAGAATGGAATATAATTTAGTGTTGTAGAAATCAAATCATTGACTATACCTGGCTTTGTGTGTAAAAGAAAGCCAAAATCAAAATAATAATAAAAATAACAAGAACAAAAGCAGCAGGTACAAGAACATCAGTTTACATTGGTCTTGTTACTAAATCATCACCGCTTCTTTGTTTGTTTTTCAGGGTAGGGAACTGAGAAATTGATTTATGTGCATTTACAAACCAGAAATGCTTCCCAAAGTCGGAAAACTTCACTGTGTCACTTGGCCAGTAGAGGCCTCGATGCCCTTGGGTGCTGAGCGGCACACAGAGAATAACGTTTAGAGAAGGAAGTTGAGCTTCAGGCTGTGAATATTTCATGAATCTTAAGTCCATCTCTGATGCACCCACTGAGAATAATAATTCTTCCTGAATTTTAAGGAATCAAGTGTGTTACTGTGATGCGCTCAATATTATGTGCTTGTCTTCATAATTTTCCAGACACTCTCCTTCAGTGGTTAAGGGAGCAAACTCTAGTGTTTAAATCACAAATCCACAACTTCCAAGCTGAGGGACAACACTGGGCAAGGTTTTGAAAGTCCTTATGTTTCAGTTTTTCCTCACCAGTAGAATGAGAATGGTTCAGAGTGCGTATTTAGTGATCAGATGGGTTCAATGAGGTGGTCAAGGGCAAGGCACTGAGCACAGTACCTGACAAACGATAATTGCTCAAGCCGTAGCTATTACTATACTATCATAATATAATCAATGCCACTCAGGGCTTTTTAACCTGAAAGCCAGCTTTGCTATGTATTTCTAAGACTACAATGCTTTAATCTCTTGATTTCCAATTTTATACCATGTCAGTTTATTTCCCAAACCAGAATTATTTTCAATGACACATTTATTTGAAAAAAAATTGTTGTCAATATAATCTTCTAGCTGCATTTTTTACTTAGATTTTAAAACATATTTCAAAAACAAGCAGAAAATCATGCATATATTTTAATATTTAATTATTATAGGTACATAATAGTTGCATATATTTATAAGGTACCTGTGATGTTTTGATACAGATATACTATGTGTGGTTTCATCACTACCCATCACCTCAAGCATTTATCATTCCTTTGTGTTAGGAACATTCTACTTCCACTCTTTTAGTTATTTTAAAGTGTACCATGACAATATTGATAGAAAAGAATATATTTTAACTTTGATCCACATCATATTAATGTTTTTATAAGATCACACTTCAAATCATAAAGCATTATTTAGCACTGAAACGTTATATGATTTTCAAGGTTCTAGCCCATTTTCTTTTGAAGGTCATGTAATCATAAAGCCAAGAGCTGGCAGGGAGAGGAGGGCTTGGATGGAGAAGATGAAAGAAAAAGATAAAGAAAAACATAAACCTTTGCCAGAAATCAAGGAAAATATTGAGCTACTATTGAGAACCGATAAATTATATAGTCAGTGTTTTTAAAGAGAAAAAAATGAGTTATTAACTTATTCTGGCAAATAATGCCCATAAATTTTGTATACCAAAGGTGCTTGGGCAACTATAGTGGCTGTGGGAAGGACTCCTCATGTTCAAGTACTCTCCACTATCATCCAAAGCAATTAACTTTGAGAGAAGAAGCATTCTAATGCCACAATTGGTGGCTTATAGAATTTAGCAAAGAATTGGGAAACAGGAATTTATTTTCATATATTGTCTCCATAATGTTGAATGTAGATAACCTCTACGCTTCCACATAGTAATTTATATATGAAGGGTGACATTATTAAATTCTTCTGTGTAACTTTTAGAGTCTTTAATTTTAAGAGTCTTTACAAATAGTGGTATTAATGCCATTTATAAAATTTTCTTTTGTTTGTGAAAGACTCAGACTCATGACCTTATCAGTTTGAAAAAAAGATACAGCCAATCCTCATTATTCACAGGTTCATATTTGAGAATGCATCTACTCATTAAAATTTATTTGAAAGGCCAGAATCAGTACATGGTGCTTTCACAGTCATTCGCAGACATGCAGAGTGGTGAAGAATTCGAGTCACCTGACAGGTACACTCTTAACTGAAGTTGAAAAAGGTGATGCTCTGCCTTCTTTCTATTGGTGTGGGAAATATTGATGTTGGAGGGCACATGGACAGCTCTGTAAGTAATGGGAAATATATCACAAATATGCTATATAAAATCTAGAGAGAAAGAAGCTTATCCCTGTGGTTACTGCTTACGGGAAACACTCTCAGAAGAATGTTTGTTGAGTTGCTTGAAAGCATTTGGCTGACACCAATGCTACTGGAAGGCACATGCTTTGAAACATTCTTAGCAGTGAGGAAGACAAGACACAACTCAACAAAATAGCCTTCTGCTCCGATTGGTGTACTTAGTGCATTAACTATTTGATCAGTCACCTGTCAATATTCTTCTTATTAACATGAGGAGAACCTGACAGTGAGATCCAAGAATACACCATTTCTATTAGTTTGAAGCCATATTGGCTGCAATTTAATTGTATAATACTGAACACTAGAAAGTTTATGTTTCAGAGATGTAGAATTGAAGTGCTGTCCCATGAGCCACTAGAAACAAAAATACTTAGAGGATAAACTCAAGTGCATTTCCTACAAAATAGTATATCTAAAGAATTACTTGGAAAATTTAGTAATAGTATCTAGACTCAGGATATCTTAGACCATTTTCCATGAAGGTAAGGGCATCATCTACGTAGTTCACCACTATTTTCTTTGTGTATACCACCATGCTTGGCAATTAGTTGTCCAATTTTTTTCTTTAACAAGACTTTGGAAAGAAATTAAAATATATCTACTAACATTGCCAGGTTCTGCAATTAGTCTTTTTAACCTTGAACTGAAGGAGGGTCTTTATATATGTGATCTTAAAAAGAGCTGTTGGCTGTTATGATGCATGTCAGGACTTGCAAGTTGGATTTGTTAACTAGCCCACCACATGTGGTTTTATTTCTTTTCTATGCTTTACCTACAATTTAGAGAGCAGGCTCAAGGTAAATGGCCCTTCTCATTTTAAAAGAAAATTTCTCATTGGCACAAGAACTTGAATTCTTAATAATTCAGCATGAAAACTTTCTTGCTCAGTTAAGCGTTCTATTTTAAAGCTGCTAGACCCAATATTTACTAACCTGTGATCACTAAAGATACAAAGTAAGACTTGTAAATCCCTGTAATAGTGTAATTTTGGATTAAGGTAATTGGTGATGAGCTCCAGTTCTCTGTGTAGCCTGTGTTCTCAAGGAAAAGGATGGCATAACGAATTTACATTCTTGGGGCAAAGTTAGGGGTGGGGAGTTGAGAAGGGGCTTTAGGCTAGGAAGATTATAGCAAGCAATTACAAGGTGGAAAGACTGGTGGTTCATCTCCACGTCCCCTGTTTTCTCCGGACCCAATCTCTATGGATCAAGGCAACTAAATGGGGCATCAACCAACTGGGAGATTTCTGGAGTTGTTGGCAGTGTCCTGGCAATCCTAGCCTGAGACAAGAATCAGAATCATCTTCTTAGATGTGTAAACCACAGTTTACAACATCCAGGTAGTATCAGACTATAACTAGCACCTGGAAGTCCATGGGTCAATTAGCCAGGTACGTGGAACTTGCCCCTATTTAATGCTACACAGGTTTACCCTGGTAGCAATCTCAGCATTTTATATTTTTCATCCTACTTTATCATGTTATGGTGGGATTTAACAGCATAGATACTACATCACTGACTATAAGGTACCATCTATTAAAGATAAAATATTACTTTAAATACCACCAAAAAAGAAAAAAGAAAAAGAACGTGACAAACTAGGAAATGCCATCAGTTATCATGTGAATCACAATTTCACAAATACTAAGACGTGAAAAAAAACAAACCCTGCATCTTGAAATCTATGAAATTCAGTCATTTAGACTAAGATGAAAACAGATGCACCTACAAAAAATATGGCAATGTTCTCTCATCTTTTTTATGGTTATCAATTAAAGTTTAACTAAACTTTGGTTTTTATGACAAACTCAGACAAGAACATTTTTCCCAAGACTTTGTGACCTTTAGCCAGCTATATCATATTATATCTTTTCTTCTTCTTCCCTTTTCACAAGGCTTGTTCAGTTGCCATCATAGGCTTTCTCAGCCTTCCAGTCTTAGTCTGTTGGCATCTTTCTATCTCATCCTTCTCTTTATCTATATGGAGGGGAAAAAATCTCTGTCTACCAAGAATACTTTAGCAAAAGCCAAAAAAGAAAAAGATTGTGATGACATAGCACATAAATAACAACATTAAATCTACCCTTGATGTTCTTTTCTCACACATAAAAAAGTTAATTTTCTCCATTCTCTATTTTTGCTATATTTAAAGTGATTAATCCCCTGCATCCTATTTGCTTGATTCCCGAAAAAGCCTTTTTGAAGCTATCAAGGTGACATTTAATAGTCCTTTTCTTATCCTGGTTCTGGGCTGGTCATTTCGGGAAGAAAGGCCTCCAGGTTTTCCGGCTTCCTCTAGGTCCCTGCCCATGATTTGGTTCAGGTACACTGGCTTCCCCACTGCATCAGAAATGTCTCTTAGAAGTCTCAATATTCATCTTGCTTACCCCATCTCTCTCACCAATCTAGAGCTAAAACATTATTTTTATCTTTTTTTTTTTTTTTTTGAGAAGAGTATTGCTCTGTTGCCCAGGCTAGAGTGCCGTGGCGTCAGCCTAGCTCACAGCAACCTCAAACCCCTGGGCTCAAGCGATCCTCCTGGTTCAGCCTCCCAAGTAGCTGGGACTAAAAGCAAGCACCACCATACCTGGCTAATTTTTTCTTTCTTTCTATTTTTAGTAGAGACGAGTTCTCCCTCTTGCTCAGGCTGGTCTCATACTTCTGACCTCAAGTGATCCTCCCACTTTGGCCTCCCAGAGTGCTAGGATTATAGGTGTGAGCCACCATGCCTAGCCAAACATTATCTTTAGAGGTTCACTTGAGTCCAGCTGAAATTTTTCCAATTTACTAATAAAATAAGGCAAAATTAAGAATGCACTCTAATCCCATTTTCACATACAAATTTAAAGTCTAAATTCTAAAAGTACTTCAAATCATTTATGTATTTATTATTTCATTTAACAAACATTTATTAAGCCTCTATGATGTTTCAAACACTGGGCTAGAAAGAGGAAATACCAAGATGGACACGACCAAGAACCTAGTTGAGAGACATGCCTGGCAAAGCATGATCATAATAGCTCCCATCCTGGGTCATGAGGGCTGAACAAAAGCAGCAGTTAATGCTACATGGAGAAACAGCTGAATAAGAGGCTCTGGCATCTAGTCTGAGGCTGGAAGAATAGAATGTCAATATTCCCACAAATAGTGATGGGGACTTTGCAGCCAAAAAGTACCCATACAACAGCCCAGAGGTAATGCTCCAGGGCAGGGTGAGCGTATGTCTATGTCTGAGTTTGGCGAACTCTTGTCTAGAGTGACATGAGAAAGTTGTGGAGATCAACAGGAACATAGGAACTTGATCATGAAGAGTTCTGTGGGCCATGTTTTATCTCAAGGTAACAGGATGCTACTGAGACGAAGGACCATAATGTGGTCAGATTTGCCTCTGACAAGAACAATCCTCACAACACAATGGTATGGCTGATGGACTAGAAAAAGGTTTTGAGCAAAGGAACGACAGGATATTATATCAGAAAATATTAGTAAACACTGAAACAAGAAATGAAAACTTGTAAGAAGGCAGTGACCGTGCACTGAACTAACTGATTTAAGTTGGCAATGCATGTCTGGATTTCAGGATAAAAACTTGAGTTTGAGACAAGGATTCCTGAGTCACCAGGACATAAATAATAGTTGGAATCAGAAAGTGAATGTCACCACTACACAGGCAGAGAAGCCCCGAGCACGCACTGGCATCTCAAAGGCAGTTGAAGCAAGTAACGCCAAAAAAGAAATTGCTTTCCGAGAGGCCAAAAAAAAATACAAAAACAAAAACAAGGGAGAGGATCACAGAAGCCAAGGGAAAGGAGTTCTGAAAGAAGAAAAAAATTCACTGGTGAATGATGTTAACTAATCAAATATAATTTGGAATAAAAATATTCCTTAGATTCAGAAATTATGAAAATTAGCATAGTGTGAGCCATTTCACAGATTGGTTGGCACCTTTTATAGTAGGATTAACTGGGATTTTTTTTTGTCTTATCTCAGGACTGCATAGACCTTGGGAATTTCCTTATTTACTATCTAATTTGTCCCTCATCTTCTCTTCAAGATAGTGAATGGCTGCTCAGTAGCCCAGGGAGCATCCCTTAAGCAGGTGAGAGCAGACCACTGCCTTATATGGTTGACTGCCTCTCCTGGGAGAAACAAACCATTCAGTAGACCCCTGACTGTGCCAGAGCTGTTCCCCAGTAATACTCTACCGCTTGACTCTTAGAAAGGTCAGAAATTTGTTCTCTCATAAGCCCTTTTAGCAAGTGAATTAATAACCTGCCATCAATTTTGCTCTGAGTATGTTTTTTCCTAGGATCAGTTTCTCCTTTAATAGGAAGAATGTTAAAAGCTCTTTCTTTGGCCAAAAGTTTGACTTAATGTTGGCCATCTACTGATTTTCTGGTCATTGATGGGTTTTTTTTTATTTCTCTGAATATCTTGGATATTCATACGTCTAGTGTCACAAAGGAGACCCTCAATTTCTCAGCCAGTGTGTGGCCACTTGGATTTCTGAATTCTTATGGGCTACTACCACTAGAAACACTGTGTCATTAACCCTGTATTTTCAGTCTTTATTACTGACCTCCTGCTCCCTCTCTCTTTGTCCCTTCTGGTTGCAGCACTCACATTCCATCCTACCTCTTGGGTAATCTGTTTACCCAGAAAAGCTAAATGCCCCATGCCATTTTGAAGCTTACGTCAGAATCAAGCCTCTGATCTATATTACTTTCACAAATGATATTCCTTCCTCCTACCCCTGTCTTAAATTTAAAATTTTAAAGCAAGTCATAGAGGACATAAAGTGCTTTTATACATTAAAGGATCTCTCCCCCATACATTATAAAAGTAATTATTATTATATATAACTTTAAAATGTCAGCCAAAAAGTATGAAATGAAGAAAACTCATTTATAGTTATACCACCCCAATATTTTATCATTTTGTTGAAATTCATTTGTAGTTTTTTTTCTCGTCAGAGATTTTTATAAATTTGTAAATTTTTATTTTCCACACATATTGTACACATAATTTCATGTCATGATTTGTTCACTAAAGCACATGTTTTCTAAATAAAAATACTTGTAAATAAATATAAGCAAATTAAGAGAAATTTCACTTCAATAGTAATACCTAGATATTTATAACACATCATAGTTTTCAAGCCCTGTTATACACATCACCTTTTAAATCATATTATTGTACTTATTGAATTTTTAATTATAACCAGCTAACTGTTGTAAATATTGTTAAGATTGGTTATAAGAAATAAACTCTTTAAGAATGACATCCAGAAAACTCTATGATCTTTGTCTTCTTTAGTTTTCTGAATTCAACTTGTGCTAATCCAGTATTTACTAAAATATACAATCTTTACTACATATTTACTAAAGTGTTGTTTTAAATCTGATCACAGAAGAATGGAAATCCTTGTAAATATTCATTTGTATTTCATCCAGATGTATGTCAAGGCAGATCTTAAAAAAAAGAGAAAAATATTAGGCTAAAACATCAATGTTTCGATTTTCCAGGAATTTCAGTCTGTATCAGTTTGTATAAAATTTGCTGCCTCAAACTTTTTGATTCCCATTCACCTTATAGTCTAAAAACAGTTTCAAAGATGATAAAAAAATTCTGTCAGCCCCTCATTTCATTGGCTTTGTTATAGTCAATGATTCTCTGCTCCCCAGATAAGACCAAGTATTACAGTTCGGGGATTTTCTAAAGTAGAAATGCCTACTCCCTAATGTGTACACTGTAAGCAGTATTTCCATAATTATTACCCCTTGATATAACCTAAGCATTTACAGTTATTAATATCAAATATCTAGCTCCTAAGTCAACTGATTTGTCTCACTAAATCCTCCACATCTATTAAAAATAAAGATGCATTAGTTACTCCAATAAAACATTAAAACTCTTCTAAAATATTTAGCTCTTGTAGTACAGATCCTGTCTGGAAGCCCTAAAAATATCCTATTATGGCTGAAATACTGAGCCAAAACCTAGCCGTTGTTGAAAATGACAAAAATGCCCCATTTTGTTTTAAATAAATTATAAATGACTCCAATATACAAATAATGTGAACTTGAAAATGAAAAATATTACTGAGTCTAAAAAGGTTTTTTTTTTAAAGTAAGTGACAGGATTAAACATCACTTTTCTGCATATATGGTGTGACACTTTCATTTTATTTCAAGATACTTTACTTTTTGTGTGACTCTGGAGTTTGTAATCATGCCGTAATTTTTGGTGATTATATACTGATAATTTTATGGTTCTAGTTTAGTATAAAGGGTATTAGACAGAGCAACAAAATTGATTTCTTTTTTACCTTTGTGGAAAGAGACAAAGGGAAATTGAATGCAAAATTTGCATTAACACCGTATTAGAATTATAACTCAACAATCTGTTACACATGAAGTGAAAAACAGGAGTGGCCAAGTGTTAGTTACTGTGCTGTGATATTCAGCCAATGGGTTAAGTTCAAAAAATCCTTTGTTTAACCCATGCCTTGTTTTGTTACCCACAGTGTGCCAAATGCATCTGACCTGACACTATCTCTTGTTGTCTCCTCTTGCCAAAGGTACTCAGAGGCAGGACTGTCCCTAGGCAAAATCATGAAGTAGGTGAATCTTGTATTAATTCCCTACCCTTTTGCAATGACAATCTCACCTTAGATTCTCTCCACCTCCCTGTCCCCACATACCTACTCCAGTTGCTGATTGCTCTGGATTTACCCTCTGTTTTTCAGAGAGCTCCTGCTATCTTCTGTTGCCCAATCTCTCTTTGATTGTACACCTTTCCAGCTCAAAAATATTCAGTGGCTCTGCAGGAGGAGCTGGGCAATTAAGATCCTCCCTCCTTACTTTTTCATTCCTGTTTCCCACTCTCCCTCCCACACATGGTACTGCAAATGGATCACTCACCTTGCCATTTTTATTGACACACTTCTTTCCATGCTATTCCTTTTGCCTGAACTGGCCTTCACCTCTCATCTCCATCTGTGCACATCCTGCTCATCATTCAAGGCTCTGCTCAGTTGTACCTTCTCTACATGCCTTATCTGATCACCACCAGACTCTTTCCTCTGCACCTCATCCATACCACTCATATGGCACTTGACACATCTTGCTTTGTATTATAATATTTATGTATGTGTCTTGTCTCCAGGCACTGTGCTGGGCGCTTTACAAACATAATCTCTTTTAACTTTCACAACAATCTGATGAGGTATGTATTATTATACCATTTAACAGCTGAGGAAACTGAGGCTCAAATAGGTTAAATAATTTGCCCAAAGTCACGCAGCTGGAAAGTAACAAAGCTAGGACTTAAACTAAGGCCTGTCTGACTCCAAAACATAAATGCTTTCCACTGTAACATATTGACATCTATTCAGTTCTTTTCCATCTTCTGAAAGATAGCATGGGGGTTTAAGTTGGAGAAAGATTTAAATTTAGGTTTTCTTTTTTTTTTGAGATGGAGGAGTCTCATTCTGTTGCCTTGGCTAGAGTACCATGGCCTCAGTCTAGCTCACAGCAACCTCAAACTCCTGGGCTCAGTCAATCCTCCTGCCTCAGCCTTGCAAGCAGCTGGGACTACAGATGCTCACCACCATACTGGGCCATTTTGTCTATTTTTAGTAGAGATAGGGTCTCGCTCTTGCCGAGGCTTGTCTTGAACTTCCGGCCTCAAGCGATCCTCTTCCTTCAGCCTCTCAGAGTGCTAGGATTACAGGCCACCATGCCTGGCCTATTTAGGTTTTCTGATTAACAAATATTATTGGACAAAGAGATAGAGTTTACTGGTATTTACTGTAGTCTTAGCAAGAACTGACTGGTTAACTTGAATCCATGAGGAATTCAAGTAAAATGGAAGAAAAAGAAATTCTTGCCTAAAGTAGTCAGAACAAATAAACATGGCATAAAAAGAGAATGTTCAAGATAGTTTATAATTCAAGAAGGGCTAGATAGCACTGGTCTCTCTCTGAGCACTACAGGAAAATGAATAAATGTGGGGTTTACTTGAGAAGGCTTCCTGTAAGTCCCAAGACTTAAACAATTTGTGGTAATTAGAAGGATGAAAATATGACTTATCATCCTAAATCTCTCATGAACTAACAATAACTCTATTGAATGTAAAGCCCACTTTTTTCATTCTGCCTCCAGTGTGGCATCTCAGATAAGTTAGGGGAGAGAAGTCTGGTGTTCCTAAGAGGGAAATCTCACCCCGAACGGATAGCTTTTTTAGATGCCCTCTTCATTACAGGACCATGGAGTTTCAGCGTAGTGCTTGACAACTCCATTCTGAGGTGTGCTCAGCCCAGGGCCTGCCTCCCACCAGTCATGTGGCAGAGGCCCCATCCCTGGGAAGGAGTTAGACTCAGGATCTCTATTCATGTGGATACCACTACCTTTTTGCTTGTCCCAAGGTCACAAACAAAAACCTTTCTCATTTCTGCCATTTTATTCTCTTTTCATTTCCCAGTCCCCCAGATTGTCATATTATCAGTTGTATATTTCTTTAACATGAGTGAGATCATTAAATTTAAAGAGGTCATGCAATTATCGTTAAACACGTATTCTCACTGCAACTCTGTTACCTTCTGGTGGTCATCTAAATTTTGTTTGCAAACACCATTTCAATTTGTGTATGCTTTGTTTATACCAATCCCATTCATATATGGCTCTATGCCTTTGTTCCTCATATCAATCTTCATGATAATTTAAACATTATTATGTAGGGAAAATAATGCATACGATCTAAGCTTGAATGCAGCAGGACATACTGTATATAAGGCTCTATGTTAAGAAGCTGGAGAATTTTCATTTCAGTTATATGCTAAATCCTAGGAATTCAACAAGCCCAGGAGAAAACCACCTTTAGCCACACTGGAAAAAGAAAAAAAGAATACATGAAAGCTTATTTTTTTTTCTTTAAAATGTTTATCTTATCTTCTACAAAAGTCCTCAAAGCTCACTCACTTTTATTTCCCCAAACTTTTTATTTTGAAGTACTTAGAGTTTCACAGGAAGTTGCAAGAGAAATGTACAGGGAGGTCCTGTCCTTTTACTTAGTTTCTCCCAGTGGTTACATTTTATGTAACTATAGTACACTATCAAAGCCAGGAAATTATTGTTGCTTTAATTCACTTTTAAATTTGAAAAAGAAAAACAATCCAGCCTGGAGACAACCTGGGCAGTTTTAATTTACGTTGTACATTTTGTTCCTATTTATAAGTGATAACCATGCAGACCAATCCTGGTAAACAATGGATGGTATGTTTATATAGCCACAGAGAAAGGTCCCCGTATTGTTGGAGTTGATACTCAGGTCTCATTTAAATCTTAGGCCAATGTTATGGCAGAGGAGTGGAAAGGAGTACATATCAGAAGACTTGAGTTGAAATCTGGTTCTGCCTCCAAATGTGACTTTTAGCAAGTCACTTGACCTTTCCAAGCTTCAGTGTCTTCATCTATAAAAAGGAGAAAATATTTCTCCTGCCTACTTTATAGGGTTGTTGTGAGGAGCAAACATGATGATGTATATGAAGGGGGGAGGTAGGCTGTGAATCAGCAGTCAGAAAGTTTATATACATTTTTTTCTAAAACTACTGCCAGTTATAGAAGTGTAGTTTTTCAGAGATGGTCTTATTCTTTGAAACAAAACACAACTACCTCCTTATTAGCCATGTGGCCTAGAATTTCCATCATGTGTAAATGACCTCCCCTTTCTACCACTTTTAGTAGGAAGGGTACTAGCAAGATATCGAACAAGCTCTATGTGACTTATTACCTACACATCCTTGAGGCATAGGATCTATTTTAAAATAACTATTTCTTAATGTTTTATTCCATAAAGTTGAATGCATTTTAAGTAGCTTTTATTTTTATCCTGACTACAGGACTCATTCTTATGTTTTTTCCATGCCTTGAGATGTACAATAGGTGCTCTGGACAATAGTGAGAGATTATAAGAATACCAGATTAGACAGAGGATGGTTTATGAAGTAAAAATGGAAATCATCCAAGCTGCATTGTTCCTTGTTTTGTCTGGATATATAACATATACTCCCAACTCACTGGAGGATTCTGGTTTGTGGGTAGTAAAAAAGCTAGTCTTGGCAGTAAGAGGGAAGAAATATATAGAAGAAAATAAACTTAAATTGTGGAAAGTATAGATAAAAGTCTTCGTGTGTACTAAATATTTGGGGCACCACAATAAAAATGTTAATATCTGTTTTATTTCTTGTCCCCCTCTATGTACAGGCTGGCATGGCTCTGACCTATGACCCCACAGCCGCCATACAGAATGGGTAAGTAGACCACATTTTCTGTATTTTCATTGTTAAGAGAACTTTGAACTCTGAATCAGTGCCAAAGAAAAATGTTCAAATCTGTTTTGCTTTTATTTTACATCTTTGAACACAAACTTTAAACCAAACATTTCTCATCATTGTAATTTTTTTCTTCCCATAAGTGAGTCTGATCTCCTAGTCTCAGAGTGCCTCTGCCCACATTAAACCTTCTCTCTCTCTCTCTCTCTCTCTCTCTCTGGAATATAGATAAAACTAGGCTGGGAGAATTACCTGTGTGTCCCTAGGACAAGTATGTTGCCCTGCTCATAATTCTAGAGTTTATCTTTCAATAATTTTTAGTATGTGCCCAAATCTATTTCTACATTAATAATGTGTTTACTCTTTCCTTCTGGTGATCAGGGAAATTGTAATAGACGGAAGCCAAGTTAGTAACTCAAATGATTGTACCT
Source organism: Cheirogaleus medius (assembly GCA_008086735.1). Lineage (NCBI taxonomy): Eukaryota > Metazoa > Chordata > Mammalia > Primates > Cheirogaleidae > Cheirogaleus > Cheirogaleus medius. Next base: position 6,013,976 of record VBSM01000813.1, on the reverse strand, counting down.
TCATTCTTCATAATAAGCATCTGGAAATTTGTAGCCTCTTACTTAGAACAAATCATATAGCTCACAATTTATCCTCTGAAAAATAATACTGTTAAACTACATGGTCTGGCCTCTCTAAAATTCTGTGAATTCTGAATATCTTTGGTTGAAACTTTCTTCTCACTTCCTAATCTCTTTTCTTTGCTTTGGCTTTCTGGCAAATAACAATAATTATTTTTTGGTTGGTTGTTTGTTTTATTTTCACAAGCTTTTATTTTGGATTTCTCTATGGCTTTCAGTTGTCTGTCTTTCAGTCTCATGAAATAATCAAGTATGATAAAGGCCTCCTTTAAGATGAGTGTAGGGGGTAGAATGAATTAAACTCCATTTGCTGTTTAGTCAATGGCCTCTAATGAAAATCTACAGGATCATTTAAATGACTATCTTTTATTCTTATAGTTATTCTTTCAGGCAATTGTTTATTTAGCCATTCAACAAACATCCAGTGAGTCTTCCAGGCACAGTTCTATGTTCTATCAATTTAAAAAAATAACATATGAAACAAGGCTTTTCCCTCAAGAAACTCTCAGTTTACTCTTCTATTAAAAATAAATGCCAGTGGTAGACTAGGATAGGAGTTTAGTCCTTTGTCCTTTGGTTAATTAAAACTTCCCCCTAGGAGTGAAAATTAAGGATATCCTTTCATTTACCCAATAAGCATTTGCTTATTTCCAAGGAGCTATAAACTTGGTGGGTAGAAAGAAGTAAAAACATGGGGAAGATAGTTCTCTAGAATCATGTTATATACTTGGAGATAAAATATTTAACTCAAAAGGTAAAAATAAGGCATTACATGCTAAATGACAGTGACAGAAAATAGGTACTGTAATAGAATAAATGACATTTATTAAGCACACACTATGTACAATGTACTCTGTAATTTAATGGCACATAGTTTATGAGTCAAATGAATACATGTGATAGCAATTAAAAACGTATTTTGAAAATTTATACACAGGAAAATAGAAATAATAGTTGAATGATTACCTGTATGCCCACTAATTAGTTTCAACAAGTGTGAATATTGCACAATATTTTGTATACATGCATGTGTATACATGTACTTACATATTATGTACATATGTATATATCTATCTATTATACACACACATATGTGCATATCAACTTATAAATGTACCTTGTCACTAAAAACTCTGTATCAGGAATTAGAGATGCAGCAATGATCCAGACATACATTGCTTTTGCATTAATAAAGCTTAGATTAGATATTTTTTGCTGGACTATATCAAAATAAAATTTAGACATCATAATGCTTTACTTCTAAATCCTTACATCTTCAAAAATAAGGACATTAGTCATATGATGACAATATCATCATCACATAAAATGAAATTAGTACTAATTTCAAAACATCATATATTATCCAGATTATTTGCAACTTTGCTCAGTTGCCCCCACAGTGTACTTTAAAGTTGGTCGATTCTGAAGCAAAATCATAAAGTCCTGTGAAAATACATAAAAAGGGTTATTTTATTTACTAATGATATCAATTTTGGGTGAGTGTTAATATTCCCATTTTACAGATAAGAGATGAAGGCCACCCAGGCAGAAGTAGAGATGGGAGTCAAATGCCAGGCTCTGACTCTAAATAGAACCCGCTGTCTTTGTCCAGCTAGGATAAAGGGAACGCTATATGGAAGCAATGAGATTTGATATATATCAAATATATATTTGAGATATATTTGATATATCTAATATAGATAATCAAAGATCACTTAGTTTATCAAGAATAGACATAGGGAAAGGTCCTTTTTTTAAATTGAGACAGGATCTCACTCTGTCACTGGTGGTAAAATGTAGTGGCATCATCATAGCTCACTTAAAACCTCAGACTCCTGGGCTCAAGCAATCTTCCTGCCTCAGCCTCCTTAGTAGCTGGGGCTACAGGCACACCCTACCACTCCTGGCTAATTTTTCTATTTTTTGTAGAGATGGGGTCTCGCTCATGCTCAGGCTGGTCTCAAACTCTTGGCCTCAAGCAATCCTCCCACCTCAGCCTCCCCAAGTGCTAGGATTACAGGTGTGGCCACCATTTCCAGCAAAGGTGCTTTTTGAGAAAGTGGACTGATATGAATGGAAGTGGAGTTTGTAGAGATTAGCAAGTCAGCCAGTTTTACTAGGGTGAAAGTTTCTTGTGAAAGAGCTTTGTAAGTTTAGAAAGTTTTGTTGGTGCCAGATTTGCAAGTTTAAAGATTAGGTTTTTATTTCTAAGCCTGGAGAGTCATTATGAGTTGTTTTGGGGTTTTTTTTGGCAACAGAGTGATAAAGTATAAATAATGAAGAATAAATTGGAGCAGGAAGATCCTTCTAAGTAGAAAGCATGATTAAAATAGGATATTAAAATAGCCCAGTTATGAAAGGGTAAGAGTTTGTTCTAGAGTGGTCAAAGAATGAATAGGAGAAGGGAACCAAAAGGAAAGACAACCTGAAGGAACTATTCATTTATGCAAATAACCATCAAACAATTCTATGTTCAGGACTCTATCAAAGATTAGAGACATACTGGTGAATAAGACAGGCCCAGTCTTTGCTCTCCTACATTACAGTAATAGAAATTGACATTAAAATTTTTTCATTATTTATACAAAATAAGCACCCAATGGGGAATTTCAGGGTATTATAAAGAGTCTGGTCTTGCTTGGGTAGTTAGCTAAAACTTATCTGAACAAATGATGCCTTGACTGAGCTCTGACAACATTTGATGACTGGATGTTATATTTGATGTCAGAAGAGAGAAACAAAGTGACTATGAAATTTTAATCCTGGAAGGACTGGTGGTACCATTAGCAGAAAGGTAAGGAAAAAAGTGGGGGAAAGATGACATGCTCAATTTCAAACATGCCTAACTCATGAGACTCACTAAGACAAAAATGATCAAGAGTCATTTGTAAACATAGAACTGCAATTGGGAATGATACCTTCTTATGCATCATTCTCTGATGTACAATGTAAAATTATCTAAAAACACAATTTCCCAAATACTTGTCCTTATTCATTACAAGCCTAAAGAGAAAAAAAAATTGAGGTTTCAGCTTCTAATCTAAACAGCCAAAGGTGAACTTTGGGCAGTGCCAGGTTTGTGGCAGTGAGGACTGTCTAGCACACAATGAACATTTTTCCTTTCTCCTGAAGATTTCTACTTCACATTTCAAGTCACCACCTCTAGACCATATTGAGATTGCTGGAGGTACAACTGTCAACATTAAATCATCTGAAATATGATATGTCTTTATCTATACCTTATATTAACAATGTAACATTGTATCCTTTGAACTATTTGAACAGTTGTAAAAGTGGTTCACCCTCTGCCTCTGGCCACTTAGATCTTTACATCAATGAATATTTTTCTCAAGAAACAAATTTGACAAGCTGAGGATACCCAAATTCTTGACTTTATCTACTCTCATATTATATTATATTATATTAATTATCTAATCTCATATAATAAAGAACTATATTCAACTAAAATTGAGCTTATCATCTTCCCTCACTTCATTTCCTTGTCTTTCTGCTAATGGTACTACCAGTCCTTCCAGAATCAAAGTTCCTCTTTTCCATACTTTCCTGTCTACTGAGTATTGCTTTCAGCCTGTGTATATACTCAAATCTTTCCCACCTACAAAGAGGGTAGAAGCAAAACAGGCCTTTCCTACCAACAGCATCACTTCTAGCAACCACGCTGTGTTAGGTTTCTCTTCACTGATAAATATCTTCAGTTTCCTATACAAACTGTCTTCCCTTATTCTTCTCTGATGTAGCCTCTTTGGGTAGAAATTTTAGTCTAAAACTAACTGGAATTTTCCTTGCTGATGTCCTCCACGATCTTCAAATTGATCAGCTGTAACTGACACTTTTAGTTCTTATACTATTTGAAAGTTTGCTCCATTTGACTTTTCTTTTTGTTACCATTTTTACCTTTTTGAAACTTTCTTTCCCTTGGATCCCACAACCTTATTCTTAGCTGTTCCTTCTTGCTCACCACTCTTACTGCTCAGTCTCTTCTGATTTGTCTTCTACGTGTTTTCACTAATCTTTCTCAGGATCTAGTTTATTCTCACTGTTTCTTCTTTCTAGTTGATGTCATCCACTCCTCTTGCTTTCAGGAACTGAAGACTCCGAAGTTCAAATCTATAACTGGCTGCAGAGATCTATCATCTATGTTTCTAACTGCTTATTAGGTATTGCTGCTAGATGGCTTTGTCCCAAATGGAGGTCATTATCTTCATTAACACTTCATAATACAAACCACACAAATTCAAACAAAAAAGCTACATATCAAATGATTTTTTCCTTTGTTTAAAAGTCACTCTAAAGCTGCGGTCCCCAACTCCTGGGCTGCAGACCAGTACAGGTCCATGGCCTGTTAGCAGGTGAGTGGTAGGCAAGCGAGTGAAACTTCATCTGTATTTATAGCTGCTCCCCATTGCTCACATCACCAGCTGAGCTCCACCTGCCATCACATCAGTGACAGCATTAGATTCTCATAGGAGCGTGCACCCTACTGTAAACTGCACATGTGAGGGATCTAGGTTGTGCGCCCCTTATGAGAATCTAATGCCTGATGATCTGAGATGGAGCTGAGGCAGTGATGCTCAGCCTGGCTTTAGCAAGTTGACACCAGGGAAACCATTTCCTTTCCCAGCCATGAACCCAGTCCGTCCCCATGGAACATCTTAACCTGATTCTCTTAAATACAACCTCCAGTTTTGCCTAAAGCAGTCAAACTGCCTGTGAGTTTCTCAGGTCCTGACATAAGATTGGAATTTTGGAAGCCTTGGACTATCTACTGTATTGTTGGTGACAAGAAGATAGAAATTTTACATAGTGAAATTCAAAGAAATAGGAAGTTCGTAGCTAAGTAATCTTATTCATTTGATATTTCTTCATAGAGATTATTTTTTAAATGTTTTGCTCATCTTTGACTTTATTACTTTATATGGTAACAGCCTAATAACAGGGCACTAGTAGAACAACTATTTCTATGCATATAAAATGTCACCACAAATATTTTTTCAACATATTGGGTTAACATTGTCACATGCCTTTTATAGGTATGGAAGCTGATTTAGATAGATTTAGATAGATTATTCTATCTACCAAGGAATATAACATGGTTTTCCAGAATAGAGTGTGTTCTTCCCTATTTGCATTGCTGTATTCCACCTAGCAGCCAAAACTAACTCAGAGATAAGTAACCTAACAGAGAGACAAATATTTATTGCTGTAGGGATGAGGCTGGTTCCATTTTACATATAAAAACTGGTATCCAAAGATATATTTACAACTTATTCCAATCCAGTTAATTTTGTTAAACATTACTTAATGCTGAGGCAGTTGAGTTCAACAAACTTTTTTTAGGCATCTATTTATTGTACTGTTGAAAACCATTTTGGTGATAAAATCTGAAAAACAATATTTTGTATCATGTTGACAAGGGACATATATATCATTCTAATATGAGATAGAATGCAAATGTTAATACTATTGCCATAGAAGCCCAAACTACTACAAGATTTATGTATATATTCACTTTATATGTGTAAAGTATTTCTGAAAGAGTACACAGGGAAAAGTGAAAGTGGGTCTCTGGAGAAGGCCAATGGAGTACTGGAAAACAGGGACAAGAAGGAAACTTATCTTTCACTGTTTATCTTTTTATATTTTTTCAAAAAGAAAAATAAAGAAAATTAATTCCTTAGGACCACATAGGAAAGGCAGTTGTGTTCTAAGGAGGAATTTGGAAGGATTCTTGATAGTGCTCTGACATGAGCTTTTCCTCTTGGAAAGATGCCACATCCTAGCTAAAGGACATATTTTATGATCTTATGGTATCCTGTAAGTGTATACTAAGCCATAGGGCATTCTGAGTATCATAAGCAGATATGTATCTGCATTGTAGCTGGTAGCTCAAACTGCATAAACAGTTAAATGTTCTGAATTCCATAACCTCCACATTAATACAAAAACATGAAACTGAAATAAAGACTCCCAAATGTAGCTTGATTGCTAGCTAATGAGGAACAAACATTTTGTAGCTAGACCATGGTGTATCTGTGCTGTTTGCATTTGGGCAGTAGAAAATATCAGTTCTGTCATCTGCCTGAATCTATTCAAATTACCACTTTAAAATAATTAGTTCCACGTCACTTCTATGTAAGGCTTTCAAGGTTAGAGTGAAGAAGTATCTGTGTCACAACTGAAAAGTAAAAACCTTTGTACGTTTTACTATAGGCTAACTTACGGGAATAAAAACACCCATTCTTCTTCTGGAACTATTCAGCAAAACTCTATAATTTGTTTTTACTAATGCCTTACTGCTTCTTTAGCAGTCTGATATAAAATTTCATTTCTTTCAAATATGAGGATTGGAGGTGAGGAATAATCCCTCTCATATTCAAAATCTCATCATTCCTGTGCCCTTTTCACTGAAAGCTGCCGTGTAAAAGCCTCTTGGATTGTTTTATTTGAATAAAATGTATTCTTGGGGGAGATTTGAATAAGAATGTTTTCTATAGCATTGGTTTGCCAGCTGTTTTATATGGACATTTGATATTAAGTGATACAGAAGCCTTACCTTATTACACCAGGAGAGGAATCTAATGTGAAGGATATGTTGGTATTACAATAAAAATGACCAATAGCTTATTAATCTTCTGCTATTGTATCACCCTGAGGATAGTATTCATGCTTCTAACTCTAACACTATTGCCTGTGGACATGAAACACAAGCCAGTGCTGTTTATTTCAGTGTGCAAATAGGATTTTATATGTTTTTTCTACAGTAAAAAACATTCTACCCTAGGGTTATTGATATATTCATGTTATTTTTATTGTCAGTGAAATAAGGTTTCACCATATTACTACTGACTGCCAAATCCCTGAAGATGACTTTTCTGCAGGCAAAATAATGTCCTATTAGTGACCTAGACTTGCATTTTCTGGACTTCTGGAGGGCACGTGCCTTTAATGCCAGAGAACCAAGTAATTCCTTATATTCTTTTAAGTTTTTCAAAGACCAGCTTAGAGTTCTATAGATCATATTTAGTTAACTTCTCTTTGCCACTTTGGCATTTGGTATTTCTTCCGTGTGAAAGAAACTTCTGCAGAGGTAATTAGCTCATATGCTTAAGGTAAGGTTTCTCAATCTCAACATTATTAACATTTTAGGCCCAGATAATTTTTGTTGTGGGAATTGTCCTAGGCATTGTACCGTGTCTAGCAGTATCCCAGACATTTACCCACTAGATGCCAGTAGTTCCCCCTCCTCCCACAGTTGTGACAACTACAAATATCTCCATGTTGGGCATGTGTCTCATGCCTGTAATGTCAGCACTTTGGGAGTTCAAGGCAGGAGAATCATTTGAGGTCAGGAGTTTGAGACCAGCCTGGGCAATATAACAAGATTCCTTTTCCTCCACAAAAAACCAAAAAAATGTCCCCAGACATTGCCAAATGTCTGCTGGGGGGTGGGGGCAAAATCGCCTGTGGCTTAGAACCACTGGGCTAAGGGTTAAGGATAAAAAGGGCACTTGGTATACACATAATGCTGTGTGAATCTTGGCAAAGAAATAATTCTTAAAAGAGTAAAACTATTCCCAGGAAAATAGTTTATTAAACAATTCACTCCCCATTTTCTGTAACAGCATTTACAAGGCATAATATGTATATCACCAAATATAAACACATGTTTAGAATTACCTTATTTTGTTGTTATGGCTAAAAAGCCCCATCAATTTTCTCTTTTCTATTCCACAATAACATGACACCCCTGCTTGAAGTATTTATTTGGATGTTCTATTTTTTTTTAACATGATGCCTGTGTGGAAGTGTTTTCAAACCCATGATGGACACATGGCAAGGACTGAGAAAAAGCTACAAGATTGGGAAACATATTTTGCAGTTCTTTCTTTGGAGTATGGCCCTGTGTATTTTCTTTAGATATGGTGCCTGTAAGCCTCAGATGCAATAGTAGCCTCTCTTGTCATGGTTTAAGCAAGGCTTTCCTGTAAATTCATCTGGTTTATGTTTGGACTTGAGAAGAGCTTATTTCAGAATACCAGAATTAGGGGATCAAGACACTGCACTGAGTCCATTCTTCCCAGTACATTTTTTGTTCTAAATGACTCTGACTTGAGTGGCAGTATTGGAACTTGCTGGTAAGTATAGAATATAATTCTTATTTGATGGATAGGATTAGAGCAGATAGACCAAAAATGCATTAAATTTTCCCCCAAGGGTTCTCTTTGCTAGTATCAGTTTACTTGGCTGGTTTCTTTATGTTTCTGCTCTCTGTTTTCCCCATAGAATTTTCTGTAAACTCTGCCTGTCAATCCAATCTTTATTGCTTTCATTTTTAATACTCCAATTGGTACATTTTACAAAACAGATCAGCCACGCTAAAATGTGATGTGCAATTTGCTCTGTCTGTATAAGACTCTGAATCTGGATTTCTACCAGAAGTTAAACCACTGCATGATGTCTGAGAAAGACTGTTTGTTGAGTGGTCTTGGTTGCCTCTGATGTCATTATGAGCCCCAAATAAGTCTTTCTGTTCACTGCCTCATAAATAACATCTGTCAAAGATAAGACCTAAATGGAATTTTTAAATGCCAACAATGATTTTCATAGGAAAGGACTGTGTTCCATAGTTACTAATTTCCTTCCATGCTCAGAAAGCAGGTATTAGTTAAGCTTCTATTGAGCATTTACAAATATGTGATGTTGGTCCATCTCAGGGCTCTTGTCTCTTGATTTCCTACCCATTTCAGGGACCCATTTTCCATTCTCCTGTCATCTTGGCAATGACCATCCTGTACTATAGTCACCATTGAATTCCGTAAGCTGTTTTGCATTTATTCATTCATTCAACATATAGTTATAGGCTCTGTTTTAGGCAACAAGGCTGATGTGTCCTTAACCCTCTTGGAGCCGACCTTCTAGAATGAGAAATAATCAATAAATACATTGTGCTTGTCAGCTCGGGGTGCTATAACAAAGACCCATTGACTTAGTGGCTTAAATAACAGAAATTTATCTCTTCACAATTCTGAACACTGGAAATTCCAGATCAAGATTTTGACCAGTTTTGGTGAGGGCTGTCTTCCTGGCTTGCAGAAGGCTTCAGCCTTGCTTTGCCTTCACATGGCCTTAGCTTAGTGTGTATATGTGTGAGGAGAGAGAACCAGAGTGAGTTTTCCGGTGTCTCTTTTTTTAAGGACACTCATTCTATCCCATCAAGGCCCTGTCCTTATGGTCTCATTTAACCTTAATTACTTCTTTAGAGGCTCCACCGCCAAATATGACCACACTAGGGGTAGGGGGTAGGGCTTCAATGTATGAATTTTGGGGGACACAAACATACACTCTATAGCATACATAGAGAATTTTTTTAATTACTACTTCAGATAGTGATAAGAGCAATGAAAAATAAATTAGGATATGGGGTTTAAGAGCAATTGGGGCAGAGATGGCAGTTGGCAATTGAGATACAGGCCTCTCTGAAACAAGGACAGTTGAGCAAGATGAAAAATGAAAAAGAGGCAGCCTTATAAGATTTGCAGAAGTGAGCACTCTAGGTAGAGAGAATTGCAAGTTCAGTGGACAAATGGGAACGAGAATGAAGAGAGTAAGTGTGATTGCATCCTAGTTGACTATGGGGAGAGGGGTAGGAAAAAAACATTTCAGAGAGCTAGAAAGTTACCTGACTGCCCTGCCCAGTTCAAATTTTGTTCTTCCTGAAATAGAAAGCCTTTGGAGGGTTTTAGACTGATTAGTGTAAGATTAAGCTAGAATTCAAGTGAATAAATAGAGAAACTCTAAAGGATGTTATAGAGTCTTTGGTCTACACATAGTAAATGCTCAATAATTTTTTAAAGTGGAAGGATGAAAGCTTTCTTACATAGTAATAGTCTTTTTTTTCCTTAAAGTCAAATTTGTTAGGCATAATTTACAGAGAATATGTTCACTCTTTTTAGGGTACAATTCTATGATTCTGAAGAACAGACACAAGCAGTAACTGCCACAACAATAAAGATATAGAATAGCTACAGCCCCTCCCCAAATTTCCTCATACTCCTTTCGAATCAACCCTTTCCCCCATCCCACTATAGTTTTGCCTTTTCCATATTGCAATACAATGAAATTATATAGTGTATACCCTTTTGAATCAGACTTCTTTCATTTAGCATAATTTACTTGAGATTCATCATATTGAATGTATCAGTAGTTATTTCCTTTTTATTGCTAAGTGGTGTTCCATTGTGTGGATGTACCACAGTTTGTTTATGGATTCAGTTAAAGGATACTTGGGTTATTTCCAGTTTGGAGCAAGTATGAATAACGCTGCTATAAACATTTGCATTAAGGTTTTTGTGTAGCAAAAGTTCTTATTTATCTTCAGTTAGTACTGAGGAGTGGGATTGCTGGGTCATATGGTATATCTATGTCTAACTTCATAAGAAACTGCCGAGCTGTTTTCCAAAATGGCATACTGTTTTGCTTTCCCACCAGCAATGAGTGAGAGTTCTACTTTTTCTACATCCTTGTCAGCACTTAGTATTGTTTTTTTTTTCAACTTAT
>VBSM01000813.1:5971057-6003238 GCA_008086735.1 Cheirogaleus medius | reverse complement strand
GCTCAGGCTGGTCTCGAACTCCTGAGCTCAAACGATCCTCCCGCCTTGGCCTCCTTGAGTGCTAGGATTACAGGCGTGAGCCACAGCACCCAGCCCAATGTATTTTTCTTAAACTTCACAGCTATAAACTTAGGGGTCCAGTGTGTATGGATAATAAGGATGTATTGTAAAATGGGGTAATTTTTTCATCTTTACTTTTTTTAATCAAAAGAGTATGCCCTTATAAAATCCTTATTAAGAGATAAAGTAAATTTAGTACTATAATTCCATAATGCCTTCTTGAAGACTTATAGTAACCCAAAATTGAATAATTTACTCCTTGAATCCTGCAAACCTTAAATTCTAGCTCTTCTACATTCAATGAAAGTCTTACGAAGGCTTTCTTAGAAAAGTAACTCATGAAATTTTCTACTCAAAATTATCAGTGACCTGGGAGGCTTGAGGAAGACTTTTGTCCACCAAATTCCAATTCAGTCGTACTATTAAAAAAATGAATAGAGTAATTAAGTTTTGCTAAACGTATAGAAAAGTAAAGTAATGAAACTATTATTCCTGATAGGTATTTTTCCAATTTATCTTCACATCACTTGCATATTCCATCTCAGGCAATCTGGTTTCATCAATTCTGTGCTGGCCACCCTAGCCTTTCACTTATCAGTGAGACATGAAGCAGAATACATGATTTAAAATTCAGCCGAAGAATTTGAACATTAGGTAACTTATGGACTCTACAGCATAGTCTGAGCAGAAATGGGCATGCTACTATTTTCATACCCAGAACCTACCCTGTAATAGATCTCCAGAAGGATCATCCATCTCTCTTCTGATTTGGGAATTCCTGACCCCGTCTAATATGAGTCTGTAACTGTTCAATTAAAGGATCTGGGCAACTAGAAAATTCAGTGCTTTTCACAAAGTCTACAGGAATATATCATATAGATCTAATATCTCCACCAGTGCCTTGATTAAATCAAGAAAACGTTCCTATTCCAACCTAAACAAAAATTGTCCTCTTTCTTCTCTTTTCATGGAGAAAATATTTTCTGCATGAGAGCAAGGGCCCATGCCTAGCACAAAATATCCAGAACTTTCTAGAAACTGATCCTTATTTCCTGAATGGGTGGATGCAATTCCTGTGTGTGTAACATCATCCACCTTTATACAGTGTGGTGTTTTTATTTTACCTTTCTTTCAAAGAGCTTTCAAATGACATTGCCCTTTAAAAAAAATAATACCTATGGCTTTTCTTCTTCTGTTGGTTAAAGACTCTTTCACTTGGCATAAGAGAGAGATTTTGTGTGGCTAATTTTATAAGGTGACTCATCATTGTCATTTTGTTCAGAACAATTTATTTCTTTTAGTGGAATCAGATACTGTAAATCTCCTGGATGCTCCTGTTAACAGTTGGTGGAAAAACATGCGGGTAGAAATCTGTCTTTCCCAGAGGTGCTTGATAGCATTTGATTAGCGCCCAGGCATACAGCAGCTTCATGAATCTTTTTTTTTGTTTGTTTTCTGTTTGCAGATTTTATTCTTCACCGTACAGTATTGCAACCAACCGCATGATTCCACAGACATCTATCACGCCATTCATTGCTGCTTCCCCTGTCTCCACATACCAGGTATGTCCAATTTACCTGCACCTCAGGAGAGATCTTTCCTTGCCAGTAATACACTATTTAGAGGCAAAAAGGACACAGTAGAATTAAAAGAAAAATTTTCCTCATATACTTGAGTCACATCTTAATGTAATAATGCTGAAGTTATCAATCAGCCTATACTTTCAAAGGCCCGTTTGCATCAATTCACTGAATAATAAGATCCACTATGCTTTTCATTCTTCCCGCTGAGTTTTCATGATTACGCTACTTTCCAACCAACATTAATACAGCTCTCTTACCACTGGGAAATTATTTTTTGTTGTGTGTTATTTTGGTTGTTCACATTCCCTATTGTGTCCTTTCTAAAAGCACATTTCTAGCAATTCCTTCCTTCACGCCAGGATAGTTCATCATTGTCATCTCATTTTGTCCTGGTTGTCCTGGTAAAGCTACACAGAGAGATGTTAAATCATACTTCCCAAGAAATAGAGAAGATTACCAAAGTGGTAAAACCTTGTCTCTACTCCCTGTTCTTACTTCATTCTCAGTTCCAGAGAACCAAAAGAGACCTCAGGGGTTCCGCATGTTGAGATGCTGGAAAATCTGAGCCTCTGTGTGTCTCCTAAATCAGATGTCGTAACCATATAGTTCCAACTACACAGGTGGATTGAAGTAGTCACACTTCTTCCTCAAAAAAAAAAAAATATTTCTAATTGTATTCCTTTGAGTTATCAGATACATGATATTACTCCCTGCTGTTCTCTACCTAATATTGTTCTTGAAACAAGTCTCTTTCAATTCTAATTAGAAAATGCCTATAAATGCTGCATGTAGAAAGAGTCTAGTGTCATTTTTTAAAAGTTTGGAGAGAGAAAGAGAGAATGAAAGCGTGTGCATGCATGTGCTTCTCTATATTTTGCAGATCGTTGGGGTGGATGTTTTACAATGAGTAAAACTGTAATGTTGCTGACTGCTACTAATTCAGTGAAGTTTCACCTTATTCTGCCACTACATTTCAGGATGTCCCAGCTGTCAGAGCATCAAACTTGAGACTATATGCATTTTCCCTTAACTGATTCCCCCTGAAGCAGATCATTTTCATTCTTTTTCTGCACTCAGACTCTTGAAACATATCCGTGGGCGAATGGAATAGACTTTTGTTTGAATTGCATTAGAGGGTCACAGAATGGCTGATTTCTTAATTGCTTTTCCTTGGGACCCCTGAGGACATGTGCAGGTGCTGTCCAGTTTTTGTACTTCCCACAAGCCTGTCTGGTTGTAGTGTGTATATGTATGTGTTTCCTTTTTTTTTTTTTTTGTTCTCCTAATCTTGGCCTCTGTTTGAGCCAAGACCACCCATTGAACCACAGTGTAGAGCACTTTGGTGACAGGAATAAAATATCCATAGAAAAGTGATTTTACTTGGGAGGGCTCATAAGTGGAATTTAACTCCAGCTCCCTTTTCTCAAAAAGGGATTAGAACAATTTCCTATATTGTTGATTCTTTCCTTTCACCACTATTTTTTTTTTAATCCAAAGTGCATTGGCAATTTTGTTGATATGAGTATATTGAAAAACAAAGTCTTCAGGGTTCTCTATGTGACATTCATCTTATACAGGCTGACTTTCTCATTTGGCTGACACATGGTACATATAAGAACAGTTGGCTGGCTCAAATACTCATTTGTATTTGTCATACCAATTACCAAGAGAGAAAAAAAAAATTGCAAACTTGCTTAACTTGGGTTTAACCCAAGTCACTCCCCCAAATTTCTGGTTTATCTCTTTAGTTGTTACCATAACTTTTACCACTTGGACATATTTCTAAGATGAGATCACTTGAGCATTTGAAGTTATAACTGGTGACAGAAAAAGAGGAAGTCTTAGCAGTCAACTCTGGCTTCCTTTATTACTTTCCAGGGCATCCCCTGGGAGTTGACCTCCAAATGGTCTCTGAGGCCTTCTAAGACTTTTGTCTTCAACATCAACCTCAAAATATGTTCCAAGACTTAGCTTGATCCGTGTGAGCACTGAAGCCAGCTGCAGTGAAATGAGAAGTTGCTTTACATTTTACCATGTTTCAGGGACCAAATTAATCAAGTCTAAGAATTCCCTTTTTATCCTTGGTTTTGAGCACCAATTAGCTGTAAAGTCAGATGGACTCCACTTTCTTATGACCTAGTGTGACTCCACTGAACGCAAGAACCAAGTTCTCTCTGTGATTGCCTTGTGCTAATAAATGCTGTTTGATGCATAGGTCCAGAGCACTTCATGGATGCCTCATCCGCCATACGTTATGCAACCAACAGTAAGTGTTCTCAGTCACCTGAGGCTAAATGTTTCTATTATCCAAGTGCAAGCTTTTGGAATGCGTAGAAGCTTTGGGGTAAAGCTTTTATTATATTCTGTAACTCTTTCAGGCAGCCATTTGCTCCAGATGAAAAGCTGTTCCTGAAATTCTACAAAAGCATGTACAAGAGAGAGTTAGAGATAGAGACAGTGAGAAAGAGAGAGAGAGAGAAATAGTGAGCAAACTTTATTGGAGAAAATAGCAGTCAACCTCTCAAGCTGATGTCTGTGATTTCTTATGAATGAGGAATTTCTGCTTCATGCAGGAGCGCAGAACTCTGGACAAGTAAATTCATTATAAAAGGAAAGTCTTTTTGTTTCTCTTCTCTTTCTGTTATGCTTTGCTTTCTTTAGCCGCATTCTAATGTACTTTGGGGACAATTTTAGGTATCATGGCCAAGTGTTGATTTCAAGCGACATATTTCAAATATGAAGGTAGTTGTCTACTACTAGATGGATGTAGATAAATAGCCAGGTGGGTAAATATTGTTTATATTAACTAACAATAGCTGTTCTCTTTTTCTGTAGTGGAAAATTTCTTCCAAAAAAATATTCAAACTCTATTTTCTACTTGCTAGATTTCCCATTTCGTGGCACAATATTACATCAGTTTCAAGTGAAAAGTATGACAGACTACATTAGAATCCAGACTGGAGGCTAATGATTCCATTTATCTTTGTCCAAGTCTTCCAGGCTTTCTAGCTCTATAGAAGCATAAGATAGAGGTTTCAATAGCAACACACTCATGAGAGTACGAGACAGGGAAAAGTACCCAGACTGGAAGTTGTGTGACAGGGTCTCTGGTGACTCTCCTGGGAATGCCTTTGTTTCCTCATCTGCGCCTTTGTTTCCTTTTCTGTCACTATATTTAACAGTGCTTTTGGAAGGATCAAATAAGAGAGCATATGTGAGAACAATGTAGAAAGTATGGCATGCTATACATAATTATTACTATTATCCTTATTAATAGTGAATGTGTTAGTTGTACAAAGAAGAAGCAATGCTATGTTTTACCCCCTTTAGAAGATCAGTTTAAGTACAGTAGCATATATTAAATACCAGGGAGCTAAATATGCAGGTGTCCATTTCCTGGACTCAGAATCAGATAATCTGGTTTTTATATTTGGGCTTTGTCCATTGTATTGTTTAAATATGGAACTTTCCATGTTGCTCCTGACACTTCAATAGTTTGTTTTTTTATTTAAAGAATAAAATATATATAGCTTACCACAGCAGAATTTTGGATCATAATTTACAAATCCCTCTATTTACTATTATTCATACACCTTGGGGGCTTTCTGAGTTCATCTGGTCTATGTTCTGTAAATCATACCAATATGCAACATATCCAGGCTAAACTTTTCTGTCCAAGTCATAAGGTAAAATTCAATATGTGCTGCCAAACCAATATATAGCATAGCACAGACTGAGCCAACAAAGGAAAAGGGAAGTCTTGCCAAGTTCTAAAGAGGAGACTTTCTAGAAGAAAACAACCACCTTCTAAAAAAAATGATGTGTTCATCTACAGAACATCTGGCAAAGTTGGAATATTTTGTCTAAGTATGAGTCTTCAGTTAGTCTTCAGTTAGTCTTCAGTTAGAGAAGTTAGGATTAGGGAAGATGATTGTATGGGTCTTTATTTAAACTGTAACACAGGACATTAGCAAAGATTTTCATATACTTCCCTCTCTACCCAAACACAGCTTCAGCCTCATGTTTGCACGTATTATTGCTCACACATCTTCCTAGAGCAATAGGAGTGTGTGTGTGTCTATGTGTGTGTTTTAATTTGTCCCCTTGGATTTTCCTTGCTGTGGCTTCATCTCACTGATATTATATCACTGCCCATGACCAGATTGTGCATCATGTTTGGGTTTAGGCCGCTAGGTTTAAAATATAATGTTTATGGCTGTGGTGGATTCCTGGAAAAAAGAAGAGGTTGGGCCACCCACCGCTTTTGTTATCTTTAACATAAAAAAATTACTGTCATGGAAACAGGGAGTTTGTACCATCAACTGCTCTGTAGCAGTCTTGCTGTGTATATTGCATAAGTGACTTTATCCAACTGGCCTTAGTTTCATCATAAAAGTAGTGGTTAAATTAACCAATCTAGGATACTAAAATATAAAGATACTTAAGCCATCAAATAGCAAGAAAAAAAAAGCCTGGATCTGAGAAAAATAAATGAGGAGCTTGATAATTAATAGCATGGGTTCTTGGTTAGACGCATTGGGATAGAAAACTCTTCTTAGCTATAGGGTGTCGGGCAATTTACTTAAACTTCCTGAGCCAGTTTTCTCATCTGTAACATGGACATAATAATACCTGAATAACTATGCGTTTTGCTCATTGAGTAAAATAAAATATTAAAGCTCTTAAAATAGTTCCTGGCAAACAGAAAACAATAAATTATTATTGTTATAAAAGTAGACTTCTCATTATGCTTCACATTAACCCAATTATATACAGTGACTGTTTTTATAAGAAGAAAATGGAGAATAAGCAACTTTATTGAGAATCACCTATTTTTACCACATTCATAATGCGTATTTAACTAAATATGCTAATGAGTTTGGTAGAGAGCCCCTCTGTGGCTATAAATAAGACAAATTGCTTAGGTTGGTACTTACTTCATTTACTTACAAACCATCTGAGACCTAAAACTTTTTCAAAAATGCCCATTGTGTATCTCCTTTATCAGTAATGGGAGCCTACCTTACCAATAAGTTCAAAATGTCAATATCCACATCTCAAATATGCTGCCAATAGTTCTGATTTGCTTGCCACTTTTCTATCACATTGTTTCTTTTCTCATTTTGAGAGAATTCCATGCATGAACTCTCACTGGCAGGGGCATCACGGTGCACGCATGCTGACTCCTGAGGTGGGGCCCTTCAGCTTCTCTCTCAGGCTTGACTTGAAGGGCCCTAAGGACTCAGTCAGGTTTGCATCTGAAGAGAAACACAGTGCTTCAGCAAAGTTTTCAAGTAGACCACAGTGCCCTTGGACTCTTGGCTAGGATGGATGAATGGTTAAACTGGAAGGGTGACAATTGGTAGGACAGAATTGAATGATGCAGAGAAAGGAGGGGGACAGTAAAGGCATGAGAGAAGAACAGAAAACACAGGTGCATAGTTTGCTGAAATTTGCCGTTTAAGTTTGTTTCTTTGGAGATTTAATTTTCTAAGTAGAATACAGTGTACTTTTTTGTATATTTAGAAAAATACTCTGGGAAAAGGGACAAAAGTCTCATATGGTTTATAACCATCATCCTGGTATTTGTGCACGAAAAAGGATCTCTGTCATTGGACCTTGGGACCTTTTTGGAGCTCCTGGAAAGTTGTCAGACCCCACTTAGGGAAGCAAGAGCATTTCTGTTTGCACTTTGTCACTGCTCACCTGAACACACTCTGAGGAGAGAGCACTGTTAGGTTAAATTACGAATTCCCTTTTTGCTGTGAGGAAGTAAAAATGCTGACTTTGTCAAAGCGATTGGTTATTTGTTTCTACTTCTCAGCGTAGGGTTCTGCACTGTACTCTGAAATCTTACCATTACACTGACAGAATTTTAATAGTTGATGGATTGCACCAAATATCTACTCTACAGAGCAGCATGTCACATTGGAATGTCATATGAATGCACAATTGAAATTCCTGTGTTCCAGTACATTGGATATTTTGTTACATCTGTGCTACTGACAAGGAGAAAAGATGATAGTTCCCAAGAGGAAAGAGTCCCATTCCCTTAAATTCTATTTAGGCTCATTTGAATCATAAATCCTTTTTTCTTCATATGGTTAGTGTTATATCATCTCTGGGAGAAAGGTCAGCTTTCATTTTTACTTAATTACAAATTGGTTATCTAATTACAGTATTCCAAGAAATGCAAGATGCCCTTATTGAATCAATAGATGATTTGTTGCCATGCATGGCTAAATTATAATTTTTGTGATTAATAAACCCAAAGTTTACAGCTAAAGAGCAAATATAACAAGGCTGTCTAAGAAAGCCCCAGAATACTTAATTTGGTCTTTCTTTGCCTTTAAACAGGTAAGGCCTAAGGCCTAGTTTTAGAGTCTGTGTCCTACAAATTTTCAGGTATGTTTTCTGAAAAGGCATTATCACTAAATTTGGAAAGAATATTAGAATTCTGTTCAAAAAGCTAGGTATTCAGGTAACCACCCTTTTACTTCAACACCTGAGCTGAGCAAAAATCATAGTCCTCATGGATTCATTACTAAAGAACCAAGTGTAAAATCCTTTTGCTATCCAAGGGGTTAACATAAACACACACACACACACACACACACACATATATTTATAGGCCAAATCTTTTTTTAACTAAAAAGCAAAAAACCAAAACCAAACAACAACCCTAACCTAGATATATACTGTTTCTACTAGAAGAGAATTCAAATGAATGAAAATAACCTTAGGAGGTTTTGTCGTACAGATCTTTTGAGTGTCACCTCCTTTTAAATATCGTGCTAAAGTAAATATGAACAAAACAATTTCTACAGCAAGTCACTTAGATGCCTTAACTACTGTAGAAAGCAGTACTGACTTTGCAATTGATAAACTTCAAAATTCTACAGTGATTTTTCAAAAATAATCTTATGTAACTTGAGTAAAAATAACTTTTTTAAAAAAATTGAAGGCTTATAATTCAAAAGCCTACAAAGTATAAAAGATTTTCCACTTAGGATCCCTTCATTCATCATTTCTATTCTCCAGAAGTAAACCTTGTGAACAAATTCATATGTCACCATTCAGGAAATTTTTTATGCATGTGAAAGTATATATGTGCATGTGTGTAAATGTATATTTTAACATAAACAAGATTATTCTACAAATATTGTATTGCAATGCCCTTTATTTTTCCACAATTATAGAATGTTTGGGATGTCATTACATATAAGTCACATATAGATCTATATCAGTTTTTATTAACAGCTTCATAATATGCCATTGTATAAATGCACCAAAAGGTATTTAACTAATTTCCTATTCATAGTTCTTTAAGTTGCTTCTACTACTTGCTCAAAAACTCAAGACTATAATATCGAGCACTAGTGAGAAAATATCTGTAGAATAAATTGCTGGCACAAAAGGTGTATGTGTTTTAAAATTTGATATGTATTGTTGTCAAATTGCCTTATATATAACAGTTTTTCTTTCTCCATGGCTTCAATTAACACTGAGTGAACTCAAGTTTTAAATATTTTGTTAAAGTGGTAAATAGTAAATGGTGTCTTACTGAAGTGTTTTTTTTTTATTTCTGAGTCCTATTGGAGTTGAATTGTTTTTCATATGTTTATTGACTGATTTTATTTTATTTATCTCTGAATTCCAAGTTGATTTGCTTTGCTCATCTTTCTTTTAGGATATTGATTTTTCTTATTTATAAAAGATCTTCTGGCTGGGCGCTGTGACTCATACCTGTAATCCTAGCATTTTGGGAGGCTAAATTGGGAGGATTCCTTGACCCCAGGTGTTAGAGACTAGCCTGGGAAACATAGTGAGACCCCATCTCTATAAAAAAATAATAAAAATTAGCCAGGCATGGTGGCACATGCCTGTAGTTGCAACTACTCAGGAAGCTGAGATAGAAAGGAATTGCTTAACCCCAGGAGTTCAAGGCTGCAGTGAGCTATGATCATGCTCTGCACTCCAGCCTGGGTGACAGAGTGAGACCCTGGAAAGAAAGAAAGAAAGAAAGAAAGAAAGAAAGAAAGAAAGAAAAGAAAAGAAAAGAAAGGAAGGAAGGAAGGAAGGAAGGAAGGAAAGAAAAAGGAAAGGAAAGGAAAGGAAAGGAAAGGAAAGAAAGAAAGAAAGAAAGAAAGAAAGAAAGAAAGAAAGAAAGAAAGAAAGAAAATTTAAAATATTGGATTTTTCTATTCACAAAAAAAATCTTTTCATTTGATCAAGAATTAATTTGAGGTCTTTTGGGTCCTTTAATAGGTCATTAAAGTTTCCTTCACATATGCTCTATACATTTCTTAAATGTTTTGTTTGGCATCTTAATATTTTTGTAGCTATATGTCCTAGTGTGGTTTCTGTTGCTATACCAGAATACCATAGACTGGGTAATTTATTTAAAAAAAAAAAAAGTTGATTTTGCTTATGCTTCTGGAAGCTGGGAAGTCCAAGAGCTTGGTGCAGGCATCTGGTGAGGGCCCTCTTGTTATTTCATAACACCATAGAGGACATCATATGGCAAGAGAGCAAAAACAAGAGATACAGATAGATCTGGCTTTTTTAACAAAGCTGTTCCCATGATAGTGAACCCATTCCATTATAGCAACATTAATTCATTCATGAGGATGGAGCTGACATTAATCCATTCATGAGGGCAGAGAAATTAAGTTTCTAACACTTGAACTTTCAGGGGACACATTAAAACTATAGCACTATAGTTATAAATTTTTTATTATGTTTTCTCATTTGTCAGTTTGGTGTATAGAAAATTAATTAGTTTGTGTACTTATTTTATTTATTTTAATTAAAATATTCATTAATTCCAAAGGATTGTTGAAATTTAGAATGTATAGATAAGTGAAAATAAGAACGCAAAAACACCAATTTCATCTTACCCAAAGATTACTAAAGTTAACAACTAATGTTATATGTTTTCAAATATTTATGTGTATTTACATCTATATCTGCTTATGTATCTATATCCAACACACACTCACATATATATTATATATATCACATATATGTGTTTGTGTATCTTTTGCCAATATGGGATCACACAGTACATGCTATGTTTTTTGTTTTTGTTTTTGTTTTTGGGGTTTTGTTGTTGTTGTTGTTGTTGTTTTTGAGACAGTCTCACTCTGTTGCCTGGGCTAGAGTACCGTGCATCAGCCTAGCTCACAGCAACCTCAAACTCCTGGGCTCAAGCAAATCTCCTGCCTCAGCCTCCCAAGTAGCTGGGACTACAGGCATGTGCTACCACACCTGGATAATTTTTTCTATGTATTTTCAGTTGTCCAGCTAATTTCTTTCTATTTTCAGTAGAGATGGGGTCTCGCCCTTGCTCAGGCTGGTCTCGAACTCCTGAGCTCAAATGATCCACCCACCTCGGCCTCCCAGAGCGCTAGAGTACATGCTATTTTTAAACTACTATTTTCTGCTAATAATTTCTTCTTTCCCATGTCAAGAATTTTTTTATTTTTCTCTAATCAAATTTTCTCAACTGAGCAAAAATGGCCTTTAAATCTCGTTCACCCAAACCAGAAAACAATCGATGACCGCGTATTAAATCTAATTATTATGTCCTTTAAGGCTCTATTAATCTAGCATAGTGTTTTTCCCCCCTCACATTTCTAATTGACTGTCCTGCATAGTGCCTCATCTTGGAGAAATATTTGGTTGATTCTTCATGGTGCAGTTTACCCTGTTCTCCTAGTTCATATATGAAATAATTTTTATAACCAACCACCTTTCTGAATTCCCATATTGTTTCCAATAGATTTTTTCATTCATTAATAAGTTTCCAGGCCATCAAAAATAATTAAATTTTCCACTTTATTTTAAATACTTATATTTCATGATCCATTTTCTGGCCCGGTTGCACTGAAGTATATACTTTGACTTATTTCTTATCGTAATGAAGATGCCACTATGAAATATTTTTTTTAATTCAGGTGGAAATGTTGAATTTAATCAAAGGTTTTCTGAGAAATTTTCAGATTATTTTTCTTTTGCCACTTTTATTTTATTAATATAACTAATTATATTATAATTATTAAAATATTTCTTAAGGTGGAGCCATTCTGCCATGACCTCCATTTGATCCTGATATATCCTTCTTAAGAAGGATATACTTCTGGATTATACTTGTTAATATCTTATTTATTATTTTGGCATCAGTTTTTATTAATGAAATTATTATCCAATACTCTCTTTTAAGTATGCTATTTTTGTCAGGTTTGAATGTCAGAATGACATAGCTTTTGTAAAATTAATTTGGTAGGATTCTTTTTTCTCTAAATGCTGAAACAATTTTAAATAGCATTAGAAGTATCTATTTTTGAAGATTTTAAAGAATTTACATATGTGACTCTCTTGGTTTTTAGGAAAGGATGCATTTATTTCACCACACCCAATTTTTAAAAAGTAATACATTACTCCTGTCAGATGTGTTTTCTGGAAACTAAACCTTTATACTCCATTTAAGGATTTGTAAATATCACATATGATCATTAAAACTCTATCAAATGTTGCACCGTTAGTGGTTTAGTTGCTAAATGATCAAAACAATTGGATTATGAAATGCCATGTTCTTAACCAAATTAGCATTATTAGTTGCTACATGACTAGGTTGATTTTTAGGCCATATAGATCTAAAATTAAATATATTTCATATAAAAGTAATCTGTTGTCAACTTCTTTATAAGAAATTTTTAGATATTAGAAAGTTATAAATCAATAACTTATTTTAATAATGTACGTAATTTTTTAATGACCTTCATTGTGGTGAAATTTGAGGAATATTTTCCTCAAATATTCACTTGAGTCAGTCTTTCTTTCCTGAGCCCTTAGTTCTACTAGTCATTGACTCGTGTTAGAAACTTGGGTTCAATAAAAAAAATCAACAAATAATAAAAAATGTATTTTTGAGCATCAAATATGTACAGAATATTCTTCTAGATAGTCTTGAAATGGGGAAGAAAAAATAAAAAATCTGTCCTCATGGAATACAATCTAATAGTAGAGAAAATTTTTATATGCTTGAGATGATTTAATTAAAAATATACAGCTGAAAATGTGTCAAATGTTTAGCAATTATGTAACATTAAAAATGAAGAAGCCTCTATGAACAGTTAAGGACAGGGAGGAATGATACATAAACATGACCTTAAAGGTGAGAGGTGCTCTTGGGGTTAAAAAGAAAAAAAAGAAGGCACTTTAAGTTAAAATAATACATGAAAAGTATAGGAGGGGGTCTCAAGTTATTTTGAAGGGGAGAAGGGGCAGAGAGGCAAATAGCCTGCCTTAAGTGAAATGTTGTATCAGGGAATAAAGGAAAGAAAGATTTGGTTGGAAAGGTAAACTGCAGTCTATTGAAGTACAACTTTCATGTAGTCAAATCTGGCAGACTTTCCTACACATTTTTTATTAGCTTGACAATCCCAACACTATTGTCTAGAATTTAGGTTTACTTTGGAAAATGTAAAACAGAAAGAGTATCTTACATCACCGACATGCGTGGAAAAAGTAACAATTTCTAGTGGAATAATGTATGAATCAATCATAAATAGAAAAAAAATTAAATTTTACTGCATTGTGAAATGCCATTATACAAAAGCCTCTGTACATAAAGTAATTTTATATGTATAAAAATAATTTTAGTGGTAACGTTTATCTTTCAGGTAGAGCCTCCAAAAACTTTTATGGAGAGAATATTCCCCACTGCCTAAGATCCCTGCCTCCTAAGCACAGGAGTGTCTAAAAGCAGTGGTGATTCTAGAATCTTTTGAAATCTAAAAATGTATAATATGTTTAAGAATTTCTCAGATATGGCTATTAGAAGCTGCCAAGTGCTAGGCACCAATACATCTTTAAAATACATGTGGGTGCATCTAGATGGCCACTGTCTCTATATCCAGTAACATAAAAGTTGGTCCTGGCTGAAATATTCTAACTTGGGAATGTGTAGGTGGATTTGTGTGTGTGTGTGTGTGTGTGTGTGTGTGTGTGTGTGTGTGTTCGTGTAGCCTTTCTGCATGTGGTTTTATGTTATTTTACTGCGAACTTTTAAAAAGAAAGACGAGCTCAAGATATAATATATTACTTTTTAAAACTGCAGGCACAGCATTCTGGACATGAGACTGACAGCTGCCAAGAGGCAAAATTTCAATCGTACACAATCTCCAGTGTGTCCTTGTATAGTACTTAGAATTTCTTCATTACTTCACCATTAGTAAACCAGAATATTACTGCCTTACCAGTTCCTTCATAAAGATGTTGACAACATAACTTCCTTAATAGCTACTTAACATATTATATATAATTGAGATAGAGATACAATGTTAGGTATCCAATCTATTAAATCTTTATTTTCTAAAGAAAGAAAATATGCAGCTAAAATAAAGTCCATGTCAGATTTTCTAGAAAACATCAAATTACCAGGGCAACGCAATCAGATAGAGTTAGGGTAAATCATTTATTTTATAAATGTTGTCAGGGTAACAGAAATTACTCATAAAATCACCAAAGGATTGAGGAGAAGGGTATAGATAGTCTGGAGCTATTTGTTCTTTCATAGCATATTGGAATAAAATGTCTACATATATTTAAAACCTTAATAGTTATGGAAGTCTGTGAGTATTCATTGAATATATGGCCATAAAGTGATTAAAATATTGAGAGTATTCTTAAATATCAAAAGATACGATTCTCCATTTCTTGCCTCTCAGAATGTCATTGGGACACTTTATTTTGCTTTAAAGATTGACTTTGCTAGATTAGCTCTGGAGAACCTCCTTATTTCTACCAAGGTGTGATGTCTGCAACTTAGGATCATGGTTAATGGTGTAGACTAGCCTGAGTTTTGTAGGTCAACTAACTAGCATATACCAGAAATGGGGTTGGATAACAGAAAGAAAAGGGAAAACTACATATGTAGTTTTCTTTTATGTGTGTGAGCATGTATCTGTATGAGTGAATCAGGTATGCTTTGAAAAAAGACCTTTATTATATTAGTTTCATCAACAATTATAAAATATCATACAGTTTAGAGTTATATTTTCCAAAGTTGTAACACAAATATAAGTAAAATATCTTCAATACTGTCTAAGAAGAATATTTGTTAAAAGTAGGAATTAGGCCAGGCATGGTGGCTCATGTCTGTAATCCTAGCCCTTTGGGAGGCTGAGGTGGGAGGATCACTTTAGACTAGGAGTTTGAAACCAGTTTGAGTAACATAATGACACCCTTTATCTACAAAAAATAGAAAAAATAGCCAGGCATGGTGACACACACCTGTAGTCACAGCTACTTGGGAGACTGAGACAAGAGGATAGCTTGAGCTCAGGAGTTGGAGGTTGTAGTGCGCTATGATGATGCCACTGCACTCTAGCCCAGGTGACAAAGTGAGATTCTGTCTCAAAAAAAATTATATTTTCTCCTTGTAATACAATTTGTTTCCCTCCTGATCAGACTCTGTCAGAAAACAAATAATTATAATATAGTAACCTATGGTTAACCATTAATTTATTAACATGTGCAAAGTATACAAGTAGTAAAGAAGAGGACGTTATTTAATGTGCCAGGAGGTAAAGGAATAAGGACAGGCTTCACAGAGTAGGTAACTCTTCAACTTGGTTTTGAAAAATAAAGAAGAGTTTTCTAGATAGACCAGTGTTGGATCTCAGGCAGGAAGGGTGTTCTGAACAAAGTAAACACTAGGCTATAGCCAGGGCTTTGGTCTGTCCACCATGTGTTATAGCTGGTGAGCATCTGAGAGAGGGAAGGTATTTCTATAGGCTACCTGGTACCTCTAACACCCAGGCATATGCATGACATCTGTGAATCATTCAACAGTTATGTCAGAGAAGGTGTCACTTAATCATGAACTAATCATGATCTGCCTGCATATATGGGCAAAGCCCTCTCTCCAGTGTCCAATGTGTTCCTTCACAAGCTGCCTGCTCAGAATTAAATATAATGTACAAGGCATGTTTTTAATATCACTTGCATGTCATAAAATAATTATTCCAGCCTCTGCATGGGGCTAACTTAGGGCTAGTTCTCTGAGCAGCCCAGCTATAAGTGGGATCCCTATCCCCCTCAGAACAGCAAGAATGCTTTAGTGTCTCATCACCTGACTGTAATCAGATGCATCATTGCTAAATGATTCAAATAATAAAGAGGATTGACACTTTGAGAAAAAGTACCAAAACTTATATGTCTACACAAGGGTCTTTTTTTTCCTCATGCAATGGAATTACTTTCGGAGACATTCTCCAAGGATGTCATCTTAACTGGGAAATTTTAAAATTTTCTTCTTTGGGAATAATTTTCAGAGATAATAATTAATCATACAAGAAAAACAAATTCATCAGGTTATATTCACATAATAGATAGAAGAATGGAGGGATGGATGGATGGATGATGGATGGGCTGATGGATGGCCAAACAGAAGATAGATAATAGGTATCTTATCCTAAGACATACAACTAGTTTTTCTTTCCCCATTCAATTTTATTATTTGAGAGTTTATCACATATAATTTACAATATCTCTTCCTTTCCATTTTCTTCCTTACACAGAGTAGGTACTAAATAAACATTTGAGGACAGGTAACACTTCATGAAGTATCTCTGCACTGGCAAATTTCCAGGTGCTGTTAGACAAGGATTATTGACACAGATTTCTGAGAGAAGTAAAGGTGTGCATCTTCTTCGAAACCAAATCCAACATAAAAGGGAAATTGATGCTGATAACAAATTTGTCTTTGTAAATTTAATCATTAAACCTTGTCATCTCCAATAAGCAGATTTGTTAAAAACAACTTGTGTTCATAATGTAGAATTCTAATTGCTTTTCAGTTGCAGATTTGTTTATAGCTTGAGCAACTGTGTTACTCACTAAGTCTATTTGTTCCTTCATCTCTGCTCTCTCCTACTTACTGAGAAGTCTAGAAACAGTTTTGAAGATCTCATGTGCTCATGATGAAGCTCTAGAATGCAGTGTTTGCAAACACGTTTATGTACTTGCTGGCCATGTTTGATCATTACAGGCAAAGGCTGTAGAGAGTGAAGATTATCCTCCTCCACTATTCTTCATCTTCTCTTTTCATTCCTAAAAATCTGAAAATTATTAGATCTATTTGTTAAAACAAGTAGCGACCCTTGTTTACATTAGGGTATAGGAAAACATTCCTCTTAGGTTGAATACAAAAACAAATAAATTTGAAAAAGTTTATACTTGTGATATCTCAACAAGTTTAGTTCTACTTCTTGTGTGACCTAATTTTTTATTGGCAACCCGCTTTTTCTGGTACCAATATGCATTTGAATGAAAAAGAGATATCCATCATCCTCTTCAGATCCAAGGTGAATGAGTAATAAGAATGTCTACCTTCTTTTACTCTTAAAAAGGAGCTGAGGTTACTTATGATTAAAGACACATTCAAAATATTACATTAAGGAGAAGGAACAGAAGTCATATAGCAGAGGAAATAAATTTGTTAGAAGTTTAAATGATGGCTAATTGCGACAGTGGAGCATTTAAATTTTGTATTAAGTTTTCTAAAGCCAAGGCCAAAATAGCTTTAAAAATGATTATATTGTTTTATTCTCTGGTATAAGGAAACGTATCAGATGGCCTAGAGAGGATTTTTTTCTGCTACTATATTCTAGAAAAAAAATTATAATGGTATAATGTTATATCTCACCCCAATGTTTTAAATGGCAATTATATATGTATATAGAGAAACATTTTCCTGTGGTCAGTTTATTAACTCAATAAGAGCCAAGAAAATCTTAACTTTCAATTTTGTGAAGAAATTTATAGAGCAGCTAATTTAATATTCTTCAGGTATATAAGTTTCTCATGACCTAGCTTGATACAAAAATGACATCTAGTAAATCCAGTTGGTTAACATGTGGCTTGTTTGGTGTTTCAAATGTCCTTAGTCTCAGCCAGGATTTTATTAATATTATAGCATCTGACTTATAGTATCATCTAGGTAAAGGCTGTTTTACCTTCTCATAGAAGGGACTGCAAGATTATCTGGTTTGTGCCAGAATTTTCCTTATTAAATCTGTAGAGTTTACAGAAGAGCTTAAGCATGTACTAAAGTGAGATCTCATAGTTCTGTGCCTCTGAGTGTTTGAGAGGCAAAGTTCACCTAAAATATTGAGGGCAGATGTGAGAACAATCAGTGTTTATTACTCTGTGGCTTATGAAGTACTTGAGACTTTTAGTAGTATTAGATCCTGATGTACTTGCCAAGATGCGTCAGGTGTAAACTGTACTCCTTGGTCAAAAACTGAACTGATAGAATAAAATTATTTGACATGTACCATAAGAAATTTAGAGTACTTGCATAATCTGACAATTTGGCTTCAGGCATAGCTGATAATAAGCCATTCTATCTTACAGTAATTACTCAAGTTCAGGTGACTCTGAAAGTTGAACTTGAGAAGTGACAGCAAAACCATATCATCAGCAGAGAAAAGTTACCTTCTTGCTGACTTTGTCAGGAAGATATGCATGTAGTTCAATTGACATCACACCATTTATGTATAATATTTTTATACATAACTTAGGGTAGTGCTTGTCCCTTTTTACATCACTTAACTATAAATTCATTGCACATAATTGAAAAGAAATACTAAGAACAAGCTGAGAAAACTGAAATCAAATTCCAAGAAAGAGGATTAGTTCTTATCCATGTTAAAAAGAACACTATGCTCTTGGCTTTTTAATTCTCATTTAGCACAGAAGAAATCAGCTTATAATCAAGTTTCATTCTGAATAATCTTAAGACTTCTATTCATAAGAGAGACCTTTTATCAAAGAGTTATCCTTAAAGGGTTTCTAATCAATACACATTAGAACCATTTCTGCATAACAATGTTGTATATTAAAAATCGATTCTTACTTTCCTATAAAGCCTTTTATCTCCTCAGTCTTGTATCTGTAAGTATTTTCAATCAATACTGAAAATCATTATGCTGCCAAGTTTTTGTTCCATGCTACACACATAAATCCTTAGATTCTAACATTACACTCCAAACTATTTCTTTCTAACTTTCTGAGATGCATGTATGGAATTTATTTGAATAGTTTATATTATTCATGGCATGAACAGATGGATGGATTGACGGATACTATGTACACATTACTGTCCATAAAGGCTGATCTCCACTATAGATATTATTCAACCAAAACACTTACCTCTATATAACACAAATGTGTGCTTAGATGAGGATGTTCAGTGTTCCATTTTTATGATGCCCTCCCTGACCCTGAAAAGACTGAACACTGTTGAGATTCATGGTATAAATTAGAATGAGAGGAAGAAAAAAAGCAAAAGTTATAAAGAAGGCAAAATAGAAAAATTAAGGAAGAGGATATGGAGGATGCATGGGTCAAAACTGACTCTAGCACATTTAGCCTAGGTGGCTAGGTAGAAAGTGATGTCCTTCAGCTGAAATAGGATGTGTAATAGAAGGAATGAGTTCAGGATCAGGAATATTGAGTTCCTTTGGGGCATGTTGAGTTTGTGAGGCCAGATGAAGGTTTTCAATATGCAGCTTGAAATACAGGTTTGACATGCAAAAGTAGCAGTACTAGACTTGGGAGTCATTTATTTCTATTGGGGAGAATAGACGGAATTTCTAGCAACTCATTTACTTTTCATAATAATTACTGTGCTTGATCTATACAATAGCTCTTAGACTTGAAAACATGAAGTAATATGCATATAATGCCATTACCTTAAGTGTACTAGTCCATGTACACTAAATCCAGTACTAACTTATGCCTCTTGCAAGCAAGATCATTTAGCAGTGCAATTCTGTAGTTTCTCACACCTGTAATTTTATGGCTAATTAGGTATTATATATTACATATATCTTTCTAAATCAAGCAAATGTATATGTACCCAATATTTCCACTGAGGGAGCTGACCATAGTGATAAGTTAGAAAATAAAGAAAGATACTTCGAATTAGGAGAAATCTCAGGGGCAATTACATAACCTCCTTTGAAGTCTAGCAGTTGATATAAAGGTTCCAGAAAATGTCATGTATGCTCATAAAAAACTATTTCTTTTCAGTCCTGCATAACATTTCGGGAAGACATTTTTTCATTAAATTGCCTTTCCTCTATAGCTACCAACCAAGGAAAGGAAGAGCAACACAATTTGAGAAGCACAGCAACAAGCCCCTGCCTAGGACAAACCAAGAGAGCAATCAGCTCCTTTGTCAAACCCATGAAAGAATTTAAAGAGGCTGCTGTTTGTTTATTTATTTATTTATTTTTATCTTGTTGTTTATATTTATTTATCTCATTGTTAGTCGTTGTGAATGTAGGAATTTGTAAACCTTACGTACATTATTACCACTTTAGGGTTCCCACTGCTTGTAGAATAGTCTGTTCTTCATGTTCCTGAAAAATTTTCATTTCTTCTGCTTCATTGACAAGAGTAGATTATTTCAGGCTTTGCTGGATAATCCCGTCTTTGGCCCTTGAGGCTTTAAACCATATTTTTCTCTAACATTATGGTTGATGCTGGTAATAAGAATCACTTTTACTGATCATGGAAGTATGAGCTCAGAGTGACTCACTAATTCCCGTGTTTCAAATGGCCAACTTGAAAAAGCTATTAATACATAGGGGGAATGTGAGAGCTAAATTATTGAAGAACATCCTGTTTTCCTGTGGGTTTTTTCCATGCCCTGGACATTTTATGCATGCTTTTCCTTAGCGTTTTCTCTCTGTTCTATTTGACATTTTAAAGAACAGAAGTTTATAGTAAATTTCTTAAGAATCCCTAACAGCATGTCCTTATTTCTAGATAAGTGTTTACAAATTGGGTTGTGGCTCAAAAATTTAACTGTCCTTCATGTCTTTTTCTAAACATAAGGTTCAGCCTGAAATTGTCAAGAGTGAGTATTCATTGACAATCAGCAGGAGGGACTTTTAGTGGAATATGAACTATAATACAAAGGGATGCAACATTTCAAGTATAAACCTTTCATCTGTACCATCTAATTACTGACACCTGAACCAGTATCAAAGAATTTGTCATTTTTTTTGTTTTCTGTATTTTTCTTCTATAATTGTAACAAAGAAAAAAAGCAAGACTGTTAATTATGCATCTGGAATAAACTTCTAATACAAAAGCATATATCTTTAGTCTTTTCTCTTGAGATGGACTAGGATGTGTTCCCAGTATTTCTGATTTGTAATGATTCGGCAAGGCAGCCCTGTGAGTAGCAATCACCCTTGCTTATGAAGCTATGTAGACAGTCTCATGTAAATCAGAATGGTCCAATCATTTGATCATGTCCATTTCTATTGCACTTGGCCAGGCATATGATGAGAAATGTTCTGGCTGACACAATTTCTTCTTACAACTGTCATAGAAAATGAAATATTAATAAATTGTTATAGCATAGGTTTCCTAGTAAAGTCAAAATTATGCAAGAAGGAAAGTCCTTCTACTTTTACTCATACCCCTGTGCTCTCTGATAGACTTTCTCTCCTTCCCTCTCTCTCCATTTACTTTTGATCTTACACTGATTCAGTTCATTAGACAATTACTAAATCACCTCATACTTTTGCTTGAGGTATATCTTCTCTTCTTGAAGTTGAACAGTCTCCAGTGAATATCCTTTAGAGAGCATATACTTTTTTTCGTACCTTTTTTTAAAGGTCCTCAGAACTCAGAGAATTTTGAAGCTATCTGAAAGTGTGTTGCTTTTATTAGAAAGCTTACTTATTGGCAGTTCAGGAGAAGCATATGTTTGTCTTAAAGTAGCCTGTTAATTATCATATCAGTCTAACCAAAATTGAGATGGAACACTGTAAGTAAAAGTGAATCAGAAACATGAGGATTATATTTCCAAAAAATATGTGTATTTGAAAATTAAAAAGATTCCTTAGGGGGAAAAATGTGTTTTAAATTTTATTAATCTCAAGGTATTTAAGAATCCCCTAAAGGAAGGTTCAAGAGCTACAGCTTATAATTATCATGTAATTGAATAATTTCAGAAATATTTTCAGTAGAATCAATGAAATTTCTGTTTCCTGGACCTTGGAACAATGGCAGCAATGAAAAAGTTAATATTCTTTTCCAGTATTTTTCTTAACACTAAAAATGTTAAATTGTTTTTAAATCAGTAAACTTATTGGAAAAATGAAACCAGAGTCCATCCTTCATTCCTTCCTTCATTTATTCAACAAACATTTATTGGGTATCTGCTAGGGGCCAGGCACTGCCATTCCAGACACTTGGAATACAAAACTGAACAAAGCAAGGGTTTCCCCCTTATAGAACTTACATTCCATCAGGGGAAAAGTAATAGAAAAGTGAATACACTGACAAATGGTGTTAAGTATTTAAAGCCAGATTTTGGTAAAAATGTCAAGCAGGTGTAATTTGTGTTTGGTAATTTCAGCCATTATTTTCAACTTTCTTTCTTTCCACTTGGTGATGTCGTTTCTCTAAGACACTTAGATGTTCCAAAAGCTCATTCTTTCTCTGTTTTGTTTTTTTGTTTAAACAATACTTACAACGAACCCACTAGGTGCCAGACACATGTCCTGTTCTGTATTCAGGGATAGAGTGGAGAGTAAATTAGGTACATTATAGTCCCTATCCTTAAGAAACTTACAATGTATTGGGAAAGAGAGAGATAAATACAATCAGTATTTTAAGGAATAAGAAATTAAACTGGTCATCAGTTCTATTAAAGAAAGATGCATGAGACTCTGATCTCATAAATTAATGGGCCCTGACTTAGAATGTGTGTGTGTGTGTGTGTGTGTTTGTGTGTGTGTACTTGCCTGCATTTGATAGGAGCCTAGAGAGAGGGTCATGGGAAATAGAAAACAGCCTTCTACTCCAACTAAACTAACAGAGTGAGTGCTTCTCTCAAAACTTCTCCTGAAAAATTGGATCTGGTCCTTAGCATCTTGGTTTGTATAAGGTTATCAAAGGACTTGAGTATGTGCCAGTTTTTTCCTATTACTTTGTAATCAAAAGTTTCTTAACCTTCTAGAACATTTCAGACATCAGTAAGCTAGTGCATTGGTCTTTTGGATTTGAAGTCTTCTGTTGGAATAATTTCCTGCCTATTCAGGTGACAGAGACGTCCTTTACTCTGCCTTCTTATAAGGCTATTGTATAACATTGCATATGCTATCACCAAAGATAAATCTGAATATCATAGAATAATGATTTTATGGATGAAGGAAATGAGGCTCAAGAGGTTAATTGGCATTTCTAATATAAGACAAAATGGTGGCAGAGCTGGGACAGGTATGTTTCAATTGAGTTAACACCAATTCTATTTCATTATATCTGGCTTGATTCTTCATTAAATTTTGATATTTCAGGTTATATAATTTAACCTAGAGTAAATCAAGTTGACATATTAATAAAAAATATTATGATTGGGTCCTTCTATACATAGAATACAAAATATTAATATGTTATCTGTGTCCATTAATGCCAATTGCATTAGCATAAGAAGTAAGATATTTTTAATCTTTTAGCAAGTCTATCTTTATACTTTAAGTGGAAAAGAGTTTTATGATTTAGTTAAAAGCTTTGATTTTGACAGAGACATTCATCCAAATAGTATCATAATTTAATTCTTTTTGCCTCAAAATAATGCAATGCTGGATGATAAGCCTGGGGTAAATATAACTTATTTTAATCTACATAATCATTGAATATGGCCCACATTAGTATTATGAATATTGTAGAGATACTTCAGGTTATCAAATTAATGACACTTTTTGCATTTTAAAACAGGTAGATTAAATAATTGTGAAAAAATTCTTTGAAAGCACAATATAAAAAATCATGTCACTGTATTTTCTTTAAGGCTGTGTTCACTAGAGCTCTGGCTAAAACTATATGCTAAATTCTTTTTCCGTTTTCCACATATAGGATAGTTTATTATAGCAGGTAATGAATGTTGAACATTGTGTAACAATTTTCACTTAATTTTGTTTTTGGAGAAGAGATACTTTTATTTTTTTCAAAACCCCACAGATTAAGTCAAAAAGATCAAGGAGTTCTGAATTAAACTCATATTGAATAGTTTCTCAAAAAAAGAATGGTTTCTACTAAGGTAGCAATATTTTTTCATTTTCCTTGTATTAGATATTATTTATTTTGTAAAGTAAAAGTAAAATTAGTCTTGAAAAACAAAAAATACATATTTTTCTTTTCATATAGGCTCACATTCTTTTAAAAAGGAGAAAACAATTATTAATAAAGATAGAATCTTTTCTGTTTGTTTTTTAGAGTTTTTTCCTAATTAATTTTTAACCACTTAGGAGATTTGCTTAGAATCCTACATTTATATAATGACATTGAGAATAATTTGCCAAGCGCAGACATTTTAATGTGACAGAAACAAATGCAGCGAGTTTCATTGACCTGCTTCTGACTCACTAAGTGAAAAACAAAGATGGGTACCATCCCATTCCTGTTGGAAGATAAAATCTATCTTGGTTTACCAATCCATGGCGTGGCGGACTACAGCATCTTTTCCAAGAAATCATAGATGGACAGGTAAAATAAAGAGCCAGAGAATGATAAAATTTCTTGTAGAAGGAAGAAGAGGAATTAAGCTTTTCTGGGGTAGAAATGCAGTTGTGAGCTGTAAAACCTCGATGTATCCAGATGTTCATAGCTACTTTGTATACAGGTGTGCACACTGCTTGTTTAATGCAGTTCATGTAGTCAATAATGGCTACATTTGCTAATCCCAGGTATAGTTTTTGTTAGCTGTCCCTCTGCATTCTCATTGTAATTCCTCCTCTCTTAGGAGTTATAATCAAAACATATAAGTCTTTGATGATTTCTCTATCTTGGACATTTTATTTTAATATTTGGGGTGCCTGCATGGTGTGGGCCTAGGGAATTCCACCCTGAACTACATTCAGGGGCCAGAAATTCTAGGTAGCTGCAGGTTCTATTTCCCTATAAAATAGGGCCCCGGCTGTATACTGCTAAGGCTACTGCCTGAGGCAGTTGCACCTGCTTCTTTAAGCTCTATAGATTGTAAACTTTTTGTCATTTCATTCACAAATTTTGCTCCTAATGACCTCCTTGCTTTTCCCCACACTCAGATTCTAAGGAAAATAATTATGGAATAATTTGATTGATGTAATGTAATTTTAGTGTGTTAGCTCCAGAACTCCCCGGAAAAGCCAATTGTTCCATTATTGGCCTCTCTAAGTTTTTAATGTACTTAGAGAAAAATGTCCCAGGGCCTCTGGGGGTCTGATTCGTGAGTGAGGTCATGTGTAGCAGTAATAAGAAGCAAGAGCCTCACTGACCTGCTGGAAATTAGTCACATGGGATTAAAATAAAATCAGATCAAAAAAGGTGAATAAGACCAAATAAAGTGAAATGTGAATTGCCATTCACTTTTGCCTTAAGTTTTGATATTTCGAATGGACCAGCAGATTTCCTACTCCTCTTTTGACTATAAACTGAAAAGCTGAGAGTCTCATTTATACTTTGACTTTTAGAAATTTTGTAGCATGAGTAAATTGACAAATACGATTAGTCGCCTTCACAATTTAGGCACTAGAAAGAATGCCAAATTAAGCACTGCATTTTTGTTGTTGCTTTTAGTAATCATGGATAAACAAAAACAGTTCTCTGTCTTTTTCTAAAATTCTTACACACTACTACCCTTATCCAAAAATTAGTATTCTAAGAAGGTTATTTACCCAACTGAGTCCTCACTACAGCTGGACCAACTAGGATGGGATCAAATCATCATTTCTTATATGGATACATTATGGGGATATAATTATTTTAACTTTGATAATTGGTTTCATAATTCATTAAGGCCCCCAATTAATATACAGAAAAGAAATCATTATTTTAAAAATCAAATAAGGTATTTATGAACCATGTAATTATATTATTTTTAATTTTGTATGTTTGGGGACATTGTATAAAAGTAATTTTTTAAAAGGAAGGCCTTATAGGAAGATCATTGAATATTAATATTTGTTCAGTCTATCCTATGAAGAAACCATGGGATTGTAATTGGACTTTTTGGTTTTTTAATCTTACAAAATACCTGCTACAGTGAGAATAAGTAGCCACTTAGAATGAGTAGCCACTTAGAATGTGTGGGTTAGTGTGTTTGCTATCCCACTGCCATGCAAATGCTAAATGCTATCAGCTGAAGTGCTGTTTGGAGGTGTAGGCGAAATTGTCAGGAGGAATGACATAATAAAATATTACCAGTCAATTAACAAGTGGGCTGACAACTGGCATTGATCAGAGACAGGGAGAAAGAGAGCTTTCCCCATAATGAGCTGTGATTGACAACAGAAAGTATATATATGTAATTATTGCCAACTCTTCTTTAGAGATGAGCCATCCATCCCTTGAGACTTCAGGGCTCTAGGCCTGTAAAGGCATTTTTGATCTTGATAACTAAGATAACAATCAAATCATTTTTTTAGGATGCAATCTGGTGTGTCTATAATTCTCCCTTATTTTTTATAATTCTCCCTTCTTATATTCTGTTCTTCAACCTGATGATTGGTGTTCTCAGGCTGTTTCCTGGGGACCTACAGCCTCCTACTGAAGCAAAATATGCAAGCTTGCTCAGCACAGATAATGCCTTAACTTATAGGGGGAGACACAAGTCACAGTACTCACCCGTGACTCCAGGAGTGTTATCATCAGCCAGGCAAAATTTTAAACTAAAAGAAGACAGAAATCGACATGGTATTGTCAACAGTGATTACTTCTGTGGAAAATCTTAATCTCTGTGATTCCTTTGTTTGTTTTACATTTTTGAAACTTGTTCTGTTATAGCTCTTTAAAGTTTTTTAACTCTTAAGTTAATTCTAAGTGCTTTCAGAGCAAGACAGATTAGATGCTCAGTATTAGTGAATGGATGAATTAATGAATGTTCTTGATTTTAAACACTATGTATTACCAAAATATCTTTTAAAAAGTTATTAAAGCTCTAAGATTGCAGACAGTTTGGTCTATATACATAATTTGAGTAGCCCCCTCAATTTCTGAAGGTGAGGTAATTCCTATTAAAACTAAAAATGTTCTTTGTCATTTTAAAGCAAGCCAAAATAGAATTCTTTAAACTTAGATTAATTTTGATTTCTAAAAATATATCCTAATGTCAGGGTATAATTCTGCCATGGAGCAATTCAGGTTGAATATCTATGCATTTAAGAAATGTGTTATAGTCTCTTCACAGTATTTCAAAGAGTTGGATGAGTTGGTGAGGTAAACATTTCCTTGTGGGAACTTTATACAATCAAAAGAAAAGAAATGATTGACTGACACATATTCCCCTAATTGAAGTGGTAGTGAGTCAACCAGATGTTTTCGGCTGAATCATGCCTACAGTTGCTATTGTTTCATTATTCCTTAATCTAGGGATTACCTCAATTGGCTAACTTGGTAACATTTCGGGGTTTCAAATAAGCTTGCTTCTCTTTTGTTGCATACTTTGTAAAGAGGTCTTGTTTAAAAGGAACCTACCTCCCACCCTGGAAATGTTTTCAAGGAAGTTATCAGGGCTGTTGGTTTTTCCTGCTCTTGGATGTGGTCTTCGGTGAGGTCAGAGGAATGGAATGAGAGTGGCCACAGATGACAACTGAGCTATTTCCACAGCTGGCTGCAAAGAGTGGGCAGTCCATTACAGATGAACTAGCACGTGGAGGTGGATGATATAAAACATCTGTCACAACGGGAATAAGCAAAAACAATGTGGTTTTGAAGGTTGTGTTTTAATGATGAGGTAGGGGTTCTGTCTCCATAATGAGAATGAAAGATGTAGTTCTTGGCAGGCATATGGCTTCAGGCTTGCTCTTGCGTGAAATAAAGCAAAAAGTATATGTTGAAAATCTCTGATGTTCATCAAATCACCTGATTTTGCTGAACATTCATTTCCTGGCCTACCCCATGTATAATCTATGAGAAAAGGAAGGGAGTACTAATAAAAAAAAAGGTGAGAGAAAAAAAAAACTCAGAGAAAAATCTGGTTCTGAATATTTCTTTCTTGGATAAGTTTAATTCAGCAGTATAATTTCAGCTAGAGCCTGAGAGGTCAGAAAAAATGTTTTTGCAATAAGTTTACTTTAATGTATTTGCAGCCCCATATTATTTTCTACAGAGGTCTTGAAAGGTAATACAAAAATGGTGGGTCATGGAGGCCTCCTGTTGATAAACACTTCAAAATTTGAATACTCGCTAGTAGATGCAAAACCATATTTTTTTATGTTGAAGGAGGAGTAAGACATAATAAAAATATCTTAGTGAACTATTTTTGATAGAATATTAGTTTAGTTTCTTACCCCATCTACCTTTAAAAATAAATTAAAAACAATGAAGTCAGCATATATTTTTATCTCATATAGTTGCTATAGAAAGAAGAATCTTTACAATAGGTTAATCTGATAGCAAATAAATGCTGAATATTCATGGACACTAAAATTCTTGATCTCTTATTACATGACCAAAGCGATGCTATTCCCCAATCACACCATTTTGCTCTGGTGAGGAAAAGGCAACCTCTGCTGCACACCCTGGAACTGTACTACTTTTATCAACACCTGGCCAGCAGAATGGATGCCACATTTTTTGCTTATTTCTTATTCTAAACTGTCTTCCGACTCTCATTCCCCTGCCAGTGCTTCTGCTTATCAGAAGTCACAGATCTATATCCAACAGCAAGAAGATCCAGGAAATGTAGAGGGTTTTTTTGTTGTTGCTGTTGTTTATTTGTTTATTTATTTATTTATTTATTTATTCCAATTCTACATTGAAAAGGCAGGATTTGCTTTGTGGGGAATTAATGACATCTGGACTGAGTATTAAAAAATAAATGTCTACAGCCACAAGTGACAGAGGCATACCACAGGAAACAACTGGATTAATCATGATGAGAGATCTTAAAAAGGAGAAAAAGCAGATTTGGAGACACTGATGTTGTATTGATAAGACTTGACTACTGGCTTGTGATCAGGGGATGAGGGAGAAGGAAATGGTAAGGATGCCTTGAAAGTTTCTATATTATTCCAAGACTCAAACAGAAAAGAATGGATATGCTCTGAGGATGAAAAAGAAAGAAAATATTCTGAATGGAATGTGGCTGTCTTGAGGTACATGAGATTCTAGATTCACTGGGCAGTTGGAAATTTGGATCACGATTAAGGCAAGAAAGAACTTTTCAAAACTTAGACTTTTACACTCATTTCATCACTTTCGATTAATTCTATCAGGTCCTAATAAGGAATAATATCTTGGAATTTTACTCCTAACACTTAACTAACCCCTTATTTTTGTGGTATGTACATAAAGTTTACCAAAATGTTTAGGTGCTGGCTCTTACTGTTTTAAAAGGCGTTTAGCATCTCTTCTAACATTTGGCTGTAATATCTATTTCTGACTTGTTGGTGAAGCAGATGATGTTATTTGTAAAGAATGGAGGTTTCACTATGAAGGTTGCCATTAAAATATGTCATACGAAAGAAAAGAGACTTTTCTTTCGTAAAGGAGATTTTATGGGTAAGAGTGGAAATCCTATGGAGACAATTGAGGAACTTAACTAAATATTCATGACTGTCTGTGGTTATAACAAGGAGACATATTAATATCACTAATATTATTTCAAGCTATTTGGCCTTCAAGCAAGAACTAAAAATGAAATTTTAAAAAAATGATTAAGAATCAAACCAAGAATCTCTTTAGAAGCAATGCAATAGAAAATTCACTCCAACAGGGTCATGGCAGACAAAAAGTAGAGCAAAGCTTCTCAGACTATTCTGTGACTATGACTCACCTAAAGATCTTGTTGAAATGGGGACGCTGATGCTGTAGGGTTGCACTAATAGGTGAGATTCTGCACTAAGCTCCTGGTTGATACCTACGTGGTGCCAGACCACAGTTAGAGGAACAAGGTACTGGAGAGTTTTTAGGACCATGCTATTAAACTAAAAAAAACAAGTCAAAATTACTTCTATAGTATTACTGTTTAGGAGAAATGACAATAATATCCAAGGGGAATAAAATGCATAACTTGAGTTTGTTGCACAAATCGTACAACAAATAAGAAGGACACTGAAGACAAGCAGCAAAAAGCTGTCTTTCATCTCATCTGGACAAATTTAAACACATTAACTGAAATCTTGAAGGTCTCAGAATATATCTTGTTTGGAGCCTAATATATAAGTTTTTATTATACTTTAGGATATGCCCATTCCACCAGGACATGCTTAATCTCAGCCTTAGATTACAAAACATGTCTTCAGTAGGGTATATACTAAATTTGATACATGTTAATAACAATAATACTAATAGAAAATGTACTTTAAAAGCAATAAATTAGTTCTTTAATAGGGTCATGAC
Source organism: Cheirogaleus medius (assembly GCA_008086735.1). Lineage (NCBI taxonomy): Eukaryota > Metazoa > Chordata > Mammalia > Primates > Cheirogaleidae > Cheirogaleus > Cheirogaleus medius. Next base: position 5,973,179 of record VBSM01000813.1, on the reverse strand, counting down.
TTCACACCCATATTTCTTAGATCTGGTTGAGTTGCCAGCTCAAACCAAATTCCTAAAAATGTCTTAGAAAAAAAAAAAAGCCCAGAAATGTCCTCGGAGGGACCACAAAATAAAGTGCATTTTGTAGCAAATTGCAGGACAAGCAATAGCTACTTTCCTAGTAATTGCCAGAATTGAGATGCTTTGTGACATATTTAGGCAATTTGTACTCTAAACAATGGCCATAAGTAAGATAACAGGCAGCTTTTTCTCTTGATCACCCCTGTGGTTTGAGAAATGATTTCCCAGGCCCATTCACCAGTGGAATCCTGCAAGACCTTGAAAATGATTTGTAGCCAGGTCTTTTGGCCTATTTGTCAGTAAGGAGAAGCTTTTAATGAGGAGCTTTATGACAGCTTATAGTCCTGGGTGCTAGTTAAAGCCAGATAAACATTTTACCAGACAAAAGATAGGGCCCATAAATTTCAGACATCTGCTGGGAACCCTGTTTGCCTTATCATTTGGAAGAAGACTGGTCTGGAATACTGCATCTGATGCACATTTGAACCTTTTGTAAGTTGAAAATCTACTTGGAGGTATACAAAGTGATTGCTGTACAAGTGAATAAAGCGCTTCTCTTATCACATGCGAGTTTTGACAAGTATTTTAGGCAGATATATGGCTATTAAAACAGTTCATGGCACAGGAAAGCCCTAATAAAAAAAGCTTAAGCTACATTTGTGGCAGTGCACGTTGGCTGTAATATGTGAAGACAATTTTGCAGCATTTAATTGAGTATATGTAATTCTTCCACACAATGGAAATCCTGTAGTGAACTCCAACATTAAAGTTTCTTGGGTGGTGTGTGGTTCTCAGAAGCCCTGTAGTTCTCACACTAAATGACAAGAAGGTCAAGCTGGCAGTGGTCAGACAGAGACACTTTTAAAGGAAAGCAGAGAAAATGGATGCATGGATCTTTTAAGTCGATGCTTTTGATCAATCAAGAGAATGCTTCTGTTATTTGAATTGAATCTTCTCATCCAGTCTGAGCATGAAGATGCTATTATTGTTTCAAATTCCATTAAAGTCATGAGAACCCTCACTGATGAGCAGGTGCCATGCACTCCTTCAGTACCATTAACCAAGCACCTGTTGCATGACAGACACTGTGCTAGGCTGCAGGTCCATTAAAATATAAATATATAATGCATTGTAAATGTCACCAGTGGACTTAGAATCCAGGGGAGAAATGAAGCATGATCATGATAAAGGTGTGTGCAAAATGTTATGAAAGAAGAGAGGAGCAAGTGACCAATAGCCTGGGTCAGTCATCCATTAAAAAATAAATATATAATGCATTGTAAATGTCACCAGTGGACTTAGAATCCAGGGGAGAAATGATGCATGATCATGATCAAGGTGTGTGCAAAATGTTATGAAAGAAAAGAGGAGCAAGTGACCAATAGCCTGGGTCAGTCATGGGAGGTGTTCTCCAGAATGTAGTATTTGATAAGAACCTTAGAGGACACGTGTGAACCTTCTATAAACACCCAGCACTTCTGGCAAAGACAACGAGGATAAGAGAGTAAGATGGGCCAGAGAATAATGAGTAGTAGTGTGGTCGGGGCAGAGGTGTCAAGTGGATGGCCTTGGGGAATCACGATACAAGGGTACATTGGAAGCTGTGTGATCTTTACAGACCATGCATACTATGCTAACAAGGTCATCTTAGACCTACCAGTGGAAGCCTTTTTGTGGATGGAGATGATGCTGAAACAAAGCAGGAAAGCACATGCTGATGGGTGACCGTACTACTCATTCACTCTAGATGTTTTCTGAATAGGGCAAGCAGAAATAGAAAATGTTTTGATGCCATCACTGAATTGTCCTCTCTACCCGTACACTACTCCAACATACTTAACTTACAGTAGCCATTGGCTTAACAGTACCAATGTCCTAAACATGACATTTCCACTATGAAATAATATTGATGTGAACTCAGCTGTAAAAATGAGATCTGGGCTGCCCTTGGGGAAAGAAGGTAGGAGTTTGACACCATTTCCTTTATATCCCTGCTTAGAACAAAAAATAGGGAAAATCAGGCCTGCTTATCTTTAAAACAATGTGTATTTTTTTTTTTTTT
>VBSM01000813.1:5949522-5970957 GCA_008086735.1 Cheirogaleus medius | reverse complement strand
TATATTGCCTTTGCCCCACCCAAGTCAGAGCTTCAAGTGTGTCCATCCTCCAGACAGTGCACACCGCACCCATTAGGAAGAGATCAGTTCTTATAATCAGTTGTGCAAGTTTAATGATAAAAGAACTAAGTTTTCTATTGCATAGTCAGTTGACAAAACCATTTGACCGCTGGGCCCCAAAGTTTCAAATTTTCATCTGTCCCTCAAGAATGTCATATATTTAAAACTCACTTTGCTTTATTAGAATTCTAAAGAAGCTTGTTGAAAACACCAAAAGCTACTTACTGCTAAACATGTTTCTGTAGTTTTAGGTGCAAAAGTCTAAAGTATTTTTTATGGGTGTTTTTGTGAATCCTAATTATTAATATCTATGTATCTGCTTTAGTAAGAAATACTTCAGTGTGACATATTTACTTTTTATTCTCATTCAAATTATATTAATAGGTATTTAACTAATAATTGAAACCATTATTCACAGTTGAATAGGAATGGTATGTAATTAGAATTCTTTTAAAAAGGCTTCCATGGCTGAAATTAATTTGTTTTAGTGTCTTTTAATATTACATTTGAAAAATATACTTTTAATTAATGATTATTTAATAAAGAAGCAAACTGAAATTAAGGATGTTTGATTAAAATATGAAGAAAAATTCTATTTTTATAATCAGTAGATATTCCCTCATTAGGAAAACTATGAACATAACTCTTCTACATTTATCATATAACAATGGAAAATGTCTTACTTCTAAACTTGATACCCCTAGCCCATAGCTACATATCTCTATGTAGTAGTCCAAATAGTATGCCAATTAAATCTAATCTTATCCAAGCTTAAATAATAGAAACCAGCTCTAGTTAGCCCCATTTCCAAAATAGACAGCAAAATAAATTTGAACTTAAAAATAATGATATACCCATTAAAATTTGTGTAATAGACTTGTTTACTTTCATTGTTCAATTATAGAGTTTGGGAAATTGGTTAATATCATAAATATAATCTTGGCATAGAATCTAAGATTTGCTTTTAGTTGTAGGGAACAGAGAGTGGATGAATACTTTGTGCCATCTTCTAGTTACTGCAGTTTCAAATTCTCATTTTGTAAAAAGGGAGCTTATGGATATGTGTATGCATATACCAGGGTTTCTGAACCTCAACACTAATGATGCTTTTGGCTGGATAATTCTTTGTTGTGGGGAACTGTCCCGTGTGTTATAGGATGTTTAGCAACATCAATACTCTCTACCTCCTGGTGCTGATAGCACACCTCTCCAATTATGATAATCAAAAATGTCTCCAGACATTGCAAAATCACTCCTGGTTGAGAACCGCTGATATATGCACATACACAAATGCTTTTTGTTTTAATGATTTTCATGCATATAGCATTAGCAGACATTTTTACATCAAGTGAGTTTCCAATCTCATCCTTAAGGGTAGGATGGTTGAAGATATAAATGCACATATATGTGAGCTGAACCATGGTTTTAAAACCGAACTTCCCCTTGAGAGAACAAATTTTCTCAAAAATTTTGGAATGCTACATTTTGACTAGTAATCATTTCTAATTACTTTTTGAGTCGGAGTTTTGTTCTTTCATCATTCTTTAAGCAACTATTTATGAAGCATATAATATATGACATTATATAGCACCACTAACACTAATTAGACAGTGGTGAACAAAGCAGACATGATTTTAACCCTGTGAAAATGCGCAGTCTAAATCAGAACTGTTGCGAAATGTTAACCGTTTTTAATGTAACAGAACAGCCGGTGGTACTGATACATAAAATAATTTACAAAACTGTTTTTGAGTACCTACTGCACATAATTCCTGTTTATAGGGATTACAAAAGTTGTATAAATATACTTTTTGCCCTCTTGGAAGGTGTAATATTGATAGAAGCACTTAGAGAATAGCAAAGGAGAAGAAGGGATTAAGTGCTAAAATGGAATTCTAGGGGCAGTGTGGCTGCTGGCTTACCACGGTTATTCATCCTTTTCCCATACCTACAGAATTTGTCAGTACAAACTGCTTCCAAAGTTGAATGTACCACCTTTGCTGCAGCTTTCTGGATTTCAAACATAATTTTAAAAAGTCAGGCTCCCCCTCCAACATGGTTGGAAGTTTGTCAGGGTAGCTGAGGATTAATTATTGTTTCTAAGGATGGGGGACATTTCATGCTCCTTTTTTCCTCTCCTCTCCACAGCAGCCCATCTTAAACCCTGCCATTGTCCCAAAAAACCATGCTGATATCAACAAATGAAAGACATTAAACATCTTCTACATATAGTATAAGACAAGGAATGTTGCATGCTAATATTTGAAGGCCCCTGCTTTTGGAAAGCTATTCCCCAGATTAAATAAAAATACCTTTATGCCATTCATATTATGAAATTTGTGTCCCCATTGGAAAATCGTTACACTAACTAGTTCACTTGTAAGTTCATATCATTCTCTGCAGTCCATTTTACATGTGCTATAAATAGGTTGGTGTACACAAACTCAAGTAAACGTTTATTCTAGAAATAGTAAAAAGTGACAGAGGTGAAAATCAGACAGATAAGAAAGAAAAATAATGACCTAAAACCACATTTTTAAAAATTATGTAGAATGAATATTGTTGAAATGTCCTATATAGTTTTGCATAAATCATTAGAGGGAATAATATAATATAGACCACAAACATTTTCACTTGAGGTATTTAGATAAAACAAGAAAAAGAGGGGGATATTTTTTTTCTTTTTAAAATTTATATTATTCAAATAATTTTCTTACTTTTTACTTTTACATTTTTATGATTTCAAATATAAGGTTACTAAGATTCCAAATGGGAAGGATTTTCAAATATGTTATAACACAAGCCAAACTGATCAAATGGTAGCATGTCAGGTCATCAGGATTAGGCCTGAATTATTCAGATAATCGCTCCCTATTCAGCTCATCAAAAATGCAGGTTTAGACTTTGAATTTTTTTAACAAGATATAATTTGATTATTACCTAAAGGCCCATGTCCTATAACAAGATTGGATTAAAACAAATAATTGAGAAGTAGTATAAATAAAATAAAGCCAATTGTTTGCCTCTTAGAACTGTAGCATTGGCTTATACAATAGCAGCTTATAGACAGAACATACTTCTCAAACTTTTGGGTATAATCAGAATCACCTGCCGACCTTCTTAAACGGGTTTTCAGGGCCTGAATCCCAGAGATTCTAATTCGCCAGTCTGTTGCTGCTGCTAATACACAGACCATAGTTGGAGTGGCCTAGAATACTACCACAGGAATATTAATACAGCTAATTCTTCTCATTGTAGTTCATCTTCTGGCATTAATATAGGTATTAAGCCAACTAGTGTGCTCTTGATGGGAGAGAGCCTACACGTGCTTTACCTGATTTGCCAATGGTTCTATATTTCAGATAGGAAATTAAAATTTTGATGAACTATCAAAGACTTCAAATTTCTTTCAAATATTGGCAGAAGGTTAACAACGCAGATGATTTTCTGGCCTTAGGTCAGATATATTTACTCCACACATGACGATCTTTGGAAACTTTTACCAAATTACTGTTGAAATTGTTTATTGAAGAACTAGGGTGACCAGATCCACCCTTTGTCTCTTGAGTGGGAGCAGCTTTGTTTTGCAAAGGCTGTGGCTAAAATGGACCAGATGTTCCCATCAGCTGTTTGTTCATTGTGTTTTTTAGTGAAATTACAGAATGCTACAATATTTTTCTTTGCAGCTTAAACATTGAGCAAACCCAGACATCCGGAGATGCTAAAATAAAAAATCTATTTCCTCTTGCTTTGCCATTTGCCAAGTGAACTCTGTCAGACAGCACATTCTATATGTTTCAAGTAAACGAAATTGCGTTTAATGTGTTGGCAACATCTGTCACAAAACACTCTTCAGTCAATGGCTTAAATATGTTGAGTAAAAATGGATTTGACAGTGTATTTAATGAGGCACAATTATGGTTGAGGGCATGAGTTTTGCCTTAACACCATAAGGTTTTTCTTTTTCTTTTCTTTTCTTTTGTCTTTCCTTCATTATTTTTATTTGTGTCAGACATAATTCAAAGGAGATTCTTTAATCTTTGATAAGCAAAGTGGCTGGCAAACACCGTTCTTTGCTGTAGGTGACCAATATCTAAAATTCTGTTTGTCCCAGGTAAAGTATAGTCAAGAAAATTCATTTTTCCAAGGGATTCCTGTCAATTACTTCCAGTTTACTCAATGATTGTAAATTTCTTCCACTCCCTTAAAATTAAAAAAATTATGTTCTTAATAATTTGTTGGAATTTTTTATTCACTGAAAATTTTTACTGAATGTGAATAAGAATGTGTATTCTTACATATCCTTCCCCAAGAATCCTTATTTCATTGTTCATTTATTTGCAATAACTGGTCTGCTTAGGAAAGGAATATTTTCCTTATGTCGTTTTCCACTCTGTGCCTACTGCTGCTATTTACAATTCCAAATTATGACAAATCCCTTCTTACTCTTTACTTTGATTGTCAGCATTCTGGTTTATACACAGATGCAGCATTCACTCTGTGACATCTGTAATCAAATGAGTCCCCAAACACTGCTTTCGGTGAACAGATTCTCAAAGAGACCAGTCTTTCCTAAATTAATTCCAAGTACAGGCATTCAATCCTTCTGTTCTTATCATGCATGAATTTTGATTGATCTGCCACATACTCACCTACTTCATTTGCATATTACGTCTCCAAAAAAGACTAAAGTCTACTTCAGGCGCCCATGGAGAATGATGCAACCTCCAGGGCATTGAGGAGAAAGTATCCTCACCAAACACAATTTGGTCTTTATCTCTGATTTACATGGATGATACTTTATGTGGCTAGAGCAGGCTGCTTAGAATTGAGGGTTTTCTGGGGTCATGACAGTGTAGCTGCATGTTGGAATGGTAGGGGCAAATATTCTAAAAAAAAAAGTAGCCTAAGTGTCAAAGTAAAGAAAAGAATCGAAGTCTTGCACCTGCTAAGGATTAGAATGTTGTAAAAATGCCACTTTTTGGTTAAAAAAATGCTTCAGGACTTCCGTCTTAACTCTGAGGTTATTCTATAATTTATCCCTAGGTGATTTAAGAAGAACCCTAGTTCTTCTTAAAGTGTTTACTTCTGGTCTGGCACAACAAATACCTGAAATGAAGGCCAGTAAGTATTTGTTTTAAAAGGAAAAAATAAAGATACTTTTGTTAAAGAGATTCAGGCAGCAGAAAGAAAAGTGATGTCTCTGAATTATAATTAAGTAAAAGCTTATCTTACCATGTTTCTCACTTAAGAAGCATCCCGATGAATGAAAATTCACAGATGCATCATGAAATTCAAACAATACAAATGCACAGCTATGTATATTTATTATACAAGCTACAAGACCTATAAAATATATATTTTCTGATTGAGTCCTGCTCAAAAGTCCAAATGTCTCTGTGAACAAAGCTGGCTCCGTATACCAAGCATTTCCAAATAGTTGGCTCAATTTCTATTCTCCCTCAATGTAGAGGAGCCCGTGGTGAAGGCTGAGTGGTAGTCTGATCTTTTAGCAGATACAGTCAGGAAGCTACATTTGGATAATACCAGGAAGAATCGATCAGCCTGAGCAAAAGCATTATAGGAAATATTTTCTTGTGGGTAGTTTAGGGGCTGAGATCTTGCCATCTACATGCATCTGTTCTAGTTTTATTCCTTCAAAATGTTTACTTATGTGGGAGAAAAAGTCAGTGAAAAAATAATGTTAAGGAAAAAATAATTTGTTCAGATACATAATCATTTTATTACAAGTGAGTATTTCAATGGGTTGTTATATTATGAGCTTCTGCTTTTATAATAATCTTTAAAATAAACATTAGAAGTATATAATCTCAAAGGTTCCATCCAATCTTAGTTTTTAGTTTTGCTTTTTAAAGATATTGTTCCATTCTCCAAGTCAGTTAATTAAGAGAGAGTAATAGGGTAGAGGAAAAGGAATGGAAAACTAATATAACCTGGCACCATTCTTCACTAGCTGTATGACACTTTGTATATGGATGGAAGTTTTTAAAATTGTCTATTATTTCTTGTCTTCCCAACAATTATAATAAAGACATATTCTATAAGTATGCTTTCTGCAACACATGATAAAAAATGACATTATTGCTTTTTAAAAAAAGTTAATTTATGGGGTGAACATAAACATTTGACCAACTTTAATCAAGTTCAGTATTCTTCTGTCTTGTGTCAAAAGTATAGCTAGAAAATAGGTCATAAGAGTAGAAGAAAAACAAATGGGAAATAGTAACTCTGATTTTTAGATAATTAATGTTAGATTTTAGTATGTCCTTCAAAGAGACCCGTCAGGAAACCCAAGTGGGCCAGCATTATCGCTTCCATTGGTAGATTGTAATGGAGTGTCAAGAATTATCTGTATAAATCATAGGTAAATGGCATAAACCAAAAATCGTATTCAATATCAAGAAAATTAGAGAATTTTCATTAGCATTTATATTTTTCAGTCAGAGAACTTTATATTTAGAACAATGGGAGAGAGGAGATTTGTGAATTCTTTGAATACATTCTACAACATATGTAGACAAGCACAAGATGACATGGACAGACATAAAAATTATATATAGTTAAATTTAGCTCTTTTCATTAAAAAGTAAAAGCATTTGATGTCAACACATTAAAATAGTTTACTGTGTTTATTATTTTTTAAAAAGTGTCCTTCCTCATAGAACGTATTCTCAAATGGACATTGTATATGCTTATAGGGTGCTGTGATTACACCAACAATGGACCATCCTATGTCAATGCAGCCAGCAAACATGATGGGCCCCCTGACACAGCAGATGAATCACCTTTCATTGGGCACAACAGGAACGGTGAGTTGAAGAGTTCATTTTGTTTTGTTTTCTTGCAATTCTTTGATAAGATGCAATATTCTGTCTTTCCACTGACATTATTAGCAAAACTGCTTCTGTATCATTGACTAACACACCTTTCAGGTTCTAGTATGAAAAAGCTGCATTCTGCATGCATGTTCAATTCCAGGGTACATTGACTCACATCGGCGAGGCTGAGATTCTACTGTGTCTACATTTAAATTGCAGTTACTTTTTGTTCTTATGGCACAATGCACCAGGTATAATGTCTGTTTTGGGAAAGGTGTCCTTTTGCATGCACCTGCAAATCTAGACCCTGTGACTTAATATACTTGTTTCTGGTTTTCTCCTCCTAGCTCTTCCCAGATCAGGCCATATGTCATTCTCAGGTTATTTACAAGTGAGAGGCCAACTCTCTGACTGATATAAAGGGATCTTTATTTATTTTCAGTGTTTAAATCAATGAAAAGTAATTGAGAACGTGGTGTAACTGAGCTCTTTTAATCTTCCTTTTGAGTATGTTGGTGCAACATAGATGATGTTCTTTTCAACACAGATGATGTTGAAAAGAAGGAGAGAAATGTAACATGCTTGATCTTTTCTTATAGGTTGAGATATTTTTGACTAGTCATATTTCTCCTTGAGGAACAAAAGTAAATTGAAAAATGTGTATTGCCACCTTGATTTTATGTCAATGAGGTATTTTAAATCATGGGCAAGACTTTATGTTTTATTTTTTAAAAAGATTATTTCCTAAATGTTCAAGAAAGCAAATATCTAATACAACCTAGAATACTGAAACTTTTCTAATTACCATGCAGAGAACAATGAAAACATCCAAGCCAACCTTCCATGTGACACCATCAATAACAGTTTCATTTTTCTTAATTGTTAGTGCAGCTAATATTGTCATTTTTAAAGATGTAGAAAGAAAAATATATATTTTCTTCTGACTGAGGCAGCTTGAATATAGAAGAAAGAGCACTGGACTAGGAGTCAGGAATCTTAGATCCAAATCTTGATTGAGCCCTGTGGTCTCTATCTGTTTTTGGGAAAACAATATCTTCTAGTCTCAATTTTTCTCTCTATCTAGTTGAAGTATTGAATTTGATGATGTATGAGGCCCCTTTGACTATAGGATTCCATATCTTTAAGCCTTTATGTTTCACAGTCATATTTTTGTGACTGTTTACAGTTATGCCGACTTTATCTGCAAATATCACTGTACACCATGCACACTAGCTATGTATCAGGAATTTTACCTTATAGTAATGACTTGCTTGCCAAATAGATGTTGTTGATTTATAGGCTTTTGGAATATAAGAAGTTTCTGACGTGTCCACTGAGCCCTCACTAATCTGTCCTTAATAGCAAGAAAGTCAAAATACCTCAGTGCAAACAGTCACACTGTTTCAATATAGGTATTTAGTATTATTAATATAAAGTACCTATCTCTAAGGCCTCAGTTGCAGAACCTGCAAAAAGCAGTTTATATACCTTACGTGTCTGAATGCTTGGGCTGGATAAAATGACTTCTTAGGTTTTTTAACTACATTTTACAAGTCATGTGTAAGATACATTTATTAATAGCTATACACTATGGTACAGCTAATTTTTATCAGGGAGATAGAGTTTTAAGATAATATTTTATCACTTTTAGCAATGTGTAAGGATTATTTGTAGTCACTTGTGTATTACTAATAAGCAGGTCCCAAGAATAGTATTGGAACATCTGAAGTTTCTCATTTTCCCACTATAGATTTTCCTCCATATCAGCCTTCCTCTCCTTAAATGATCATAAATTCTGAATGAGTGAAGTAATGTAATTTTACCATAATGGATGACAACCTGGAATCTGATAAAAGAGGAAGTTATAATGCAAAGCATAAAAAGAAACACTTTATAAACTTTACTTATTTGAGTAAAAAGCAAAGCCAGCTGACTTGCTAAAGTTCAAGTTTGCAAACTAGTAAAAATATAAGAGCTAGTTAACTGAGTATATGACTGAATCCATTATGGAATTGAAAAATAAGCTAAAAGATATAGAACAAACTCAGAATTATAATAGTTATTGATTCAATAACATATATGATGATTTTGTATTTGAGCATTTTCAACAAGAACACATGTATATGAGACCACAACTTTTACACAGCTGGTAATAGCCAAATAATTCAATAATGATACATACCACTCCTTTTCTTGGAGAGTAAAAGTTTTAAGAATGTGGCTTATGTTAACACCAAATTTCCTCTAGGTTTTTCCTTTCTTTTTCTTTTCTCCCTTTACATTTGTACTAAATAATTCTTAGATATATTATAATATTTGTGTAACACAGTGTTATGGGAATGTTTAAATTTTAATAAGGTTTTGGAGAGGCAGAGAGAAAACAGTATTACTTTGTTGATTCATTTAACAAAATGCTATTGAGTGTGATTAGTGTATAGAATATTGCTATATTTTTTTTCTTAGACTGTCATTCTAGTAGTTTGAAATGCCATCGTAGATTCATTTAATCTGAATTTTTGATTGGCATTTGGAGTGGCTATTATGCAGTTGAGGTTGATTTTTTAAAATCAGATTTTCCCATCTTATTGCATCTTTCCAACATTTCCACTAATGGGAAGGCAGCCTGACATCATGGAAAGACTAGTGGGCTTTGGAATCAAATTTGAGTCCAAAGCCTGGCTCTGCCCCCTTATTAGCTATGCATGTTTAGGCAAGTTACTTAACCTCTTGGAACTTTTGCTTCCTCTTTTACAAAGTGGGAAACATGATGTTTACATTCCAAGGATGTTGTGAATGTTAAATGAAATGATATATGCAGCATACCTAATACAGTGTGTGATACTCAATAGGTGTTATCAAATGAGCTGCTCTTACCTCTCTACCTCCAGTGGCTTCTAACTGGTGGTAGTCTAATCCAAGTCACCAGAAGGGATGGGATACCCTGTAGCATTCACAGTGTAACTTACTAACTTGCTCTATTTTACTTGATATAGCTCATTTCTTTAAAGTCTCCATTTCTTTAGCTGCTAACATACTCTTCCAGGGTTTCAAACTCAAAAGTCTATAGAGGGCTAGCCAAGTCATTTTAATTGATGAAGCTGACTGAGTTCATGCAAAAAACCTTGGAAATATATAATCTTTTTTTTATATTTGTCTATGTCATAGTCATGTCACATAAATATGTATGATATCAGAGATTATATTTTAGAAATATTTCAATGCAATAATAACACTATTTCTGCCAGAGTGTTGGGCAAACCAATGAGAGGGTGATGCCTTTGGCAACCTGGAATATGGATGCCTTGTATAGAGAGGGCAACCACTCACTAATCAACTCCAGACAGCTATTGCCACATGGGCATACAGACCCAGGCTGATCTCACCTCCCAATATTTGAAGATAAGCTGAATATTTGAATTTTGATCTGAAATTTCCCTATATTTGAACATTAGGCTCAGTTTGTCCCCAAATCCTCCAGTTTGTGACTCCTGCCCAAGGTTTTCCTGGTTCTCCTCAAACCTCTCTGGCCATTCCTTCTTCTTTTCTGTCACAGGCTGCTAAACCAGGGTTTCATTTTTAACTTACTTATTCCATATGATTTTCTTAACCAATCTCATCGACGTTCATGGTTTTAAACCCTGTCTTCCATGCTGAAGAGTCCTAAATCTGAATCCCCAGCATTAATCTCATCATAGAATTGTAGTCTCATTTATCAAACTACTTGCTAAATATCTCCATGTAAATCTCCCTCAGACATCTCAAAGTCACCATGACCCAAACTAATCTCATGAACTTCCCTGAGCTTCCTTCCAACTGAAACCTCTTCCTCTTGGATGTTCCTGCTCCCTGTTACCTTTCAAGCCAATGCCATGACCATTTGCCCAGTACCCAAACCAAACACCTACAACTCAGTCTAGACCCTTTCCTTTTCCCTCACCACCATATATAATTAATTTCCAAGTCCCACTAATTTTGTCTTATAGACATTTACCAAATACAACTTTTCTTCCACATTTCTAGAGTCTCTGCCCTGGGCCTCATTTGGCTAATTGCAATAGTCTCCTAACTGTTCTTCCTGCTTTCTGTCTCAGTTTGCTCCAGTCCATTGTCCACCGTGTCACAGCTAGTCAATCTAAAACTATCTGACTGTGTCTCTCTCCAACCCAGAACTTTTCCCAGGCTTTCAGACATCCCAGCTCACTGAAATTCTACAAAATGAGGTGTGAGTAGTGACAAAGCAAGATTAAGATAGGAACCTAAACTCCAGAGACAGATGGGATCGAAGGGCAGAGCAGAGAGGTCCAGTGAATAATCTGGAGTAGGCAGTGATCATGTGTGATGGGAGTTGGAGCTAGATTATAATTTTCCATTTTTTGAAGGGGGACCTTAGGCCACAGGCTAAGTCCCACCCTTCTTTTTAAGGTCCCTGGCTAAAGGAATTGTATTGAGCCAAAGCTGCTATTTTCTCCTCACAAAAGCAGATGTATTTGGTCATCCATGACCCCAAATTTTGAAATGGATGCCATGTAGTTTAATTAACGTTTCTCTTGCATTTTGCCAACTTAAATGTTTATCGTTCAATTCTCTATTTTTTAAGCTAAACAAAATCTGTAGGCCTTAAAAAAAATGAATGTTATACAATTCATGTAACTGTTTTATTCCAGGGCTCTGCTAACCTTGAAGGATTTTTCTAGCTTTTCTGCTTCTGTTTATTTTTTGTCACAGTATTCCCTTGATGGAACCAAAGCCCCATTATTCATAATTTCTTATCACTTTATTGTAAGCTTTAGGAGAAACCACTGGAGATTTTACTGTGTTATGAGAACCTCCAAATTGCATGACAGTCTTGTTTTACAAGTTTCTTATCTCCTTTTCATTTGTTCAGGAGATGGTCACCAGTGGCTTACAATGTCACTAGAATCTGTTGAAAGAAAAAAAAAAGTCTTTGTTCTGCAGGCTCTTTATCTGCAGTTCGGTTTGTGTTCTCTAAGCCACTGGTGATTTGTGACATCATTGGATTCCCATGGTGTAACCATAGCCACTCACAAAAATAACCTTGTAATCGAACTCCATTTGTTCATCACAGTTTTCTAGCATTTTTTAATCATACCACTCCCTTTACTGCTCTCAATTCTGATGGTATCAGGTGAAAATCCTGAATTATTCACTTTGCTTAGAGATTGTCTTTTTTTTCCATTATTAGGTATAAGTATTATATAAGTATTAAGACTGAGAGTTATAAAAACTAAAGTTAAATGGACACCTGACTCATAGAATAGTTTCACAAATAAATGGTAATGAGTAAATTTCCTAAAATTTTTTGGGTGGGAAATTATCAGTTAATTTAAAACACTCAAATACAAAAAAGAATATATAGGTAAATAGGTAACAGTTTTTTAAAAAATTGGTTTAGTCTTATTGTAAAGCAAAATACCTTTGAAGGTAGTCTACAATAGAAATAATAAATGAATAGGCATTAAATAAAAGTATGAAACAGTTTATTTGCAAATATTAAACTTTCGCTGTTTTAAGGAAAGGGATTCTGAGTTCAAATAAATTAGCAAAATAAGAGAAAAGCCTCAATAAATCCAATGCCAAAGAACATTAACAGATAGTTGATAAAGGAGTAAATAGAATTGCAAAGAACATATGACAAAATTTTAATCCAAGAAATAGAAATAGCAATTTCATCAAATACATACCTACATGCATGCACACACACACACACACTCCATCAAATAAAATGATCAAAATACAGTACATAGTGCTGATGAAAATGTAGGACAATAAGCATTCTCAAACACTGATTGCGTGATGATAGAAATCTAAATTTGTGTAAATATCAGTTGAAAAGCAAGGTAAGCAGTCAAGACACTTCAAAACATTTATGTTTACTGATTTATGTTACCAAGCAGCTATAGTTTTGAGAAGCTAATCTATGGGAAAATTCTAAAATAACAGAAAGGTCTGTATATCTCAAAAATGTTTGGCACAGTGTTCTTTGTAATGTCTAATAAAGAAGAAGAATTAAATAAACTGGAATCCATCCATAAACCAGAATGGAATGCAGCATGGAATTGTAAGAGTATAGAATAATTAGGAAAAAGGGTTATTTATATTGTTAAATCAAAAAAGTTGATATAAATTTGCATGTGTGGAGTGCAATATCAACTATGAACAAATATTTATAAAATAAGGCTGTGGAGAAATACAAAACAAGTGTGGCTATTTCTAGGTGATAGGATTAGGAGTAATTTCTATTTTAATCATACTTTTGCATATTCTCCAGCTAATCAGCAATAAACATTATTTGCTTTTTTATTTATTTTAAAATGTTATAAATATATTCTTAAAAAATGACTAGTGGCATGATCCAAAAAGTAGCGCTTTTTTTTCTTGTATTGGAGTGGTAATATGTGATTGCAGTTCTTAAAAAGGTAGTAGAAATTACTATTTCTATTAATAAAACATTTGGAGACACTTTAAAAGTGATTCTGCTTATTCTAAATTTGGGGATTATAATTAACTTACTAGTTCACATACCTATTGCTAGGAGTGAAATAACTTTTAAGTCTGGTGTGTTTGCATTTAAATCTTTTGGTCATGTTTGCTTTTGCTGCTCAAAATGCTTTGCAATATTCAAGTTCTAATCTGTCTTCTCACATGCCATTTACTCCTGAAAGAGTGATTAACCTTATCCTTTTGTGGCAAAGAGATGAAAGTGAGAAATTTGTGATACTCCAAAAGTTGTCAAGTGGATGGAAAAATAAAATTTGAGCCTTTAGGTTTTCAGCTTTTAAAATGGAATAAAGGTTATATAAGTGGAATAAGGGACACACAAGAACATCTATTTAACCACGTATTGGCATTTTATTTGAATGTAAACAATACCAGGTCCCTTTTACACAATTTAACCCCTCCAGCGGGAGCTGGGATAAAATTAAAAATTTTCCATTTTTAGAAGGGGGACCTAAGGCCATAGCCTATATGTCCCACTCTCCTTTTTAAGATCCCTGGCTAAAGAAATTATATTGAGCCAAAGCCTTTCATTTTCAAACAAGCAGACATATTTTATTCTCTAGAACCCCCAATTTTGAAATGACTGCCATGTAGTTTAATTAAGCTTTCTCTAGAATTTGTCAACTCCAATGTTAGGACCCTTAGGATAAAGACAACAATCATCTGTTCAATAGATTCTGTTCCATGTATCACACCCCCACAATTATAGCACATAAAGCTTCTCGGCCTTGAGCCAAAAGTACCCCCCAATATACCTCACCGACAACCACTGGGATCAGAGCTGGAGCTGAATGATTAATGATGAAACTTTGGCTTCAAAATGCACTAGCCTCCACAGAGTACGATAATGTGCAATTTTTTTCTTTTATCTCTTTTAAATTTTAGTTCTTCCTTTTGTTCTTTAGGACTTTGTCTCCTGTCATGCTCTGGGCCCCCTTCAGATGGGCTGCCTTGTAGAACCCTTGTGTCAGCCAGAGAGGGTAACAATTTTACACCGATCCCTTAAGGGAGGGACAAAACACACTGCGGAAGATAACAACGTTCTGGGACAAACGGTACTGTCCCAGCAGATCTTACTGGTCCTAACAACATGTACAATGCGGTGGTAATAGGGACCACGGCGTCACCTATAAACTAGGGATCACAATGCCTTGACCGCTTGAAGGCAACAGGGCTAAGCAACCATATAACACACAGCAAGCCCTTCCAAGTTTTACAACTAAGATTCTATTTTATTTTCTTTTGTACTTCATTGCATTCTTTCTCATGCTCTTTTCATTCAAAGATTCAATCCCAAGACAGGATTATGATACTCCACCAGCTGTTGTGTCAGGTAGGAAAATTCTAATTCCTTTAAGACTGGATTGGAGGGGAGAGATTGAGGTTGCCTGGTTTTCTCCAAAACTCTTTAAAGCAGTGATTCTCAACAGGGGTGGGTACAGGACATTTGAATTTCAGTTTGGAAGGGGGCATATGTAGTTCAGAAAAGTATATTAAATATTACAATCCAGTGTTATGTCTGGAAAATAAATATGTTGCCTTTTAAATAAAAACTAAAACTCAAAGACACTTTGTCTATCAAGGATACACAGAAGATAGATTCTATGTTCTGTGTATCAGTGATCCTCAGTGTTAGACAAGGTATCAGAATTTCTGAAAAGTGGGAGAAAATTTTGTTTAGCAAAAGAGGGCACATATTAATAAAAAAAATAGTTTGAGAAGCACTGCTTTAGAGACCCGAATTCTTCTGAAATTGGAAAATTATCCCATTTTGCTTGCTCAGCACCCAGCATAGGGTCTGACACATGGTAGGTGCTCAATATAATTGTTTGTTGAATGAATCAAAACTTCAAATTTGTTCCAAAAATTATATTTTGAATATTGAAAGAGAAGCTGCCATTGTTCTATTTGTACAACAAAGTGGCATGGGTTGATTTGAGAATACATTAACATCTTAAGGATTTTAATGAGCAATATTTGAGTTGTTTCATAAAATTTAGTTTGTAACACGGTATATGTATGTGAAGAGGTGGATTTTTATTTTGGACTGCACAGATCTTTCTTGTGCTTTCACCCTAATTTCAAATTTTGGTTTCTTGCAGAGAGGAAAATGGGCACAATTTTCGTTTTTGTTGATTTTTTCTTAATGAAATAAAGCACTACCAATCTGAAGAACTTGAACTCTTTGATCCCTCAGATGGCAAGGGCATAAAATAGAAGCCAAGAAGGGAACTGGAGAGACAGAGCAAGAAACAAAGGCCAGAAATAGGCTAAAAAAGCTCATGGGACAATTGAGTCTGGCAACCTGATGGTGGTTTTCAAGCAGAGATCGTCTTGCTTGGGGCCACCCTGTTTGCTTGACCCAGCATCTGAAGGGTTATCCTTTTCTAATGTCTGCGGACTTGTTTAGTTATGCTCATGGCTGAATAGTCACACTGGAACCTCAATTAAGAATGCCCCATTGAGGAACTATGAGTTAGGGTTCAGCTGTGAAGCTGTGAACTCACATTGGTCCTCTTCAACATCTCTATAAATTGTCACTAATTAAAATATCACCTATCTTTTCCCAAAGCATATTACTTGTCATATCTTCACATGCCTGTTTCATTTAGGATGTGGAACTCCTGGGAAGAAACTTTTTCAACTGTATACATCTTCTACTTTGTTTAACACATAGCATCTTTGTTAAATAAGAGGCATCTACTCTTGATAATTTACCAATATTTATAATAATAAAAGACATAAAGTAGAACTTTCCTTCAACTAGATTTCCTGATTTTACTTGCAAAAACACAATGAAAACAAGCAATCGAAACACTAAAATACTTACTAGATATCAGTCACGGGTCAGGCTCTGCACAAATCAATTAAGGCCCACTAGCTGGCTGAAAATTCAGGCTCAGGAGTTCTCATCTGATTCCATAGACAGAAGCCGCTGAAAGTTCTTGAGCAAATAAATGCCTTGATAAAAGTGGTGCTTTAAGAAATTTGATCTGGCAGTTATGTGTATGTTTGAGAAAGAAGAATTAAGAATCATATAGAACAGTTAGAAAGCCTGGATATGATACACCGTATTTATAATAATAATAATAAATTGTGCTAGAGTCCCAGGAGTGGAGTACAAAGGAAGAATCAAATATAGAGTTGATATGAAAAATAACATTTGGGGGAATTTCACCATTAATTTCCCCTTCTAAGATTTATTGGTAGTTTGACATATTATAAATTTTAACAGACTTACTTTGTCTACCTCTAAATAGAAATGGTCTTCTTTTCTGAAATGTTTGCTAATTAGCTGGTGGGACAACTTCAGAGACTTTTGAAAAATTAAATATCTTTTGCCCAACACTTGATAACATCAGGAAAGTGAAATAGGCAAGAGTGTTTTAATATCTCCTTCTCAGATCTTCCAGTATGCCAATATTGGACAACACAAATAATCATTCTTTGCCAGTGTAAGAGCCAACTAAATTTCTGTGATTTATTAGAGTTCTGCTAGATAATTTATAGAGACATAACCCAACCTAATTTCATTCAATCAATATTTCAACATTAATTGAACAACTTCTGAGTGCTATACCCTATGCTCAAGTACAGTGGATACAAAGATAAATATAAAATAAGCACATTGGTGGTATAGTGGGCAGCACAGCTGCTTTCCAAAGATAAATAGAAAATTAAACCCTTGGTAAAAAATCATGGTTAATCATATTATTGTTATTTGTGATGTTAAATCTATAAAATGTAGAGAAACAAGAATTTAGAAAGAAGATTTGAAATCCTCAGAAATAAAGTGAATTCTGAGCTGGATTTGGAAGGAATACCAAGTAGACAAGAGTGGGAAGGTATATTACGCAAATGGAACAGGATCTGTAAACCCTTAGAGACAGGAAAAAATATGGGATGATTAGATGACAGCAAGTCACTTAGTATTGTTGGGGGAAAATACCACTATGGCATGCACCAAATCTAGGTCAGTATAAATCTGATTTGAATTAGGGACTATTCCTTTTTGACATGTGTCATCTTGTTCTTTTATTTATTTAAATAATGTTTATTGGAAGCATATTATAAGTTAATCACTGTGCTAAGTGCTGGGGGATGCAACTTCCTCCTAATAATTTAGGGTGTAGTTAGGGATGTTAGAGTGGAAACTCCAGTAGGTGTTCACAGCATGGGTGGAGAAAGATTTCTCATGCAGAGATTAAAATATATAAAAGCAAAATTTATTTCATCTTCCTAGAGAAGCGAGAGTGAGAGAGTAAAAGAGAGAGGGGAAAGGAGCGGGAAGAGAGCAGGGAGATGGTATGGCATCCCAAAGAAAGAGAAGGGGATGCTGACAGCCAGGCCAAGTGGCTCACTGATTTTAAGGGGGATGAAGAGAAAAAAAATAGTGATGGCAGTTCATTAAAAAAAATAGTGATGGCTGTCGGTTGATAACAGAAGAGGCAGCAGAATGTCAAGGTCCAAGACTTGGTTTCCTGCCTTTCCTTGGAGAAGGGGTTATTATGGGAGATGTGACTCTGATCTTGAAATATGGTTGAGACCTGGAGCTTGTTCTCCTACTATTTACTCAGGAGCTCCGCAAAAGCAGATTCTCAAAAAACAATTTTGAAAGAGAGAGATTTACATCTCTTTTCCATCCATTCGGCTCTTTTCAGAAGTTGTGCAAAACACAACTCCTGCAGGGTGCCTGTTAGTGAGAAAACTCATAGGATTGGTTTTAACTATTACTGGGGAAATTGTAGGATTAGGTATTTTCCTGTTATTTTTGCAAGGAAGTTGGGTATAAACGGGTTATTACAACGCAGTGTCATAAATGTTTCAATATGAACAAACATCATGATGTTTAAGTTCATAAACTTTTTAAATAAGATGCCCGAGTTCAGAACCTACTTGTGTCATTTACTAGTTGTAGAAACTTGGGAAACTTGCTTAACTTCTCTTAAGTTTAGATTACTCCTATGGGAAAATAATAATGATGATCTAATAAGATTGTTGTAAGCATTAGATGAGTTAAGATGCATAACTTGAGTAGAACAGATCCTGGCACAAAGTAAGTGCTCAAATGTTATAAGCCACAACTGTACTAATCATTATTGGTATAAGGTACTATGATGTTACAGAGAAAGAACAGCTAACATATACTAGGAAAGGTCAGAGTGAGAGTCTCAGAAGAATAAATCTCTAAACATAAACATTAGGACAATGGGAATTGGCTAAATAAAAATTAAATGGAAGGGGAGAGTTTCAGACCAAGGGCAGCATGTGCAAGGGCTTGTGGGATCAAGGTATGGCAATATTAGGGAACAAGAAGTGGTTAAATAAGGCAAGGATACATATAGAGACATGGGGAGTAGAGAAAACAAGCCTGGAGAAATAAATAAGCTGGAGCAATATCATCAGATACGGGAACTTGAACTCTATCTTGATGGCAATAGAAATACACTAACATGTTTTAAGTTGAGAGTGACATGATCACTCTGGCTATAAGGTGGAGAAAGCATTGGAAAGAGGTAAAAGAGGGAAAACAGAACTCAAGCATTCTGGCAGGAAATCATGATGGCACATACTTAAGTTGTGGAAATGAGAATGGAAGGTTGGCATATAATAAGGAGGTAGAACACACAAGACTTGGTAACTGATTAAATGTAAGAATAAAAGGAGAGAGAAGAATTAAATGTAGCTCTTAAGTTCTTAGCAACTCAATAGCCTGAGGTGCCATTTGCTGGGATCTGAACAACAAGAAAGAAAATCCAGTTTGTCAGGAACAAGGCTGAGTTCAGTCTTGAACATGTTGAGTTTGAGATAACTACAATGCATCCAGGTAGAGATGCTCAATAGATGTTTGGATGTGTGTATCTGAGCTCAGAAGACATCTCTTAGGTGGAGGTGGATTCTGGAGTTACTATCATGTAACTAAGTTATGTCACCCAGAAAATGTGCTTAAAGTCAAAAGAGGTAGGGTGAACCTTGAAAATAAAGAATGGGTAGAAAAAGGAGCCTAAAATAAAAAGTGGAAAAGATAACTACAGACATAGAAAGAAAACCAAGAGTATGAGTTTCAAAGAAGCAAATCAAGAGAATGTTTCAAAAGAGATGTCTGACCAGTAACATGAGTCTTGGGAATAAAAAAAAAGCTGTTAGATTTAGTTATACAGAGGTCACTAGTGAATTTGATGGTGTGATTTTAGTGGGAAGGGCAAAGGCAGTGGATTACATATAAGGAAATGGATGTAGCAAGTACAGGAAACTCAACAAATTTGACTTTAAAGGGGAGTAGAGAAGACAATAGAAAACAAATAGATAATGGAACTGATTGATTTATTGATTCATTTTTAAGATAGGAAATATTTGATTCTGGTGGGAAGAAGCCAGGAGAGGGTTCTAAAGTTTGAAGACATAATTCCTAAGGGAGATGACTGATAGAACAAGGTCCATGAGGAAGCCAGACGTCTCTTCTAGGAATGTGGGAGCACAGGAGGAAGGGATGATGTATGTGCATGTAAGTTTGTAAATGTAGGAATAGGAAGTCAAAGGATGTCCCATATGGTAAATACTATTTATTTTTATGTAAAGTATTAAGTGACAGCATCTTCTGAAAGTGAGTGGGAGATGGCCTGGTAATGACTTAGGGGTAACAGACATTTGTAAAACTGTGGAGTGAGGAGGCCAACTAGCAATCCATGGAAATGTGCAGGGTGGTACTGGAATTTCATTTGACGTTATAGACTATGGATTTTTATGATATTAATATGTGAAGACTTTTGATTTTCTACAATATTGATTAGTAGTCAAAAAGACAGGTGAATTAATGCAAGGTTAAGGATTTACTGAGTGGAGTGAGAAAAAGGGCAATGTTTATCAATGATATTGGCAAGAAAATAATTGAGTACAAACTGTGGTTTCAAGGAATAGGAGGAAGAAAAAAAAAAGAAGGCAGTGAGGGATGGAAGATAGGAAGAAAACAGAAAATACAGAGACTAGAGGTTTCAATGAGTTGTACAGAGTGGTCAGAAGTGAAATGCCTGGCTTTAAGATTTCAGATAATAAACTATCTCTTGGCATAATTTCAGTCTTGTGAGCAGGTGGCCACAGTAAACTTGAGGTAAAGGTAACTGAAATTAAGGAAGTCAAGCAATATGAACATAAGAGGTTGCTATTTAAGTGGGATATTTTTGCATATCTGGATTTTTTTGCCATTAATAAACTATGCATAGCTTTAAAAATGTTTTGCTTAGTAAGAGTCTGAGATAAATATTTAAGCTTCAGCAGTGAATACATTTATTTAAAAATAATAATTTGGAAATAAAGAGCTATAGCAGGACTGCTAATGTCCAAAAGGAAGTGGCAGAAGTTCAGGGAAATTAAAGTCTCCAATTTATTTCACGGGCATCACCTCTGCTTGCCTGTATCTCTGCTAACCCTTACCCAGCTCATTTCAAGCACAGAGGACAGAAGGCTGAAACTGCCCTCCACATTTTTACAAAGAATCAGGAATCTGCCCTCTTTTTAATGTTTCTATTCCATAACAATTATAACTTCTAAAAAGATCCACTCATTTAAAGCAAATTTTAGTGGAAAAATATGTAAATGAAGAATAAAATAGTATTTTTATACATTGTTGGATTTTATGAAGCACATATGAAAACTGCAGATAATATGTAGTCAAGTTTCTATCTCAGTTGTTTGTTTATTTATTTATTTTTCTTTTCTCTCAGCAAATTACGGGGGTACAAATGTTTAGGTTACATATATTGCCTTTGCCCCACCCGAGTCAGATCTTCAAGTGTGTCCATTCCCCAGATGGTGCGCACTGCACCCATTAAGTGTGAATACACCCATCCCTTCCTCCCCCTTCCCACCTTCCCGACACCTGATGAATGTTACTACTATATGTGCACGTAAGTGTTGATCAGGTAATACCAATTTGATGGTGAGTACATGTGGTGCTTGTTTCTGTATTCTCGTGATACTTCACTTAGTAGAATGGGCTCCAGCTCTATCCAGGATAATA
>VBSM01000813.1:5931311-5949422 GCA_008086735.1 Cheirogaleus medius | reverse complement strand
CTTTTTAATGGGGTTGTTTGATTTTTTTTCTTGTTAATTTTCCTGAGTTCTATAAGGATTCTAGTCATAAGCCCTTTATTGGATGTGTAGCATGCGAATATTTTCTCCCATTTTGTAGGTTGTCTGTTTGCTCTCGTGACAGTTTCTTTGGCTGTGCAGACGCTTTTTAATTTGATCAGGTCCCATTTATTCATTTTTGTAGTTGCTGTGATTGCCTTTCAGGTGTTCTTCATAAACTCTTTCCTTAGGCCAGTGGCTATAAGAGTTTTTCCAACATTTTATTCTAGAATTCTTATAGTTTCATGTCTTAGGTTTAAGTTTGTTATCCACTGTGAGATGATTTTTGTGAGAGGTGAGAGGTACAGATCCTGTTTCAGTCTTCTACATGTGGCTATCCAATTTTCCCAGCACCATTTATTGAATAAGGATTCTTTTCCCCAGTGTATGTTTTTGTCTGCTTTGTCAAAGATCAGATGGCTATATGAGGAAGGTTTTATATCTGTGTTCTCTGTTCTGATACAGTAGTCTATGTCTCTGTTCTTGTGCCAATACCATGCTGTTTTAGTTACTATAGCCTTGTAGTATATCTTGAAGTCTGGTAAATTGATACCTCCCAATTTATTCTTTTTGCTTAAGATTGCTTTTGCTATATTTCCTTGAAGGGCACCAGCATGAATTCAAGCAAAAAATCACTTTTGCCAGAGAACAAAAATAGAATCAAAATGTATCCTCCTTCTCTTAAAAACTTAGAGTTCAAAATTTGAACCTGGGTTTGAAAAAAAAATTAAAACAAATGAAATCTGGGGCCAAAAACTGCATTTAAAAAACCCATAGAAATCTTGGAACATATATTCATACTCTGCCCTATCCTTTTGCATAGCTAAAATAGTTGGAAATAGTAAATGGAATCAGTATAATTTCACAATGTGATTTCACAGAAAAAGTATACATAGGTCACAATATACTATTTGAATATGAAATTCTTAGGCATCAGATTTCTATTCATGGAGTTATGCACTAAGAATAAAGTTCCTCAAAGGGGCACTTGCCCCAGTTGAGACAAAATTCACTATTAAAAATATTATACAGTTTTTTACATTGTTCTTGCTAGTCAGTAATAGAAGTTTGCATTGGGAAGCTTCATCAGTTTGGAATTGGTGATGATCAGCCAAAGATTTGGCAGAGGCCTATCCTTATGCTTTCTCTTCTTGGGTAAGAATTACTTTATGGAACTATACCATATCACTGGGGGACAGGAAAGAAGGGAGTATTTAAGCTATATCAAAGAACAAAATCACTTTTCAAGATCTATGTAACATTTGTTTTCATGGATACCATGAGCTAATTACAAATAATTTTCATCTCTTAATTAAAATTAGGTCCATTAGTACTTCCAATTAGCTACAATTAGCCATTAAATTGTATTTACTATAAAAGACCTGACAGAGTTACAAGTTCCCCCAGTCACACATAAAAATCGGTTTAATTTCTTTGCTCAAATACTGTGCATTTATGTTAATTTCAAAATTGCATTTCTTTAAATGTACTAATTAATTGATTTTTTTCTTTTTGATAAGTTCTTGTAAGGGAGACTTTGCTCTACTTCTTATTCATGCACTCAACTAATGTTTACAGAGCTTCTACAGTGCTACAAGGAAACAGGGCTAGAAGGTATAGAATAGCAGATGCGTTCCTTGCCCTCAAAAAACAAAGGATCTAACAACAAAGAACCACGGTTATAAAGAATGATCACATAACACAGCATGTGACAGATAGCATAGGAGTGATCTGTAGAGTGGGACTTTGTACATGATATCTGCACAAGTATTTGACAAATAGGCACGTGTATGCTGAATTATTGTGTTCCTGCTGGTGCATTCATTTTGTTCCCTAAATTATAAAAATGAAGTCCTAAAAACTTTTTCCATGGGAACACAATTTTTATAATCTATTCAATAATTCATCCTCAAGGGAGTTTAGGCAAATAGATTGTTCTGTTATATAAACTTCACTCTTTTCTAGTCCAGTTTTTCCCCCCGCAGGGAGTGGGATACGAAGGTGCAAAATCCTATGTCTTATCTTCTAATCCAGCAAGCTTTTCCTGTAAAGGTCCAGATAGTAAATATTTTTGGCTTTGCAAGCTACATGGTCTGTCACAACTACTCAACTTTGCCATTGTAGCACAAACTGTATTCAAATGAATGAGCATGGCTATGTTCCATTAAAGCTTGATTTACAAAAATAGGCAGCAAGCTGGATTTGGTCTGTGAGCTATAGTTTGCCTACCGCTGCTCTAATCTATTTATCTTATCGTCATAAGTATTCCAAATTAAATACTGTCACTGATAGCCTTCATAATGTACATGAAGTGTCATTTTTGTGATAAAGTTTAAAGCTAGCATTTTTGTGATAAAATTTCATAAAAGACAGATGAAATGTCAGAAAATCAGAGGTGGCAGAAATTGAGATGGAGGTTGAGAGAGATGTTTATTAGTGTTTTAGTTTGTACAGAACAATTGATTATCGTACCAATGTATTAAAATCCATAAGTATATTTTTATTTTTCACATCTCATCATATGTTGGTCTTCCAGGACTTATTTGTATGTACCAGCAACATGGGTTCACCAAGCAGGAAAATCAAATATATATTCTATTTAATATCCTCTTGGCAGCCTTTAAAATTCCGTACTTTTAGAAATTTAGAGAAAGGTGAGGAATATATCACCCCCAAAGATTTGTAGCAAAAATATACTTTACATCTTGGTTACACCACCTGGGGTAGTTTTGTACTTGCTGTTGGGGATTAGTGTTCACTGAAATTACTCTTTTTTTTAATTTTGTTAAATGTAAATTGCTTTTGTACCATTTGAGTCGAAGTTATAACTGTGCCCATCCCCCAGATAGTGTGCACTGTATAAGTTAAGCATGAATTTCCTCCCTGCTCCCACCTGCTTGATTTCCGATGAATGATATTTCCATATGGGCACATTAGTGTTGATCAATTAGTTTCAATTTAATGGTGAGTACATGTGGTGTTTATTTTTCCATTCTAGTGATATTTCACTTAGAAGAATGGTCTCTAGCTCCATCTAGGGTAACAGAAGAGGTATTAAATCACCATAATTTTTATGGCTGAGTAGTACTCCATGGTTTACATAAACCGCATTTTATTCGCTCATGTATTATGGGCACTTGGGTTGTTTCCACATGTTTGCAATTGTGAATTGTGCCACTATAAACATTTGGGTGCAGGTGTCTTTTTTATAAAATGTCTTTTTTTTCCTTTTGGTAAATACCCAGTAGTGGGATTACTGGATCAAATGGTAGTTCTACTTGTAACACTTTGAGGTATCTGCAGACTGCTTTCCATAGAGGTTCTACTACTTTGCAGTCCTACCAGCAGTGTATGAGTGCTCCTGTCTCTCCACATCCATGGCAACATTTGTTATTTTGGGACTTTTTGATAAAAGCCATTCTCACTGGAGTTAAGTGATATCTCATTGTGATTTTGATTTGCATTTCTCTGATGATTAGATGTGCTAAGCATTTTTTCATATATTTGTTGGCCATTAGTCTATCTTCTTTTAAAAGTTTCTGTTCATGTCTTTTTCCCACTTTTTAATGGGGTTGTTTGATTTTTTTTTCTTGCTGATTTGCTTGAACTCTTTGTAAATTCTAGTTATTAGCCCTTTATTGGGTGTATAGCATGCAAATATTTTCTCCCATTCTGTAGGTTGTCTATTTGCTCTAATGATTGTTTCCTTGGCTGTGCAGAAGCTTTTTAATTTAATCAGGTCCCATCTATTTATTTTTGCGGTTGCTGTGGTTGCTTTTGGGCTCTTCTTAATAAATTCCTTTTTTTCTCTTTTTTTTAATTTCAGCATATTATGGGAGTACAAATGTTTTGGTTACATATATTGCCCTTGCCCCCCTCCCACTTTGAGTCAGAGCTTCAAGCGTGTCCATCCCCCAGATGGTGCGCATCACACTCCTTTTGTATGTAAATACCCATTCCCTCCTCCCCACTTTCATCTGCCTGACGCCAGATAAATATTATTCCTATATGCACACGTAGGTGTTGATCAGTGAAACCAATTTGCTGGTGAGTACATGTGGTGCTTATTTTTACATTCTTGGGATACTTCACTTAGTAGGATGGGTTGCAGCTCTATCCAGGAAAATACAAGAGGTGCTATGTCACTGTTGTTTCTTATAGCTGAATAGTACTCCAGGGTATACATATACCACATTTTATTAATCCACTCATGTATTGATGGGCACTTGGGTTGTTTCTACACCTTTGCAATTGTGAATTGTGCTTCTGTAAACATTCAAGTGCAGATGTCTTTTTTATAGAATGTCTTTTTTTCTTTTGGGTAGATGCCTAGTAATGGGACTGCTGGATCAAATGGTAGTTCTACTTGTAACTCTTTAAGGTATATCCATATTGCTTTCCACAGAGGTTGCACTAGTTTGCAGTCCCACCAGCAGTGTAGGAGTGTTCCTATCTCTCCGCATCCACGCCAACATTTATTGTTTTGGGACTTTTTGATAAAGGCCATTCTCACTGGAGATAAGTGATATCTCATTGTGGTTTTGATTTGCATTTCCCTGATGATTAGAGATGTTGAGCATTTTTTCATATGTTCATTGGCCATTATTCTGTCTTCTTTTGAAAAGTTTCTGTTCATGTCCTTAGCCCACTTTTTGATAGGGTTGTTTGATTTTTTTCTTGCTGATTTTCCTGAGTTCTAAATAGATTCTTGATCTACCAGTATTAGCTATTCTATTTCCCCTTGGGTAACTGCTTCTCTAAATATTGTATTCTGCTTTGCACTCTAATGGTTAAGGAAAGCTTTCTTGGTCTTGTCTAAAAACTAAACACTGCAGAGGACAGGCCCGGAGTGGCTGGAGATATAACTGCCCTCTGTGGCAAGGTCAGAGCACAATTCTGCTTATTGATGCAGCACACACATCAAATAAAAAGGCAGCATCCCAAATTGCTGTGTTTTTGCAATAGAATTCAAGTGGCAGTAAACGACTTAAGAACACACTGCAGTAGCAGCACCTTAGTACTTAAGTCACCTACAAAAGGGTAGAGCCTACATACTAGGCAGGATAGCACTTTCAAGACAACAATAATTATTAATGTAAGCCAATTGCATGTGCACGAATCAGCACATTTGGTACTGAAATCACATGATTCCCTTTTTAAATTGACAGCACAAAGTAGGCACTTAAGGCTACTGTCAGAGAATGCAGCCATAAATTGACTGTGATTCAGCCCCTGCCAGAAGCATGCTGGAGACATCTGATACCAGAGAGATACTGCCTTACAGACGTGTTGACATTTCTCTGTACTCTATGTTAAATTAGTTTATCAGAAAGTAAAATGCCTGGACCATATGATTGTACATCCCTAATGAAATGCTTTCTCTAAGTTAAAATTTAATATTTTTACCTCTTCTTTCATAGAGGGATGATATATTATTACACAAACATTTAAACAATGTTATTAGCTTTTTTTGAGATACCACAGTAGATATAATTGTCTGTCATTTTACTCAATGTCCCTTATATAATATAAAAAAGCAAATGATGAGTTGCTGGTTGAATTTGGTGCCTTGGCAAGTATGACTGAACCTGCTTCTTTTGCATTGACAATGTGAAATGCTCAACTTAATATATTTCCCTTTGTGCCTTGGTCATCAGAATAGTTGGCATTAGTTGGGGCACATTGCAAATGTTCCTGGTAGCATGTTTTCTCTATTGCTCTCAACTGTTTGTCGATTTGTTGGTGATTTAAATTGTGCTTCTTAAAATAGTGCTTAATTTTATAAATCCTTCACACATTCAACTTGAAAGTACAAAGGCTCTAATTCCTATAGTAAATACTAAATGAAGAAATGCTAGCGGGCTAAGGGAAGTTTGTGTGTTAAAAGTTTCAGTGGAGAAATAAAATGAAAGATGATTTTGAGTATGTACTATCTAAAAATTTGCCGTCAGGCACTGTTTTTGTTCATTCTCACACATGCAACTTTGAATAGGAAAAAGTAATGTATAAAAAGTAGAAATAGCTTTTAGAGTCAAGAGGGTATATGTGATTCCTGGTCTCAATATTTAATAATTATTTAACAATGAGAATTATTTAAATTTTCTGAAGCTTTCTTTTCTTCTGCTTAAGAATAGATAATAATATATTATTACCTCTTTATGTATAAATAGCAATAATATAAGTATTAATTGAGATGACATATCCAAAGTACTAAGTGCCTGGCTCATAGTAGATATTAAATAATTGAGGCTTCCTTCCCGCTTTATTTCTCCGAATTCAAGAAACTGTGTTAGGCCTTTTTGAAGTATCACTAAACTTATTTGCTATGGTAGATTGACAGAACCAAAGAAGTATTTTTAAATAAAGCCTCCAAAGCCAATATCTAAAAATAGAAGACATATTAAGGGAATTCATTACATATCTTCTCTATTGGCTGAACTATTATAATATTATTAGCTGAATTAATATAATAAATTATAAATATTTTATGATAACATGAAACATAATATTCATAATGTACAGTGAAAAGAGGGTGACAAAAATGAATAATCATTATGATTTTGAGTCCTAAGACATGCACATGAAAAAATTTAGAAAGGAATGCATATAATAATTATCATATGTGTTTCTCATTTGTTTCTTAAATTTTTCAAAATGTTGCTTTGCAACTTGTATAATTTGCTAAACTTTTTAAAAATAGCAGCCTTTGTAGATATATAATTTTAGGGAGATATTTACATACCAGGAAAATGTGACTGTATTAATATGAGGATGAAAATAAACAGTATAAGCTGTTTTTGCAATTTTTCACATTGAAATCACATTTCAAATGATATATTGTGTTCCTTACCTGTAGCACTTGGAACAACCTGTAATCTTCCCAGTGTGTGTGATGTGAGGCTAAGGCCCTTGTGTTTTATGGCATTGATAGAACATGTTTGAAATTAGGACATATATAATACACTTTACATATTAAGTCTAAGTTCCACAAGTTAGACACAAACTTTACTGCTTAAAACAAAATCTTCTGCTGTTGGAGATAACTTGTTTCCCCAAGCTGTATAACACAAAATATTTATACCTACTAAAATCAAATTGATATCATTCCAAAGTCTAGTGGCCACCCAAGATATTACTTATTCTTCATTCTTTTCTGTCACTGTTTTATTCATTTTGATAACGTGAAACATGTCACTAAGAGTATATTATTTTTCATCAGGCCAGTCCTTCTTTTTCACTTGTCTGAACCATACATTTTGTTGCATTCACCATACTTACCTTTGACTAAATATTGGTTGAAAAGCCATCAGGTGAGTTACCTTAATACTATATATTCAAACTGTAATCACTTCACATCAAGCTTCCTTGAAAATGAAAACCACAAAGTTGAAAACATTTTTAAGCCAATAGTGCCCTTTGATTTACAGGAAGTGTACATATTTCTGTTAGCAACAAAACCATGTTGTTTTGAGAATTAAAGATTGTAGGCCCCTATAAGGCATACATTAATTACTTTATGTGTCTGCTCTGAGTCCAGCAGTCTGCTTAGGAGACTCAGATCTGGGTAAACATAGGACTCCAGATTCAGCAGATGTTAATTCCATTCATAATTGAGCAGTTATGTTAGCAAATAAAAATGCATAGTTGGTAAAAATCATTGATATTTTTGAGATACTTGTTCCGGAAGGTTGAGGCCTACCAGGCAAAGAAGACCAGAGACCAACTAGGGTTCACTAGCTTGCTGAAACAAGGCAGAATGTGCATCAGGTGAACCATGGGGCATCTTGGAAGAGGAAATTTGGAGGGGCTTGTTATAGGACTTGAGGTTGTGCACGGTGACTTGGGGAAGGGTTTAAGGAAGTGACAATTTATCCCACATTGGGTGCTAACAAGAAGTGAGAGGTAATTGAATCACTGGTTGTCTCAAGTGTTATCTAGTAGATGGAGGAACAAAGCAGGGCTGGAGTTGTTATTGGCAAAGATGCAGTTAATGTTAAACAGAAAAGGGAGATGTTTAATTGTTTTTAGGTCTGCAGAATGTCTTTGTCTCTGTTTTATCCACCATAGTCATTGAGTGGCCTTGTCTGATAATTGTTTATAGTGTTTGAAAATTGTTTAATTGGGAATGCTATGACCTTGAAAATAGCTACCAGCTAGTTAACGATTATTTGAAAAGTTTCCATGAATTCTTTCCTTATCTCAAGGGCAATTATAATACTGCTTGACAAAAATACAACAGAATATTAAATGGCCTTGATAAAATATAAATGCAAAGATAAACTGGGCCAAAATGGTGTTAAATTCATCATGTACATTGAGAATATTTGGAAGGTACTGGGAATTCAAAGATGAATTTGCATATATAAAGTGCACACTATGTTCTAGGCACTGTACTTAGTGCTTTATGTGGACTGATTTGTAACATTTGTTTGTCACAATCATTCTACAGGGGAGTTTCTGTGTCTTCTACAAATTGGTTCTTTTTTAGCTCAGTTGGACCCTCACTCATATTTATGCTCCTTCAGCTGTTTTAAGCTTTTTGACCTTCTCACATTCCAGACATGAGTCCTGCCATTTATGATCAGAAAATGACTGTCTCCTCCTTTATGAGAAGATGAATACCACATTTGATTTAATCTTCAAATGCTTGCTTTTAACTTCAAATGTTTGTTTCTTCATTCTTTCTGTCTTCCAGTTTTGTCAAGCCATAGTCCTCTTTTTGTCAATGTTAAGCCTTCCTCCCGTGTCCTTGATTTCATCGGTCTGAACCTGTTTTTATGGTCTTGCAGCATTGATTATCCTCTATTCCAGATGCACCTTCTCTAATATATACTTATTCATTGGTAACTTTTCCTGAGCTTAATAAAATATGTAGATCCTTTTTATCTCAAGTTTGCAGAGTGCTGGTCTTAGGTCACTTTGTTTTTCTTCATTCTCTTCCTCAATGATGTCATCTGCTACCTCACCTTTAACCATCATGTGGATGACCTCCAAATCTATATTGCTAATCATATCTTCTGTTTTGATTTTCATGCCAGTGTTTCCAACTATTTCTTAGACATCCCTTTCCACTCCTACCACTCTTAGCTAGCCCACTGGTAGTACAAACTTCGTATTCACAATTTCAGTCTCATAACCTGTCTTCTCAATACAGTTTCTTCTGCAGACTTCCCTAGGGTTCAATCAAACTTCTGTAAGTATTATTTCTGTAAGTCACAATTTTTAGTCATGTAGCTATAAGCTTAGGATCGTTACGGTTTTTTGACAGTGGCTTGGAGGGTAGCTCTTCTTTTTAAGTGAGAAACATGATTTAATATTCAACTGAGCTTGGAGTAGGTTAGTAATTCTCTTATAAATTGGAGAGTCATTTTTATTCTAGCCAATTGTGCTTAAACCTCCGAGATATTTTGGCACACTCTATCCCACATGCAATCTTCCTTTTTTGGTGTAGATTGTATTTCCACAATATATTTTGAGTCTGTTCTACCCATTTCATTCTATTACCCTGGTCTAAGCTGGGTCTTTTTTACCTTTTAATTTTATTATTGCAATGTTTTCCTGATGTTATCACCTGGCCCTTTCCTTTCTTATGCTTCCTTCACACAAATGCCTGAATAAATTTCAAAATTACCATTTTGAAAAACTTTATCTGAAAGGATATGTTCTTAGTATAGCTATCCCTACCATCTGATTATTGCCAAAGGCTGGGATGCAGATCAGATTTCTGAATCTAAAGTTATCTTTTCTAATATTAATAGTAACCCTGGAATTTGCAACCAGGATATGCCAGAAATGTTACAGTACTCAAAGCTGTGGTTAGCTTACAGAGCTTTTTCTACAGTGAGGTGGGTGGTAAGACTATGTCATACTGTTAGAACCACAGTGTGATGATAGCCCATTGGCCTCTGTGAGAGCAGACCTAAAATGTTTCTGAAAAGAATATTGTCCTTCCCACAGTTAACCACCAAATAAAGGGGTGTATGTGTTGGACAGAGTCAGTGGGTTCTTTTAAATTCTTCTTAGCCTCTTCCATTTGAGACTATCTGTCCAAGGCCAGTTTCAGCTAATGGTTAAAACATATGTGCCTATGTGTAACCAGCAGCAAAGAAAGATACATTCCAAGTACTTGTCAAGAAGTACAACCATTCCAAAGTCACTGCCACTCATACCTTTCAGAACTTTGACTAAGAGCAATAATATTTTTGGAGGAATATTTGGATATTATGCAGTCTATACATTTTCCTTGGATATTCTAAATTATATCCCTGGATTAAGCTGAGAAAGCTGTTTTACCTGGATGACTGCATCCCACTGGCCCCCTGAAAAATAGCTTTTCATGAAGTATGCCTTGGCACAGTGCCATTCACTTATGTTTGAAGGACACTATAATAAATCGCCCTTGGAAACTTGCTTTGCTTACTTTAAGGCTGTGGTTCATTAGACTACATTGTGTCTGCTCCTTTCAAACTGACAGGGGAAACATCTCTCTTGCCTTCATATCGAGAACCACTCTTCTACATACCTAGTTTATTTTCTTTCCTAATGGACACAGTGACTTGTGTAATTCATTGCTAACTAACTCTGATAAAATTTTAATGGCATTTATTTAATTAGCCTGCATGCTGACTTCATATTATTTTCTTTCCCTTTGCCTCATTTTTCTCACTTATTTGACACTATAATATTTTATATAACCTTGGAAGCTCCCTTAAATCTTCTTGGGGAGAAGGTGGGCTATAATTAAATAAATAATTCTGGACATGGAGACTGCGAATGTATTATTTTCCCGGTCAAGAGCCACAACTCAAAGTCTACGAGAATTAAGAAGGACTCATCAGCCTTGTGTTTGAAACCTGCTATGGTGTAATCCTTAAGTTACTTTCCCAACTATTTTTTCTTCTTGTCCCCCTGGATGACTCTTCTTTGACTAGTCACACTTTCAATAGCGTGTGCTTGGCTGTGAGCCCCTTCTTTCTTGCCTTTGCTCATGCAGATTTTCTACCTGGAATTTTTTCCTTTTCACACCTGCTGGTCAAATCTTACCCATCTCTAACAGGCTATCTCTTCCATTCATTTCTTTCTGATTTTCACACTTTATTTTAAAAACTCTCAAAGTTCTCTGTTATGTTATAAACTTATGTCACAGATACTTGTACATACCTCACTGTCTTCTCCCCACCGCATCTTTAGATTGTAGGTCCCTGGGGGTTTGGAGAATCAAAGACTCTACTATCCCTTTTATCTGTTTTGGTACTAAAGCTTAAACTTGTGATGAAAACAGTCTTTGAGTAAGGACTCACCCTCAATTAAAGACTTCAATGTTGACTTTCACTACAAATAAATGTGGAGGACAAAGTGTGGAGGCAATACCAGGCTAGTCAGATGCCTGCATGTTCTCTAACAGGCCTAAAATTTAAGATTATCTTTTCCAGAACATTACTGTAGGTAACTGTCATCTTTGGCAGGACTACCATGACATACATCTAACTGGTCTTGCTGGTTCAAGCTTTATCCTACCTCAATCCATTTTCTCTACAGCCCCAGAGCCATCTTCCTAAAACAAACAGGATATGCTTCAAACCCTTCCACAGCTTTTAAGACATAATCCTCAGTCCTTAGCATGTGCTGCAAAATTCTTCATGATCCTGATGTCTACTTCTTCAGACTCATCTCTTACTACTTCTGTGCTCCAGCCATAATGAACTGCTTCCGGTTTCCAGGATGGGAAATAAGACAAATAAGATCAATTCTTATGACAAATAAGAGCAATTCCTCTGTCTACAATGCTTTTCCTCCACCCTTCAACTTACTAATACTGGCTTGTTTTGCAGTAATCGTCTCAAATGCTTTCTTCTCATTTGAAAGCCTCCTTCATCCTTTTGTCTTATCTTAGAGTTGCCACATTTCTATGCCCTTAGGTGCCTGAGAATATCTTCATCATAACATTTAGTATACTGAATCACCTTTTTCAGTTAAATTATCTTTCTTCCCCTCTAGAATCAAGACTATTAACTCTTTTAAGCTGCAACTATTCATATTTACCTTATTTCTCCATTATCCAGCAGCATCTTGCCATGGTAGGTGTTGAGCAAATATTTATTGACTGAATAAATGTCACCTATATGTAAGAATGCCAATTTGCTGGACACACCTTCTAAATATTCCTAATCTTCACCTCAAAAGATTAAAATATCAAAAGGATAATAGTCTCAGAATTCCCAAGAAATTTGGAAATTAATAACAAAGTGCAGAAAGCTCTCTGAATGGGATAGAAAAAAACTAATGAATGAGAAAATAGAAAAAAAGTGAAAGGATATGGAGAAAGTAGAATGGTTGGGAAATGATTCTTACATAAAACAATTTAAAATATTGGTCGAAACCTAGAATGTGTCTGTTGGAAATATGACTGCCCTTCAGCAATATGGCTTATCTGAAATATTTTATTTTCTTAATTATTTTCCCTAGATAGCCATCATATTCATTTATCCTGCTAACATAATTATAATTGATTCCCCAGTGTCACCTTCTGAAAGTACTTCTATACCCTTTTTATTGCCCATGTCCCTCACACGCACACTATTGCAGACACACTCTGGTCCCGATGTGGCATCTTTGCCTCATTTTTATCAATTCTTCAATAGTCTGTATCATGCCTTTCACAGAGAATTCTGGAAGACACACATCAGATGCCCCGCTGTCATTATGAATGGTAATTGGAACAAGTAATGGCCTTTAGCTCTTTTTCACTAATGAAACAGAAAAGCACCTTACTCAATCTGTTAGTGATACACTGTTATATTGAGAGCTTACCAAAGAAAGGCAGCCAGCCTGTGGACATAGAGCTAGTTTTCTTTAAATAGGATTTTCAGCCATGATCAAATAAGACACCCTTTCATCAAGCAAGAAAGTTTGCTCTTTCTCTCTCCATTTCTCGTTTGTTTTATTGTAATTTATACTGACAGTCTGTTAGGAATTTAGTGTTTTCTAAATGACATTGAAAATTCTTATGGATTAACAGTATTCAAAGGGATAAAATATCAATTAGTCTTTTGAAAGCCTTTCTTTTTGATTGTTCCTGTTTGTGGATTCCAGCTTCTTGAATTCCTTACTCTCAAAGAGATGTTTTTCCCCTTGATTTTTCTAGTTATAAAACTGGATATAAATGTAAAGAGCCATTCTTTCTTTTTCTTATTCTTTTAGCATTTGTGCAGATAATATTCCCCTGTTATTTTTATGCCTGTAGGAAAGTATGCTTGATTGATGCTCTTGAACTTGGCCAGTTCAGGAAAGACTTGAGTGGGTATTTTTTTAATCCCCTAAATTTAGTTGAATTATTTTGCCTTTAGCTTACATTTTATAAGGTGCCTATTGGCTTTAAAACTCACATTACTGGCACTTGTGATCATTACCCAAGCCATTTAGACTTCAAGTTCATTTGAAGAATTAATTCAATGTGATGCTGAGGTATATACCTGTGTATATAGGTCCCAGTTTCTAAAATAACTTTCCTTAGGAATCTCACCAAGAGTAGGACACCATTCTTTGGCAACAGCAAAGCACATCACTAATTTTTATGTTAAGAAAATGAGTATTAAAGTTAGTAATACAACCAATGCATTCTTGTTCAATAAAGCATGAGAGTTCAGTTTTTGTGATCATTTCTGAGGTGGGCTCCCTTTATTACATCTTCCTAACCATAGTTCACTCTTGAGTGATCAGATGTAATGAGAAGACATGAGAATTCGACAGCTCAACAGAAGTCCCTCATCCCGTCCCAGTGCTGGTCAGGCAGCATGCAGGAAAAGAAAGAACACAAGTTTTAAGGAAGATGAGCATTTAAATGCCAGCTCTTCCATGTATTCTTTGTATGGCTTCTCTGGAGCTGCCTTCTCATCTGTAAATGAAGATAATGATAATACCCGACAGAGATAGATGGTGAGAGTTAGATGAGATATTAGAATAGTCATAATACATAGTCAATCTTCCTCACTTCCCAGGATTCCAAGCTTTTGACTTAAGATTTTCAATTCACTAAACCATTGGTTCTCAAAATGTGGTCCTAGTCTGGCAGCATCAGTGCCTCCTGAGAGCTTGTTAGAAATACAAATTCTCAGGCCCCACCCCAGATCTACTGAATCCAAGACTGGCGGTGGGCCCTCCTGGTGATTCTGATCTATATTCAAGCTTGAGAACAGCTGCTTTAAGCCAACCAGCCAACCACAGGCTTGTGTGTGAATGGCGACCTTAAAATAATTAAGACAATGGGAGGGAATTAAACTCATGGTGAAATCAAAGTAGAATGTTAATTACCCACTATTATTCAAACTCTCTCATTCCTTCCAGAATTCTATTATATTTTGTTGTTTTCTTTTATGATTTCCTTCTTTTGCATGATTTCTTTTAATACCAACAGAATTTCACTTAGGTTGGAAGTGAGGATATTGGGTGTCTTCAGGAGAAATAGATAAATCCGTCTTTGAATGTATGCAGTATGCTCGAAACTATCAGGGTTAAATGATATATTTTAGGAACTCCTAGAAAAATAAAATGAAATGAATCAGGGCATTGGCATAGTATGAGTATCCACTATAGAATAGTTAGTCATCGAGAGATAACTTTTAGAATTATGGAGCCCTAAAACCACAATGAGGGCTCAGTCCTCATCTCTCAGTTTGGAGACGAGGGAACCACAAACATAGCCACAGTAACATAAGGGGATAAAGTCCTCCTAGTCTTTTCTACATGGTTATCGTAGATAGGTTTTACTGAGTTAAGGCTCTATTTTTTAAATGAGCCAAACCTCATATGATATATACGATGACACCATGTCAACAAGCCTCTGCCTCCCCAGCACATTCCTTTGCGACTATAGTATTTAGGATAATAACTAAATTGACTCTTTTTATGTTCTGCTGGTGTCAATACCAACTAAGAGGATTACACTGTTCTTGGATATTAAGACTCTTTTCATAACTGGAAGCATCTAATCCTGATTATTTACTGTTTATATTTTCTGAAATACATAAAGCTAGAACAAAAGCTCTCAGCCGAGTCTCCAGTTTCACAGCCAAGTTCACCTTCATTGTCTACAGATTCACTTTGACTCATTGCTAGTGACGACAGCTGTACTCCTTTTTTTTTTCCTATTTTTCTCTCAGTGCCTGTAGAATGAATCCTGCGTAGAATTGGGAAGAAATTTTATCGTACATATATTTACTTATCTGCTGTTCCCTTCACAATTGCTTCCAGTTCCTCTGGGGATTTTAATTTCTGTTTTATTGTCCTATTCTTAAATTCCCATGGAAAAATATTCAAAATTTAGAGTACTCAACATAAATTCATCATTTAAACTTGATTGATATTTTGGTCATATAGATTTCCTTGGGGAACACATTTAAGCATTATTTCCCACACATCCCCTAGGGTAGGAGATAGGAAATTTTGTAGCATATGAGAATCAGCAGGGAAGCGTTAAATATCCCAATACCTAAGCCACACTCCAGTCCCATTAAACAGGATATCTGTGGGGAACCCAGGCAACATTATTTTGTTAAATCTTCCCAGGTGATTCCAATGTAAAGCCAAGTTTGAAAACTGGGGTCCTAAAGAATGCTCCTCAATCTTATAATAGTGTGGTACTTCTTTTTAAAAAAACGTTCTAAGATCCATTACATTTGGGAAATGTAGCAAAGTGTATTTGTCTTCTTAGAAACACTTGGCGAATCACAATAAATATTTTCATGTGAAAGACTCTGATTAGTCCTTCAGGGAAGAAAACATGGAGGTAAAGAATGAAGGAGGAAAAGAGAAAAAGGAACTCACATCCCCAAGAAAAACTAAAAACCTACTTTGCTTGGTTTATATCATCATCTTTCAAACTTGTTTACTCAGAAATTTATTTGTATATGGAATACCTGTGAAAAAAATCCATTGCAATACTCTTCCATGGAGCATAATTAGAAGATACCGATTAAAAGGAATCCAGAACATTTTCTTGAAATACTTTAAAAACCTGGTTATATCCAGATCTTACTATATTCTCATGTGGCATTTGATATTTAAAATAACTTGCGAGGTTTAGCATAAGAGTTCACAATTATACAGAGTATCTCGTAGAAATAGGGTATTTGGATGCCAAGCACCATATGAAATTTAGTTTTAAAAAGTCAGTCTCTGGGGGTGGAGCAAGATGGCAGATGAGAAACACTGCCAGACAGAGTGTCTTTGCAGAAAAGACAGCTTCTAGAAGATATTAGAAGAAAGAAGCAAGCAGACAACCATACATCAGATGGGGGTCAGGAGGAGGGGTACCGGAGACTATAGGAGACTCCATGGGAGGAAGTTGTGGAGGAGAACTGGAAGGAGAGACTTCCTGAGCAGTTTGGAGACCAGTGGCAAGGGTAGGTGGAGTGGTTAACTTTCCCCTCCCTTGCATCTCGGACTGCTGGTGGGCTCCCTAGCAGTTGGAGAGACCTGCGGACACCAGCCCAGAGATGGCCGCCACCAGTGAGTGGCTTTCTGACTGAGTGGGGCCATCCCAGCCCCTTCCTGATATGTTTTCTCAGAAGCACAGAACAGGACTTTGGCCCCTGCTAATAGCATGTGTGGTCTCGAGGGCAGGCTTACCCAACCCAGCTCCGCCCAGACTCACTCCCAGACCAGCCCTCACTGAAGTGGAGAATAAGGACACACCTGGAAGTCCCAGGGCCCCATCCACGACCTGAGACACTAGAGTGCCTCTCCAGAGGAAGAAGAGCAGGTTACAGGCCCCAAAATCAGCAGTGTAGCCTGCTCCTCTGAGCAAGCACCACCTACTGACAGGGAGGACATTCTGCACACTGTTTTATAGCATCTACTGACTCATCATACAGGGTGTGGTCTAATCTCACCCACAAACACCACCTACTGGATCAGACACTAAACAGGGCATGTCATTATCCAAAAAAAACCCTAAAAGTAAGAAGCTATAACTGATCCAGATAGAAAGAAATCATCAAAGGAACTCTGGAAATATGAAGACCCAAACAGAAAGCACACCACCAAAGAGGAACCTCAGCCCCTTAGAAATGGACACCAACCAAAATCAGACCACTAAAATGACAGAAGAAGAATTTTGAGCATGGATCATAAGAAAATTCAACGACTTGCAAGAACAACTGGATAATCAACACAAAGAAAATGCAAAAAGATTCCAGGACATGGAATAAAAATTCACTAAAGAAATTGAAACAATGAAGAAAACTGTAACCGAACTCCTGGAAATGAAGAATCATTCAGGGAACTACAAAACACAGTGGAAAGCCTCAAGAACAGGGTAGATCAAACAGAAGAAAGAATCTCAGAGATTGAAGATAACACCTTCCAATTAAATAAATCAGTCACAGCGATAGAGTAGAGAAACAAGAGAAAAGAGCAAAGCCTACAAGAGATGTAGGAATATGTGAAGAAACCTAATGTGAGTGTTATAGGGTTACCCGAAGGGGAAGAAGAAAACACTCAAGGGTTGGATAAGCTATTTGAAGATATAATAGAGGAAAATTTCCCAGGCCTTGGTAAAAATCTCGATATACAAATTCAAGAATCTCAAAGGACCCCTGGAGATTCAATGCAACCAGAAAGACGTCATGACATGCAGTCATCAGACTGACCAAAATATCAACTAAAGAGGCTCTTCTAGGAGCTTTAAGATATAAGAAGCAAGTAACATACAAAGGAAAGCCAATCCGAATAATGCCAGAATTCTCTACTGAAACTTTACAAGCAAGGAGAGACTGGGGCCCCATTCTCACTCTTCTGAAACAGAATAATGCTCAACCTAGAATCTTATTCCCTGCAAAACTAAGTTTTGTATATGAAGGAGAAATCAAGACATTCTCAGATAAGCAAAGACTGAGGGAATTCACCAAGACAAGACCAGCTCTCCAAGAAGTACTCAAAATAGTGTTACCCAGGATCAGCACAATAAACACTCACGAATGTAAATCTACTCAAAACCTAAATATCAAGGCCCAGATATCACAATGGCTCAAGAGAGAAAACAAAGCAACAAAGTTC
>VBSM01000813.1:5828224-5931211 GCA_008086735.1 Cheirogaleus medius | reverse complement strand
AATATATGTAACCTTAATATTTGTACCCCCATAATATGATGAAATAAAAAAAAAAGCTAGTCTCCAAAAATTAACAGAACAAAAGAGTTAGAGGAATGGTAGAAATCCAACATTTAGTAACACAGGAAGGGAAAATTCAATCATGTAAGAAAGTGGAGTGGTATGATGGCAGAAATAGAGTGCCAGCATATGTTAGATCTAGTATTCAATAGCATGTGCAGGGTAAGTGCAAGCAAATTGATTAGTTTGGGATTTTCCAATATCCCTATTCTATTGCACTTATTCTCCACTTTATATTCTCTTCTTTTAGGCTTTTCTAAAAACCTGATCTCAGAAATGTATACCTCTGGGATCAATCTAATCAGTTCTGGTCTTGTAATTCCTTCTTTTCTTCATGAGTACTGACCTGTACTCTTTTCTCACATTTCTCCCAACTCTTTCTGAGGGGCCAATTATATGATAAAATACTAATTTCTGAATGAGTTAACATTTAACTCTTGTGACGGAATTTTAGGTGCGATGATAGATTTTTAGTTTTAAGGCAAATGCAAAGTGATGATAATCATTTTCCACCGAGGTTTCCTAAGAGATCTCAAAAAAATCTGCTTAATTAGAGTCTCTTAATTGCAAAAAGTTTTTGAGTCACTGCAGATAGTGGTAAAAATATTTAAAGTAATTAGGCAAATTGGATTTGGTAAAAATATCAAAATGAATAGCCAACTATGAATGTTAGAGAAGGTTCCATCGGCATTTGAGTCTTATTGACAGGATAAAAGAAGATTTAATGCCTAATAGGCAAGGCTCCAAGGCCCTTGCTATCCCTGTCTGATATGTTTTTGGCCAATTCTATTAGAATTCATGATGTTGTGTATTTTTTTTAAGTGATTTTCTCTCTTGCCTAATTTCCCCTTCCAAATTCATATGATCTCCCCGGGCGCAAAGAACAGCTAAACAGCTCAAAATGGTTTAATTTAAAAGGAAATTGATTCATGCACCTGAAAAGTCATAGGAAGAGCTGGCTCAAATAATGTCACTAAATACCTACCTATTTTCTTTTTACTTTATTTGCATTAGATCTTCACATTCCATATCCTCACACCTAGCAAATCCAGGTCCTCCCTATCATAGCAGCAGAGTGGTTGTCACACTGATGACCTCACATACTTACACTACACCATGCAAGGGAAGAAAAATGTCACTTCCAGAAGTCTCCATACAGAACAGAGAACGTTTTCCTTTTCCAGAATCTCAAATAAACATTTTCTCAAGTTTCACTGGCTTTGCTACAGTTATTTTCATTCATTTCTGGACAGAGGATCAGGATATACTTATTGTGCAGTCAATCACATTCTAAATTCATAGTTGAGAAATGGGAGCTTAAGGATTTCCAAAGAAAATGTGGATTTTCACTGAAAAGAGATAATGGACACTGAGTGGTAAGGAAAAAAAAATACAACACAAGACAGAAGTTCACTGTTGTCATTCTTCAAACTCTCCTCTCTAGAATCCACACTTATAACTTTTGATTTATTTTTACTTTTGATCTTAAGTCATTGATCCCTCTTTTTAAATTGTTCATTAGTTCATAAATATCCTTAGATAATGCTAACAGTATTTTTAAGAAATTCAAACCTATGTATTTTGATTTTTTATAAATATATATGT
The DNA here is from genome assembly GCA_008086735.1 of Cheirogaleus medius. Classification (NCBI taxonomy): domain Eukaryota; kingdom Metazoa; phylum Chordata; class Mammalia; order Primates; family Cheirogaleidae; genus Cheirogaleus; species Cheirogaleus medius. The sequence goes on along the minus strand of VBSM01000813.1, from coordinate 5,929,546 downwards.
AATTAATTAAGGAAGAGTTTATATTTGCCACTATAAAACTCAGCATTTTAAATATAATTGTCCAAAAAGTATTTTAAATGATATATAGGAAACACAATGCCATTAAGCAAAAACAACAACAACAACAACAAAATAGGACCAAAACTTTAGAAAATCTGTAGTTAACATTCTGGGAGAAATGTCCACAATAGCATGTGAATTAGTGAAGCAGTGTCTCCAGGCCCTAAATAGAAACTAGAGTCCTCTAGGATGAGCAGTCAAGGACCAAGAACTAGGTGGGACCAAGCCAAGAAAATCAGGAGATAAAAATGAAGACTGATGTATTATCTATATTGCTTTTTCTTTTTGTTTTAGTTTGGCTGCCTTACTTCTTTGCCACTACCCAAGAAAGTAACTTCTGGGTTTTTTTTTTTAATTCCATTAGTTTTATTTCTTTTTGGAGCTACTTCTTACATGCTTCTCTTAATGATCAGACCTTTTATCACTAATTTTTCTGATAGATGGGCGATATTAAGATTTGCCTTTTTGAGTTGATTGCATCCAATTTTATTCTCTTTTTTTAAGAATGCAAACCAGATACCATTGGACAGCGCAACATTTTGCAACCAGATGATTGGCTAAAATCTCCAATTCCATACCCTTTAGAAGTCTGAAGCTTTCTGCAATATGTATTTGAGTTTTTGAGGACATTATGGTCACTTTGCTCTGCTCCCTTTATTCCACATTATGCTGATTTTGATGTAAAATTTCTCCTTTTCAATCTCCCCACAAAAATTCCCACTCAGAGTTACATTAGTGAAGACTTGGGGTGTAGTCAGTAATGGAAATATAATGGCCATTCAAACCATTTCATGTTGAATATAAAGCTGCATCTCTTTAATTAAAATGCCCTTTGGTATCTTCAGCACAGTGGGGTTTCACCAGCTATTTCCCTCCATGTGTGTAGGCTCATACCTGCCCTCCCCTTTCTGCTTTCTCCTCCAGGTTTCCCTCTCTTTCTCAGAAACATGAGCCCCTCCAATTCCCCCTTTATAACTATCTCTTTGTGTAGGTCAAATGTCTGTCACCCACGTTGCCAGGGCCCTACTGTCTACATCAAATGTCTTATCAATATAATTTCCAAGAGAAAATAGATGAGCATTTCCTGCTCAACCTAATTTTTGATTCCAACATATTATTAAGATAATGACATTTTTACCTTATAATAATAATTATACCATCTAAGAGGGTCTAATATGTACCTAGTCCTATGTAAAAGCTTTGTATGCATTTTCAAAAACACTTTAAATAATAAGTGATTGACTCCATTTCATAATTAGAGAACTGAGATTTCACACAAGTGTTTCTTATCCATCATGATAAACAACTGAAAGTAGACGCATTTCCCTAGATTTTTAGTGGTTGATGTTATTTCAGAGATTTTTTTTCACATTGCCTTACAAATATTAAATAGAAAATTACTTCCAAACCCCAACTGTTAGATAGGTAATGATTATTTTGAAAAGAAATGCAACCTGTGTAATCTTATACCAGTGCTCAAACTGGCAAATCCCTTTGTAACATGTATTTGTATAAATACATTTATAAACCATTCCCAAAAATGGAATTTTAGCCTTTTTTGTTCCAGCATATGTAATATTTACCATGAACATCATCTTTATCACTAGTATGCTTTAATTTTAAGCAGTGTTAGACTAACTTATTTTTTAAATAATTTTCTAACTAATGTGACTATGATTCAACTCCAAATGAGTTCTAGATGCTTGAAAATAAAACAAATAGAATATATTTATAAAATAAGGGCATTTCTTATGTGCTAAATTAGAGAGTACCAAAAATACTGTGTTAACATGATAATATACCTAAAAGCATAATAATTAATGCACTCAAGAAAAACAATAATAAAAACAAAGAATAAGAAACAAAACCAGAAGAAAACAAGTTTAGGTATGTTGCCAGGTTTTTCTATGGTTGAAAGGTTTGCATATCTTTCAAAGAAGTTTTTCTGACAAACACTAACAATAAAGAGAGTTATTGTTAGGTGTCCTTTCTCCTTGTCCATTAAGAAATTATGAAGGCCCTAGTGAGTCAATAAAAATAATACCTAAAATCGTTTCTATAATAACTGGAATTTTTAAAGATTTATTCTTTTGACCAAGTTCAGCACAGGGAACATCCGCTTGTGTTTAAGTTGAACTTGAAATGTGCATTCTTATTCTTTCAAATATCAGGACTGAACAATTTCTAGTAATGTGGGGGGAAAAAAAGAAAGAGTATTTACCAACCAAACAAGTGATCGTTTTATCATTACTTACAGGCATCTGTATATTAGGCTGGTGAAACCATCTGAGGTCTCACCTGGCCTGGCTGGAACTTGGAAATGGGCAGATGCCAATAGACCTCACCCTCACCTGCTGAATCACCATCCTAATTCAGTCCTGCTGGAGCTCCTACCTTCATACAGTCTTTATTCCCCGAACACTCTGTGCTATTAATACTTGTCCAATAGACCATCCATTTACTACTGATCTTATGTGATACCTTTTCCTCTGTGTCCCTCTGAAAGCACTTTTATAAACCCAAAGATAAATTCCTGTATGTTCTCATGCTCTGTACAGAAAGTCCCCTCTTCTCCCTGTCTTGCCTAATATTTGTTTTTTCCCTAAGAATACGGCTTTTCCAACTACCCTCTCAAATGTTCTACCCTCTAACCATTGGAGTTAGAGAGAGGTGTTAACAGTCGTCTGTATCACCATTGCCTTTTCTAGACTTTGTACAAATTCCTTCCTCTTTTAATGATAACACTGTTCCAGGATGCTGTCTTCTTCCCCCTCTCATTGCTCTTATCCATTGATCTCAATGACAACCCCACATTCAATATGCCTTTTTGTCATTAGTTTCCTCTTGCCTCCATCTCTTGCCTACTATAGTAATGTTGTAGTGTCAACCGTCCTTAGCCTCCTGATGTCAAGGTATTTCACCTCATGCCACTCTAGCCACCTGCCTCAGAGAATGCATTTTGGACCTAACCATAACACCCTCCCTTCTGAAACGTTAAAACCCTCATACCTGCTTTATCAGCATTTTATTCTCACATCTTTCCTTTCCCACTGAGTCCATCATCTCCCCTGTTCTATTTCTTTCCCTCTCCAGCCTAGAAAACATTATGTATCTCTTCAACTGCTCTCTTGCCAGCAAGCACCCTTACTACCACAATTAATAATAATAATTGGGTGGCTTGAAATTCTTTTATTTATTCTGGGTCACATCTCTCTCTAATCCTCCAATGAAATAATTTCAAATAATCATCTTTCAATCTATTCCAATGAAAAGATTGCAAGCATTCACTTTCTGCTCACAATACTTCACCAGTACTCTTGGGCAGTAACCTGCACCATTTTCACAGAAAATTAAGGATGCCAAATGTATACTCCTCAGATTCCTGATTGTGAACTTAAGAACTGATTGGTTCTGGTAATTACCCTGAACTTATTTTCTTTAGTTGCTAAAAAACAAAAACAAAAACAAAAAGGTTAGCCTCCTTTCTTGGACTTACTATTCCACCCTGGCCCAATACTCATCTCTTCCCACCTCCTCAAAACTGCATTTCATTACCATTGATTTGAGCCTCAGCCTCAGAATGACTTTCAACAGAATACTATACAGCCTCTGTGTAGTTGAGATCTTCCTATATTGGAAGATCTGACTTCCACATTAGGTGTCCTGCTTCCTTTTGTACTAATACAGTTGGATTTTAAAAAAATTTTAAGTTATTTTATAATAAAATCCAGTTTCTTCTCAAATATGTGTAGGACTTAAGGCAGTATTTTTTACTGGTTCTGAGTTCATTTTGTCTTCTTGTTTTTTTTTTTTTTTAGACAAAGTCTTACTCTGTCACCCCAGCTAGAGTATCACAGCAACTTCAAACTCCTGAGCTCAAGCCATCCTCCTGTCTCAGCCTCCCAAATAGCTGGGACTACAGGCGAGCACCACCACACCCAGCTAACTTTTTCTATTTTTAGTAGAGTTGGTGTCTCACTCTTGCTTAGGCTGGTCTGGAACTCCTGAGCTCAAGTGATCCTCCCACCTTGACTTCCCAGAGTGCTAGGATCACAAGCATGAAACACCATGCCCGGCTCTTTTCTCTTTCTTTCTTTTTCTTTTTTTATTCTTTCCTGTCCCTTGCCCAGCCCTTCTCTCTTAATTTTAATTTTTCCCTTTCATTCCACTCCTTAATTACTTGTTTAAAAAAAGAAACCTTTTTCTTAGCTGGCCTTATTCTCCCTGTATTTTTTATGTTCTCCCTAAAAACCTTAAGCTTTTCACCCAGAGTGCTTAATTAGTCACTCATTCATTTATTCAACAAATGCATATTAACTATTAATACCATCCATGATGAATCAGGCAGGGTCTTTTCAGGAGCTTACATTATTTGACTGCTAAGAGCTGTAGCAGGATAAAGAAGATAAAGAGCTGCTAGATATCATCACAAAGAGTTATTTCCAAATGGGGAACTGAAGCAAAGCAGCATGCAGGAATTTGGCATTTGGACATAGCTAAGGAGGCAGGTTTTGGATTTGTGTTGAAGGTGGATAAAAAACGGTTTGAACACAGTAGAAACAAAAAAGGCACTGAGGAAGGAAATTACGAAGGCGGTGCTCTTAACTGTGAGTGGGTGGATGTGAGTATAGCCAAACATAAGTGGGATGATATAGGTCGCAGTGATACCAAGAACTGAGTAGGAGTGGGTTAAAATTTACCACAAGATAACATGTGCTGCCTCTCCATTGTTTGACAGCTCTCATCAAACATATTATTCTTCACTTCTTTGGCAAGAAGTGGAAACTGGACTCTGGCACCAGAGGGTGGATTTCCTTCCAGTCCTTTCTATCCCTTGGCTCTGTATTTTTCTCCTCCTCACATACTTAGAGCAAAGACTGATAATATCTGTAGCTTGGCAGAAACTCTTCCATGTTTTTGTATTGCCAAGATTATATGTGCTCACATGGATAAAGTAGTACCATTTAAATCTGTTTGTCCTCTAAATATGCACAGTTTCTAAAAGTATTTTAGTCAAATAGCTTTATGCCCTATTTTTGCAGTTTCCAACTTGTCGTTTTCTATTATTTCCTCTTTGTTTATAATGTTGCTAGCCTCTTTCTATCTTTTCCCCATATTCTCCCTTCCTTTGTTTGTTCCCCACCCATCTTGGATCAATCTCTAGTATGAATATTCTAAATAGCTGAGTAGGTCAAGTTCTGTCTCTGAAATATCTTGTCTGAAAAACAAATACAATAAAAAGAAACATTTGTTGACTCTTATAGAGACTGAACTGTTTCAAAGGACTTTAAGGGGCACCTTCAGCATTCTCTCTTGTTGAGTTGTATCATCTACTCTAGCCCACTGGGATGATTGGCATTCATGATGTGTGGGCCCGACACCATGAAGAGGAAATGTTTTGTGAGGAATGGAATTTACTGTGCTTGTGGCAGCCTGAATGAGTTCCCTTTTATTTTGGCTGAAGCATCTTTACCCAACCCAATTTAATGCTTTAGTCACAGAACTTAAATAGAAAACAACAAAGCTTCCAAGCACATTGAGGATTTCTTAGTTCCCTTGTCTTCTTGACAAAGTCTCACAGTCTTTCATTTCCAAAATAAAGAAAAAAGCCTAGCTTCCTAGAGAAAAAAGTTAAATGAACCTAAAGAGGCTCAGGACATAAGTTATTCAGCTATGTGTTCATATAAGTTTCTGAAAGAACTGTTTAGATAACAGACCAGTCATGTTATTTGTTGAAGTGATTTCTTTTTGGCAATTTCGAATTTAGAGACTGATAATAAATGTTGCTTTGGCCTTAACATAATCTCTCATTTAAAGAGATCACCTCTGTACAGAAACTTTGAAATTCTTTGCCATTTGTAAACCAGACCAATATGGCAAAAATAGAGAATGTTAAGGGACGCTAAGAAGAGCACAAGCAGATAGGAAACTCAAATGTCAAATGAGAAGACTATCAGAAGAAAGTAGTAATAATACAAAAGATGCAACTTGAAAGGATTTGATTGGCTACTGTATGGTGAACGTAAGAGTGGCAATAATGAATAATACATAAAATCAAATAGCCTTATGTATGTAAGATGAGAAAGGACACCCAAAGGCTTAGTAACAAAACCAGTTTCTTCTGGGCTTTATCATGTCTTATGACCAAGTCTGTGCTTTAATGCTATAGTATATGGTTACTTAACATAATACTTAGCACATAGCAGGGGCTCAAAAATCTTTGACTGAATGTTATTAATAAGTGAATTAAGTATGTGTATCCCTTACTGGAATTTAACAAAAGGGCACTTTGGCCTCTCAGTTTCCTGAGCTTCTCACTTGTGGTGATCTTCCTCCACTCTATCCTAGAATTTGTCATTAGCAATCACTCTGTTCACTCCAATTCTCCATTTTATTTTATAAGTCACGTTTTTATTCAAAATGGAAGATTTGCTGGCATCTCATATTTAGCAACAGACAAGGGCACCGGGACCAACGATCACCAGCAAACACTCAGTTTCAAACATACCACTTTCTGATGACCACCACCTTCCTTCCACACACTTCTTTCATGACCCTTGTTGCAACAATTCTTTGACACCATTAAGCCTGCCTTTCTATGTATTGCTTCCCATTCTTTCAGTGGAAGTTTTCCCCTGCATCTCCTCATATCCATCTCTAGATTAGGTTCCACAGTAGAACATTGCAATCGCTGTCTTTCATGTGCCTTGGCTAACTTGGCCTCCATCATACCCTTCTGGTAAAACATTGATCTCACTTGCATTCAATTCTCAGTCTGCTCTCTTCTTTTAAACAGCTTTATGTAGCTAGAGTAAAACATGCCACTATGCTGATAGATTTCACATCAATTTTGTGACTATACAACTTAAATATCCCATCAGCACTACCTAGAAACCTTATTACATACCCCTGGTCCATTCACTCTTCCACTCTCTAAGACAACTATCTTATACTTCTCTCAGACTGCCAAGCCCACTACCTCTCACCTTCACCTCACATCTTGCCTCAAAGACAGAAATGATGAAAAGAGAACGTAGGTACCTTATAAACCTCCCAATCTTCTCACATCTGAATCCATTAGTTCTATCCTTTTCAAATGAAGAAAATGTCACTGCTCTCATCTAAAGTCAGCCTTTTTCTAGTCTTTTTTTAATACTCTTTTATTGAAGTAGAACAAATATAAAGAAAATTGCACAACTCACAAATTTATAGATCCATAAATTTTACAAAGTGTAAACACTCATGTATCCACCATCCAGTTCACGATATAAAAGGGTCTTATCATCAAAGAACCCTTCCTCATGTTTCTGTTCTTTTATTATCTCTACAAATGTAGCCACAACCCTGACTTCTAGCACCATAGATTTGCTTTGATTGTTTTTGAACTTTAAGGACATGGAATCATATGATATGAAGACTTTTATATCTGTCTTCTTTAATTCAGCATTATATCTGTGAGATTCATCCATATTTGCAGAGCAGTTTGTTTTTTCATTGTTTTATATTATACTAGGTATGTATATTATAATCTATTAATTCTACTATAGGTGAATATGTAGAGTATTTCTAGCTTGGAACCATTATAAATAATGCTACTTTAAATATAATGTACATATCTTTTGGTGGATATTTGTAAGAATTTCTGTTGTGTACATACCTAGGAAAATTGCTTGGTCATAAGTTCTGCAAATGTTCTGCTTTATTGGCAGTGCCAAACAGTTTACAGTGTGGATGTACAAACTTAAACTCCCAATAGCAGTATGTGAAAGTTCCTGTTGTCCGTATCTTCACCAATACTTGGTATTATCAGTCTTTTTCATTTTTGCCATCCTGGTTGGAGTGTAGTGTCATATGATAATACTTTTAACTTGCATTTCCCTGATGACCAATAAGTGAGGTTAATCATGTTTTCACATGCACATTGGCCATTTATATAAACTAAATTATTTATATATCATGCATACACACATATATACACACACATGCACACACACATATTCATATATATTTAAATAGGGGTGTTTTTTAATGACATTTTTATTGAGATCATTGTAGACTCACACAGAGCTGTAAGAAATCATATAGAGGGATCTCTTCTACCCTTGCCCCCATTTCCCCAATGGTAACATTTTGCACAACTATAGTATAACATCACAATTGGGAATTGATATGGATATGATTAACAGATCTTACTCAGATTTTCTCAATTTTGCTTTACTCATTTGTGTATATACGGTCTATACAAGTTTATTAGCTATGTAAGTGTGTTTATCCACCACCACAGGTAGGATAATGGACAGTCAACACCATAAGCATCCCTCTCCTTCACAACCCTATCTGCCTTCCCTTCACTTCCCCATCCCTTGTCCCTAACTCTGGCAACCATTAATCTGTCTTCCAGTTCTAAAATTGTTGCACATCAAAAGTGTTATAGACACGAAATCGCACAATATATAGTCTTTTGGAATTGGCTTTTTTCTTTTTCTGGTTCAGCACAATTACCTGGAGATTAATCTAAATTGCTGTGTGCATTAATGATTTGTTCAGACTCATTTTTTAAATTGGGTTTTCTGTTTTCTTACTGATTTGTGGAATTTTTAAAAATATATATTCTGTATAAAATGTTTACTTCTCATGTCTGTATATTATAAATATCTTCCCTCAGTCTTTTGATAATTTATCAATCTTTTCTTTTATAGTTAGTGCTCAATGAGTCATGTTTAAGAAATTTTTTTCTTTTCCCAAGATCATGAAGCTTCCCTCCTGTTTTCTTCTAAAAGTCATATTATGATACTTTTTATATTGATGTCTATGATCCAATTGTTTATTAATTGTTTATGGAATAAGGAAGGAGTCAAGGTCACTTTTCTATAGAGATATCTGGCTTATCCAGCATCATTTAAAAGATCATTCTTTCTTGTACTGAATTGCAGTGACACTCTTGTTATAAATCAGATGACAAATATATATTATATGTTTGTTTCTAGTCTCTCTATTCAGTATCGTTAATATATTTTTCTATCCTGGCAACAGTACCACACTATTTACACTATCTTAGTTACTATGACTTTTTAGTAACTCTTAATATCTAGTAATATACATCCTTCAACTTTGTTTTTTGCTTGTAAATTTTCTTGAATATTCTAAGTCTTCCATATTTACATATACATTTTCGAATGAGCTTGTTTATTTCTACCAAGAAATCTGCTGGGATTTCAATTGGAATTATAATTAGTTAGGTGAATTGCCATTTTAATAGTACTGAGTCTTTTAATTGATGAATGTGGTTTATCTCCCCATTTATTTAGGTTTTCTTTAATTGCTTTCATCAAGCCTTTCTAATTTTCAGTACGGAAGTTTTCATTGCCTTTTGTCAAACTTATTTTTATCTATTTGATTTTTTGGATGCTGCAAATATAGCATCATTTTAAAATTTCATTGTTAATCGCCTCTTGGTGGTATAAGAAATAAAATTTTTAATTGACTTATGTTCAACAAACTTGCTAAATTTCCTTATTAATTATAATAATTGTTTTTCTTCTTTAGTGTATTTTTGAGAATGTCATCTGTGAATAATGGCAGTTTTATTTCTTCCATCTTTATACCTTTCATTTCTTTTTCTTGTGTTATTGCACTGTCTAGAATCTTGAGGACAATATTTAAGGAGGTAACATTGGACAACTTCATCTCATTCCAAAATTCAAATGGAAAGTGTTCAGTATTTCAACATTATCTGTGATGTTAGCTGTGTGTTTTTACGTATAGACTTCTATTTCTAGTTCTCATCTATTCTTAGTGTGCTAAGACTTGTTTTACACGCAGATGTTAAATTTTATGAAAGATGGTCCTTAATCTTTTGTGACGATGCTATTTTTTTAATGTGGTGAGTTATGTTGATTGATTTTTCAAATGTTAAACCTATCAGGTAATCATGAAATAAATCCCATACTAGATTTATTGGCTAAAATATTGTTTAGGAAGTTTATATAAATGTTCATGAGAGATATTGTGCTATAGTTTCCTCTTCTTGTAATGTCCCTATCAAACTTTGGTATAAAGAGTATGCTAGCTTCATAAAAATGAGTTGGGAAGTATTCCTTCTTTAGTATTCTCTGGAAGAATTTATACATGACTGGTATTATTAATTCTTTAAATGTTTGGAAAATTCACCAGAGAAGCCAATGGAAGCTGAAGGTTTTATTGTGGGAAACTTTTGGATTATGAATTCATTTTCTCTAGTAGATATAAAACTACTTAGATTTTCTATTCCTTTTTATATCAGTTTTGCTATATTGTCATTTTCAACAAAATGGTCCATTTTATATAAGTTGTCAAATTTATTGGCACAAGGTAATTCATAATATCCTCTTTTTTTTTTTGAGACAGAGTCTCACTCTGTTGCCTGGGCTAGAGTGCCGTGGCGTCAGCCTAGTTCACAGCAACCTCAAACTCCTGGGCTCAGGCGATCCTTCTGGCTCAGCCTCCCAAGTAGCTGGAACTACAGGCATGCACCACCATGCCCGGCTAATTTTTTCTATATATTTTTAGTTGGCCAATTGATTTCTTTCTATTTTTAGTAGAGACAGGGTCTCGCTCTTGCTCAGGCTGGTTTCAAACTCCTGACTTTGAGCAATCCTCCCGCCTCGGCCTCCCAGACTGCTAGGATTACAGGCGTGAGCCACCCCGCCTGGCCCATAATATCCTCTTAATGATCTTTTCTATGTACTCACTTTCCATTTTCTACTGAATCCAGTGTGTCATTCCCTCTACTCTGCTGTAAATATGCTTTTGTAGTTACAAATAACTTGCATTCTTCCATCTGATGGAAAATTAAGCTCTCAGTTTTTATCTGGATTACTTGTCTTTACCTCCCAAGTAGTCTTCATGGTCCACTGAGTCTTCCCTCTGTCCCATCTTTCTCTATATTTCATGTTAGGCCAAATCTATTACAAAATTTGGGGAGGGGGAGATAATTCATACTGCCTATATAGGGTTGTTTCAAATTCAAATTATAAGACATAATTTCTTAATCAGCTACATTTCCATGCTATTATCTTTTATTTTTACTGATACAACAAAGATCTATGCACATGTTCAAACCTGATATGCCTTGTTTTTTTACAATACATTAATGAAAATTGCTTTCTCTGTCAAATTGAAGGCCTCCATAACCTGTGATTATATGGGAATACGATTTCTCATTGTTGTGCAGGGGGTAAGGTTTTGTAGACTTCCAAGCTGTGAACAATATCCAAGATTCTTCCTTGTTATTCTCTTTGCTGTATACTTCCAGCAAATGCCCCCTTCTCCAGAATACAATGAAAACAATCTGAATTTCTTGTTTAATAATTCTCTGAACTCCCGTATCTATCAAATCCACTAACTGGTCTTTGTCCTTCTTTCAGTGCTTTCACTCTTGGTAGAAGTATATCCTGCTCTGTGTTCACCTCCACGTACTCTCCAGGGACAATTATTCATCACTCACAACTGTCTACTTTGTTTTGTCCTTTTTTATTACTACTTCTTTTTGTTTTAGAGATGAGGTCTTGCTATGTTGCCTAGGCCGGTCTCAAACTCTTGGCTTCAAGCAATCCTCCCACCTTGGCTTCCCAAAGTTCTGAGATTACAGACATGAAGTTTGCCCTTTTGGGGGGAGGGGGAGGGGAACAGGGTCTTGCTATGTTGTCCAGACTAGACTGAAACCCCTGGGTTCTTCCCACCTTGGTCTCCCAAGTAGCTGGGACTACAAGTGTGCACCACCATGCCTGGCTGCTATTTCTCTATTCATACCTTAAAAGTAAATAGTCTGTTTTATATATTAATATTCATACTAATATGAACTATTATGAAAGCATACACTACTACTTTTCTGGATGGGGATCCACTTCATTATCCAATATTTCATTGGTGGAAGTAGAAAGAACATAAGAATAACTGAGCAGTAAGGGTCCAGGTAGGAGTCCAGCCTTACTGTGATCTACTGGGGATACTCTTTACTTTTAAGGAGAATCTCTCCAGTTCCCTTCCTCTCTATGGATAGCTTTTCATCCATTGAGTGACATGGAAACTTACAAAGCATTCTTAGAATTACACTGGAGGCAGCTATTACTATTAAGTTAAACAAATCAAGCATGCAAAGTGATATCATTTCGACAACCCAGGTTCAGGAATGTGCCTTAATTCAGAAATGATAGAATTATAGTATACAAATCTAAGAAATATGGTCCTCAAAACTCCAGAATACCCCTACTTGAGATAGCTGCGGCTTTCCCTCAGCCATTCACCCAACTCTGGCAAATCATAGCTCAGCTTGTCCATTATATCCTCAAGCTTCCTTTGTTAAAAGAAACTTTGATCTACATGATTTTGAAGGTAATTCATATGGCATGCTATTAGCATCATCTACCACAATCTCCGTTTTCTTCTGCTCAATTTCTTTCACAGATGCATTTTTCCTCTAGTCTTCCTATCGACTTTCCAAGTTTGATAGGATGTGAACATCTCCTCTTTCTATTTTGTTTGTTTTCTTCTATTTCTTTGAGACAGAGTCTCGCTCTGTTGTCCCAGGATAGAGTGCCATGGCGTCAGCCTAGCTCACTGCAACCTCAAACTCCTGGGCTCAAGCGATCCTCCTGCCTTAGCCTTACAAGTAGCTGGGACTACATTCATGTACCACCATGCCCAGCTAATTTTTTCTATTTTTATTGTAGGAGAGACAGGGTCTTGCTCTTCTTGCTCAGGCTGGTTAGGAACTCCTGACCTCAAGTGATCCTCCTGCCTTGGTTTCCCAGAGTGCTAGTATTACAGGCATGAGCCCCCTTGCCTGGCCAACTTCTCTTTCTGAAATTTGTTAATCAGCTTTACGAATTTTATAGCAAAGATTAGAAGCACCAGTTTAAAATCTAAACAATATAATGATAACTTCAAATGAGATGGATCAATTATTTTAAGAAATTCCAAAAATTGAAATGCGAGAAATTCCTTGTCCCTCCCTTGCTCTACAAATAATTAAAATGGAAAGTTTCCTCACAGGAAATTCATAAAACAGTTTTATTTTGTTTTTATTTGGTGGAAGAAGAAAGAAGCAATCCAGAACTAATAATTTGGGATTTTCTTTCTTTGTTTCCTCAGAAATAATCAATGATTCCACAGTAACAGAAGGAGTTTGTTCCAATTTAAATAGGCAAAAACACAATTCCTTTCCAATCTCACATTTTTTTTCTTCATGTAACTATCTTGGTGATGCAGTGTCTAGACTTCTTGGAACAAGTGATGGAGTCTGGAATTTATTCTGTGGGTTTGAAAATGGCTATTCAGTGCTCCTACACACTCACATGTAAAAATCCAGTGATTTCAGAATACGTAAAAATCATTAAGCTGTTTACCAAAAAATACATATGCGTATTTATTCATTAATGCTATACCTTTGAACTGCTACTGATGGGGACATATTGTATGAATGAACCCATTTTATCTATGTAATTTCATTGTAATGCAGTTCCCATTAGCCCCTGTACCAATAAAGCGCAAAATAAGTAATTTGTGTTCATGAAAAAATTATGACAGATATTTTCTAGCTTTTGAGAGACATTAATAAAATAAATTAGCTTAAGGGATATATATATTCTTACTGTGGCTTTAGTAAGTAGCCTATGATAATTTATCAGTCAAAAGAGTAGAATTGGTATCATTGGTTATTCTCTTAGTCTTCTGCCATTTATTAGCTGGGTAAAATGAAAGCAATCTCTGAGGCACCCAGATCTAACCAATGTTTGTTCTGCCTGTATTATTAAGTCTAACTGTAGTTTGTGCTCTTAAAAAAATCAAACTGTGTGCTTGCAAAGACAGTTCAGAGATATTTGTCACCAGTTACCTAAAGCTGAGAGTTGAGCTTACACATAGCTGTAGCCATTCCCTGTAAACACTTGTTCCTAATTTTACAAGACTGTCACTTCTTGAAGCTTTACCTAAAAAAATCTGTCTACCACAGAAGAACTTCACTGTAAAACTTTATCCAGAGATAATAGTCTTAAGAGGCATGAGACTCAGAGCACTGACTTATTTAAAGTAATTCTGTTCTTAATTATCAAACAGATTTCTCAAGCTCTATTAGTGTTTCCATGACAAAAGAAAAGCAACAGGAAGATTTTTTTAAATTAAAAGATACACACACATACACACACATAGCACACTGAACTGAGCTGATCTCATTTATACCATAAAATCTCTATTGGATCTATTCAAAAAAGCAGCATAAAAGTAAGTTACTAAGTATATGAGGTAGCTCCCCTAGAAGAAAATTAGGTATTCTGAGTAAAGAATGAAGCTAAAAAATATGTATGGAAAATAAATAACAATAAAAATATCAGTCGATGGCATATTATTCTATATTTCTTAAACATTCAATTACTAAAGCCCATTAAAATAAGCTAATATCTATATTAGATGGTAATGATCAGAAAGAAGGTATTAGAACCTTATTTATTTACCTTCAAAGATAATGAAGTAGACTGAAAACTGTGCTGAATCATAGGTCAGAAGAACTTGGGGTTTATTCCCATTGTATTTAGGTCTCAGTTTCTCCATCTGTAAAACAGGTAAATTGTCCTGCCAGATTCACAGTATTGTTCCAAAAAGATGGGTATGAATTGCTCCATAAGCAGTTCAGTTTGGGTGACGTTCACAATTTCACTGAATGTCATGGGAGGATTGAAGATATATTACACTTATTTAGTTCACTAAAATAAAACACAGATGTAGTTTTGAATAAATCAGAGTCATTTGAAGAAACTTAGGCAGAAATCACAAAAAATGCTTCTCATTAACCATACTACCTGGAAACTTTTTAATTTGTCAAGCAAAGTCTAAATAATGAAGTGGGTCTAAATAATGAAGTGGATATTCATGTGAACTGGTGAATATATATATATATATATATGGCCCCAGGTCAGGTCCTTAATGACTTTTAATTCACAGAATATCTCCTTAGAGATGTAAACAGTGGAATAGAAACGAATCAGAGAAAAGTCCTGCAAATGAGTGCTGGTAACATCATCTTATGCAAAGAGCAAACATACTAACTTATTAGGCCCAGTTGCAAAGTTTAGCATTAGTAACTTGAGAATAGAAAATATACCCAAATAGGTGAGGGATTAGTATTAATATATAGTAAACTGGTATATGGTAAATTGTGGAAAACCATGACCAAAGGGTGGAACATGGCTGCAACTGTATCAATTCTGTATCTAGATAAAAATTAATAGTTGTTAAAAATATATTCCCACTTGCTACAAGTCAGCTAGATTTTTGAGATTCAATTAAAGAAATATTTTCCAAAGTATATTCCTTAGAGCACTAGTTTTAAGCAAAACTAATACCTGCTACCAAAAAAAATAGTTTTAGAAATACTGGTTTAATTACCTTTAAATAGGCTTCTGTAAAACATGATTTCTCAGAGGTTTTTTTGTTTTGTTTTGTTTTGTTTTACTACATGTCAATATCAAGAAGAGATATATTACACAGCATTGCTCAAATGCATTGGAACACAGAAAGCTTTTCTCCCGGTATAGCTAGTGTTCCAAAGAATACAATGTAGGAAATGCTATAATAAATTAAAGGATATTTAGAAGCTATGGTACAGAGACAAATCACCTATCTGAAATGGCCAGGGAACTGTTATCCACAACACACTCTCTAGAACAGTTTTGTTGACAAGGCAGATGTCTGCCAGACATAGGGATCTAGACGTGAAATAATATTTGGTGATACATGACTACAGAGTTCTGTACTCATTTGAAAAATTGGTAGCAGCCAAATATCTGAATATTTATCATCTGCTTAAAGGCACAAGGACAATGATGAGCAGAGTTGGCTAAGGTATTTATTTAAAGGTTATACAAATACATTATCGGGGTGGTGAAATTAGTACCTATAATGAGCTCACAATTATCAATGGCCAAGAGACACACAAGATTTTTTAACTGGAAATGGAAGGCTTTCTTCTCGTATCCTTTCATTCAGTCATTGAACAATGACTTACTGAGTGCCAGGCACTACCTTGCATATTAGAAAATGCAGAGACAAATAAAATTTGGCCTAGGCCTTTTAAAAGATGGTGGTCTGGGCAATTTTACTGGAAGAGGAATGAATGTTGTAGGAACACAGAGACAAGGTATAGAAATCTCTGATAATTTTGAACTATAAGGCTAAATTACTAATATCACCAGGCCTTTTAAACGGTTGCTGTTGGTCCAAATTATGAGGTAGTTTTTATATAGATATGAATTGTACTCAATTGTTATTAGTAGCAACATATGTATTGCAGACAACAGTTTGGTTTGTTTGATTTAGGGTTGTTTCATTAAGACTCTTTCTATTTTTAGCAAATAAATAGAGTAGAATAGTGTTTAGGGTGGAGATTCATTTATTCCAAAGTTGATTTATTACTATAATTATCTATGAGTGTGGATAATTATAAACAACAACCACCACCAGTGGGCTAGTCTCCATTAAGACATTTCTCTTGAGTCACAATTGCCATGCCTCTTGGATAATGAAAGTACTAAGATACACAAAACAAAGTAATTTAGGTTTTCTATATTTATATACGGACTTAGTATTTATCTCAGCAAATGTGGAAGAATAAAGTGTCAGAGGCTTTTTATTTTTTCATAAAAATCATTCCTCTAACCCTTATTAATTGAGAAGCCTTGTTTTCATTAGATTATTCAGGTTTTGAAGTTTTGTGATATTGGTCGAGTTTAGAAACCCAGAAACGTAGTTTATTCCATAGAAAATTCAATCCT
The DNA here is from genome assembly GCA_008086735.1 of Cheirogaleus medius. Classification (NCBI taxonomy): domain Eukaryota; kingdom Metazoa; phylum Chordata; class Mammalia; order Primates; family Cheirogaleidae; genus Cheirogaleus; species Cheirogaleus medius. Next base: position 5,912,681 of record VBSM01000813.1, on the reverse strand, counting down.
CAAAGAGTAAAATTTTGAATTTGCAGGGAGAATGTGTATGTTAGGAAGATGGATCATAATTTATGCTTAAGTAGGTGAGCATGTACATTACTGGGGCTCCCTTTTATCATTGCAAAAATACATGTTATCCCTAATGCATACTTTATTGAATACAACAACTTAGCAAAAATGATTTGGCTATTTCATTATTCATCCTGATGAGGAAACTTTGGAAGATTAATGGTGTTGGAAAGGAAAAACTAACAGTGTCATGAGAATGGAAAAGGAGAAAAGAAGAAAAGAGACTTCAACATTATCTGTCATACTCTATTTTAAATAAAGTGATATAAAAATGACATTTACCAATACTGAATGGGCTACATAAGTATTTCTTACATTATTTCTCTACTCTTTAAAATTTGAAAATAAATTATTATTAACAATTCATATGATGATTCATTCATTCATTCAACAAATACTTATTGAGAGCCTACTATGTGGCAGGTACTAGAAATAAAATGGAGAATAAAACAGACATCGTCTCACCTTCAAGGAGTTTGTGTTTAGTTGTGAAATGTGAAATGTTTGAGATCTTATACAGAATATTTAAAAGGGCACAGTGAGAGAATAGGGGGGAATTAATTGTACTGAAACTGTAAAGGTGGGGCTATTGCTGGTAATGAATGAGTAAGCAACGATTGTGCAATGCTGGTAGGAAGTGCCTTATTTTTGGTCAAAATAGAGTTTGACTAATTATGCACTGGCTGTGGGCCATACATCTAAAGCAGTCTCATGTGGTGTTTAATTTCCTCTCTGGTTGCAACCCAAAGTTCACGTGCATTTTTCTTTGATTCCCTCTAGTATATGACTGCTGCTGCTCCTATGCAAGGGACCTACATTCCCCAGTACACGCCTGTGCCTCCGACAGCTGTTTCTATTGAAGTAAGTCTATCCCTGTCTAATAGAAAGAGGTTAGGGGAAATAAATCTCAGTCACATGTATCCCGGTCTCCCAATAACTCAAGGAATACTCATTTTTCATTTTTTGTGCTGCTCTAAAATTTGAAATTATAAGCTTAGTATATGAGAGTATGAACTCAAACATGTCTGTTTTTCTTGGCAAATGAAATGAGCTAACCTCCTATAGAGGTATAAGGGCGATGTCATTTTCATATTTAGAGAAAAGAGCAGAGACCAAATCACTACCCCATCAAAAGTTAACCACAAATACTTATACATTGGGAGGAAAAAAGTTTGCAGCTCTTTGAGTGAGCTACTTCTCTAGTGCCTCTTCACTGAAAGAGTGGTTCCTGGGCCAGCATCAGTAGCATCCCTGAGAGCTTGTTAGAAATGCAGACTCTCAGATACCACCCAGACCTATTGGATCTGAATTTGTAGTATAAGATGATCACTCAGTGATCCAGAAGCACATTAAAATTTGAGAGACACTGGACTAGTGTGCTTGTTTTCAAACTTTTCTGAACATTGAAATTATTTCAGGAACTTTAAAAAAATATTGATTCCTGAGTCTTATCCTCTTTAAAACTTCTGATCAAGGATTTGTCTATGGTATGGACTGGACATCAGGATTTTTAAAAGATCTGAAGTGATTCTAGTATGTACCATAAATGAAAAACCACTGCTCTAGTGAATGACAGGTTTGTGGCTTCCTATAGACAAGGAAGAAGTTGTCATACCATTATGATGTGGACATGATGAATGGTGATGTCATCTTGTCTTTCATGGATGTTTTGCCCCTTTCCTTCTTTCTTTCCATTGGGCTAAATCCATGCCGTCTATACATCATTCTACTGGACAGAGCCATCAAGCTACATAGAAAAGGAGAGTGCACAGAGCTATACAGATGGCGGTAAAACACTGAGATGTAATGCCTGTCCCTGGTTCCAGCAATTATTTTTTATTGCCCTTTCTTCCCTTCGCCTGATGCCCATATGCATTATGGCCACTGTGTATTCCTTCTCATCAGCTGGGAGTCCTCTGGAATTGATGTCCTTGTTACTCCAATAATTGGCAAGCAGCTAGTGTGTTGGCACCAATGTACATGAAGATCCCCAACACTTTCTCCACCTCTGGAGCTATAGAGATTGAGGGAGACCTTTACAGACTAAATTGGATCCTTTAAAATGTTAGTTTATTTGGTTTGGGTGTGTGACAAATGTTTGCTCATATCGAGATTTGGGAAACCTAGAAGTTTAACAGGATGCTGTTATGTAACTTAGGAAACCAAAGAGGTTCAATTTTTTAATCTTTTATGTGTTCCAGGCCTATAGAACCCCTGCAAATGTGTCATATTAAATAAATTTTAATTGGCTTCTCAGAATTTCATGAATATGTGATTAAATTACATGTTCTTTGTTATACTTAGCACCTATGGCATGAGAAAATTAAGAATCTGGACATTCTAGACACTTTAAGTATAAATCTCTGACACATTTGCATATCTCTGTGTCTACACCAAAGGCATATGCTTATCTACAAAATTTGAGCATTTTGATGACTATGAGACACATTTGACAGTGTATATAGCTTATTGGAAACAGTCTAGTTATAGTTAAATTTGAGGATTAAAAGCAACATTTCACTGAGAAAAATATAAGTATACTCTGATATACTGGCTTGAATTTATATTTATAAAGAAAAGCACTAATTCATTTTCTATGTTAAAACACTCAATGAATCTTCATTCACCTGTATCTACGCAAGTAAATGCTGGTGGGAGGTTCAGAAAATGTACATTAGAAAAGAAAAGAATGAATTAAAACAGGGAGAATTTCCAGATTCTACAAAAGAAATTTAGGGAACTTCAGTCAGTGACAAAGAATTGAACATTTGAAACCAGATGTCACTGCAGGTATTCAAAACCATAAGTAAAACCAGGAGAATGTATTCAGGTCAGTGTCCTCCTTGTTCCTACTAATGGCCAAGTAAAGCCACCTATGCCTCTCTTGGAAGCAAGCAGCAAGCCATGATGTCCCCAATCATGGCCAATTCCAGCAATTCATTCTTGCTGGCATTTGTGAGAAACAAGAAAGAGAAAGGGCAAAGGAAGAGCAAACCAAAATTAAGAACAAGTTGTTTTTTGTTTTCTGAAACTTCTAAATTAATTCCAGTTCATGTCCTGGAAAACAAAACAAAATAAAACAAATCAAATTGCTAAAGGGAAAACCTACTCGGCAGCATCCTTTTAAAAGATTTCCAAACTTTGATGTGGACTTTTATTAAGGTCAGAGTCTATTGTTTTGCCAAATGATATAGACATAGTACAGTGAACTACCCAAGGAAAATATGTGAACATACAAGTTTTTTATAGGAATCCTGAATGAGTGTTTGATTAATAAATCATTCTTTAGTGTGTCTGTGTGCAACTATGGTTTAAAATTTCCGAGTGTGGGCAAAATGGTTTCTGACCGCTTGACTACTCCAAGGACTTCTGACAGCAAGGCTTCTTGATGTCACATTGGGAAGAAATTCTCATCCCTTAGCTATATTCTCTGTGGTTGTCCTTTAAGTACTTATTGTGGCTTCATGTAACTGAGTACATCTCTACTCAAGCCAAATAGAAGATGGGTATTTACAGCCCACCTGGAGGAGGGCCCTTTGCTTAAACAAGTAAGGCTTTTGTGTTTTTATTTGCCTCCTTAGGGTGTTGTTACTGATACCTCTCCCCAGACAGTGGCACCTTCATCCCAGGACACCAGTGGTCAGCAGCAACAGATAGCAGTGGACACATCCAACGAACACGCACCTGCATATTCTTACCAACAGTCAAAGTAAGTTTGTGTTGTGCTAAGCTCTTTCCCTAAAGATCAACCACCTTGACATCACTTTTTCATGTGTATGTTAGCTTTTGCTAAAATATAAACGACCTCAAACTAAGTGGCTAACATTTATTTAGCTCATGATTATGTGGGTTTGAAATTTGAGCTCACATCAGGTGGATGGTTCTTCTGATCTTGGCAGGAGTCAAGCATCTAGGAGAAGCTGCTGATCGTCCATGTTTCTGGGTGTTGACTGGTTGTTCGATGGGTGACAGAAGTGATCGGGCCACATGTTTTTGGTCCTCCAGCAGGCTTATTCACACGGAAGTCTCAGAATTCCAAGAATAGCAAGAGAGCAAGCCAAATATACAAGCACTCTTCTTGATGCTGTTTATGAATCATTTGCTACTGTATCATAGTCCAAAGCAAGTTACATGGTCAAGCAGAGTCAATTTAGGAAATAACTACTAAAAGTCTTGATGTAGAGAGAGGCATTGCAGTTGTTTTTAGAGGAAAAAATGTCTACCATATGTAGACTTTGAAAAATTTCCATATTCCCACCTGAAACTGGATAGAGAACCTGCATTTTGTTCTCAGTCTCCTCACACTTAAATGAAGACAGTAACGCCCTCCTTCTAGGGTTGCTTTGAACATACAGTTAAATATTCATTGAAAAGAGCATTGTAAAATGTAAAGCAACAGAGAATAGGGTCTTATTCAGGAATAAAAAGGCAAAGGAAAAGTCAACTATCAGAACTACTCTTGAAAATCCTTAAATAAGTTTTAATGCAAAGTACATTTGACTTTGTGTTGAGTAAATAAGTAGACTGAAGTTTGAGAGCTTTTTATTGAAACCAGAAGAATTAACAAAAGGAAAGCCTATAGACAGATGTCTTAGCATGCAAACTATTCAACTTTGTAGATAACAATCAACCCCTGGTGAACAGAGAATTTCCAGATGATCTTGCCTGTCTACACAGTGTTGCTCCATTTATTTATCATTATTTTCTTGTTAAAGAAAAAATTATTCTGACACTTACTAAAACACTGAGACTTTAATTCAGGACTATTGCAATAGGTATCAAGACTATTGCAATAGGGAAGAGAGATCCAGCTCAATTCAGAATATGGCAAAGAAAGTTGGAGATTTGTAGCCAGTGAGCAGAGTGAGAGGGTAAGAACTACTAAGAGGAACCATCAAGGGTAGGGGAATTATTGTTGAACCAACTTGACAAGATTCTTACTGAAGGCAGATCAGGGACTGATACATCAAAGGTGGGGGATAAGGAAATTGGTCTGATATTGAGGGGGATCAGATATCGAGAATGGGAGATTCTCTCTAAACAAACTTTGTAAGATTCTTGCTAAAATTAGACTATACAGACCTGTCAAAACTGGGGGCCAAAGTCTAGGCCTACTCAAGAAAATGACTCAGAGTAACCTAACTAAAATTTCAACAAGGAGACAATCTCTGTCACTCTTTATCCTCAATACACATTAAGAGATTTGTTTGTTGTTAGATTAATCAAAGAAATGGAGTCTTCTATACATAGTTTAGCTTCTAAAATCAGCTCCCCAAATTCAATTTGCTCAGAATATGACTTAACCTAACAAATATAAAGTATTAGTATTATTTCCATTATCACTATCAATAATAGCTTTCAGGAAAGAGTGTTACTTAGTAAATCAGTTTGTTTTTAGTGTTGGTTTACTCAGCATAGCCTATGTGAATCACTTTTACATGCAATGAACACTATGGTCATCTTTGATACTCTGGCCCAAGTATGTTGGAATTTTTTTCAATCTGGTCAGTGGGTTATATGTGGGGAGAGGAGCAGATCTTGGGTATGTATAAGCCCAGTGAGAGACACTGGTGGGAGATAAGAGACTATGTGTGAGGAGTAATTTTATGTGTCAATTTAACTGAGCCAAGGGGTACTCATATATTTGGTCAAACGTTATTTTGGGGTATGTCTGTGAGTGTGCTTTTGGATGAGATTAACATTTGAGTCAGTACACTGAGTGAAGCAAATTGCCCTTCCTAATGTGGGTGGCTTCCATCTAATCAGTTGAAGGCCTGAATAGGACAAAAAGTTGAATTTCCTATAAATAAGAAAGAACTCCTGTGGCCTGACTACTTGAGCTAGAATATCAGTATTTTCCTGCCTTTGAACTTGATCTGAAACATTGGCTCTTCTTTGATCTTGAGCTTGCCAGCTCTGGGACTGGAATTTATACCATCAGCTTAATGGTTCTTAGGTTTTGAAACTGAAATATAAACTACATTATCGGCTCTTGTGGGGTGGGGAACCTATGTCCATAAGGCCACATGTGGCTTTCTAGATCCTTAAGTGTGTGCTTTTGATTGAATCCAAATTTTACAGAACAAATCCTTTTATTTTTATTAATACATTTTAGTTCACCTTTCATATTTTATTCTATTTTTTAAATACTGAAGAATAAAATAATTTTCAACAAAATAATCCTCCCAGATTTACTGGTGCAATTAGAACATTAGTAAGCCATAAGGGCTAAATTGAGACTACTATGCTCATGACTTAGTTCTAACTTCCCCTGCCTGACTGGCACTACTACTAGTTGGCAAGAGTTTATGGGGGTTAATACACCAGTCTGTTACCAGCTTTTGACAATGGTGCACTGTGTTGCTGCTTGAAGTGCAATTTGTGAATAGTTGCACAGCTCGACAGTATTTTTTAATTCTGTCTGTTTATCAGTCTTTCATGTCAAAGAAGACCAAGAAAACACTGAAAGGAAAAAAGAACAGATTTTTTTTAATGACAATTGGGAATTGCAATATTATCTTGTTTCTGCTACAGATAAGATGATTTGCTTGCTTTGTGTTGCTGCAATATCAACATTAAAGAAATTCAATGATCATCTGCATTATAACACTCATAAGGACCACAGAAACTTCAAATTAGAGGGAGAGATGTGAAAGGTTGTACTGCAGAAATTAAAAGACAAAAAGCAAAAGCAAAGACAATTCTTTCAAGCAGAAATAAGACCTGGAAATAATGCCAATGAAGCAACTTATAAAGTAGCTTATATGCTCAGGATAAAAGGAAAGCCATTCAGTGATGTAGAAATTGTGAAATAATTCATTGTCAAAATTGTAGGATGCTTAGACCCTGATAATGTTTCAAAGTACAAATAACTGCCTCTTACAAAGAGAACCATAACTGATCAGCACATGGATCAGCCTGCAACTTAAGAGAATAACTTCATGCAATACTTCAAAAGGAAAATATATATTATTCAATCACATTGGATGAATCAACTGACACTACTGACTTGGCACAGGTTTTATACTTCATTCAGATAATAATAGAAGGTTTTCTTTACTAGGAGGAGTTACTCACCTTGGGCACTCTTGCAAACAGAACATGGGGAATAGATACCTTCAACAACTTTAAAGATAAATATCATGAAGTTGAACTGAATTTGGTAAATTTAGTGAGTGTGTGTACAGACAGTGCACCTTCCTTGACAGGAAAACATGAAGGGCTTATTACACAGAATTTTAAAAAGTATTAACAGATCTAGATGTTCTCCTTTCTTTTCATTGTATCTTGCATCAGCAAAATCTCTGTGCTAAAGCTTCTATTTTAAGTGACACTTTGCAACAAGTTATAAGTATTATAACTATATTTGTGCACATGCAATATGGCATTGTCACTTTCATAACATGCTATAAAGTTGAGCAATGAGGTATACAGTGTGGATTTGCCATATCATTCTAAAAGGTGTTGGCTATCACAGGGACTGGTGTTAGCCAAAATTTTACCTCTGTGAGAACAGATAGTTAAATATTATGAAGAACAGAATCAGCAATGTGAATTATTGAAAGAAGATTTCTGTAGGATTGCAGCATTTCTGTGCGATATCATGTCAAATCAAAACAACTTGAATATTCCTTTGCAAGGTAAAACTAAATCCATATATGATATGTGGCAAAAAATCCATCCAGTCATTTTGGGGAAAAAAGCTATCTCTTTTCAAAACACCACTTCTTCAAAAGGAAATTTCAGATGAACATTTTCCCTAATTAGCAAAGGTCATTGATGAGCAGGATGATATATGTGAATCATTTGAAGAATACACAGCTATTATAGACCTATTAATTGGAGAATACAGTGAAAGGTTCACTGACTTTGAGAATCATGATGTCACACTCAAATCAGCATTTCAGCCTCACCTAGTTGATATTGCCAAGGTACCTAAAGAACTACAGATGAAATTGATGGAGCTCTCAGTAGATGACATTGTAAAGTCATTGTTTGATGCTAAAAAAGATCCAATTGAAATATAGAAAAATTCAGTAGAATACCCATGCCTTCATTGTGAAACTACATTCTTCTAGCTAACCCAAATCAAGACACCCTTAACGTCACAAATGATTGATACCCATCTAGAGGATCAACAGTTTGATTACAGCTATATTAATGTAGTCTTCCAATATGAAAAGATTCCCCACACCTGTGCTAGGGAAAGACCAATGAAAGAGGCAGATGCCTTCCTCACTTTGTTGGGATTTACTTTCCACTGGAAGTAGATTCATAATTGATCAATTGGAAAACAATCAAAAGAAACAGAATTGCAAAGAAGATTATTTGGAAAGATTATGTTGATAAAAACTGACTGAGCATCTAAGGTTTGGTATCAGACAAAGCCTCTCATACAGTCCTGGGATCTGAAAGATAATTAGAAGCTAATCTTAAAAAGCATTTTAAGCAGAAGAAACATAAAGTTCAGAGGACCTAAGGAGAGATCTGAGGCCAGACTGTCATGGATTAGAGGGGAAAGTTGTAAGAGATGAAGTCAAATAGGCCAGCTCTTATAGAGCCCTTGGATACTTGGCTTTGTGTAGAGTAATTATACTTTGTTTTATTCTAGGTGAGCTAGAAAAAGCCTTTTGGAAGGCTTTAAAAAAGGAATGGCATGATATGATTTACATATCAATGACTCTATTACCAATGGAGGCTGGGTATAGAGGGATATGTTGCAAGATGGGTTTTGAGATGCAAATTTCCTCCCTTCTTGCAACTGTCCAGAGCAGTCTTCTCTCCCTACCTGATTAAATGAGCTTTAATTGCTCCTACTTGTCAGCCCACAATGAAGTGCTCTCTTCTTTCTTAGGGTTATCTTTACCCAGAAGTAAGGCACATTTCCCTGGTCATTGTATGATGTTGTGAGGAAGGAGATGCTCTGCTTGATCCAAAGAGAGCATTTCTGTCTCTTGTGGAGTCTGGTGACAGTCTCCCCATCTGCCTACACCCCCAGATTCAGCCACACTTATAGTACCAGCTCTATCCCAGGTATTATGCTGGAGACAGGATCCCAGCCCTCTAGGGCTCATAATCTAGGATGAGATTTAGATCTACACAATAGATAAAATATATATACTTCAAGGAAAATAGTGAAAAGGACTCTTTTAAAAAATACTGTAGTAATAGGAGAATGCACTTAATTTTTCCTGGCTGGATAAGCTTTGTTGTAGGTTATGGCAGCTGGAGCTGGGAAAAAGCAATGTTCCAGGTGAACTAACAGCTTTACCAAAGTCCAGGGGTGGGAAAGCTTAGAGTGTTTCTTTGAGAAGTGGAGCAGAATGGTAGAATAGTGTGAAAAGGCAGATTCAAACTGTTACCAAAAAGTCTATACTTGTCCCCGAGGCCGAATCAATGAGAGAAAAACAAGGACAAGTGGTTTGAAGAAAAGGAAAGAGAAGTTTATTAATTTGGTGGCAAATGAGGAGGGTAGAAGACTAGTGTTGAAAAAACTGCCATCCTACCTCTAAGCAGAAATGTAAAAAGCAGGGCTTTTTAAAGGTGGGTTTTCAGAGGTTGGTCTCAAGTCTATGTGACCAGTGTCATATATTGCGGCTTTGGGCTACTGTTGCTTAACTGTAGTTGGTGGTTTTGGTCGACCCTATTGTTAGAATGTCCAGAGAGGAATGCACAAAGCCAGGATAGGTGAAAAGAAGTTTATTTTAACAACTGCATACAGACGGGCTGAGGCCAAGATGGCGTCAGTCCCGAGGTGGTGGGCGTCTAGGGCTTTTATAGTCAGATTTGGGCAGGCTCTCAAAGAGGTGGAGTTTGGGTGGGCCCTCAAAGGGATGGGGCCAGTTTAAAGGGACAGTTCCCATGAAACCTCCCACCAGCCCCTGGGTTCAGTCTAACACTTATCTCTGGTACAGATGATCTTATGACCTCCAAACAATTCTGTTGAGGGCACCTCCTGTGGTTTAAGATACTAGAAAAAACAAAGAACAAAGAACATTTTTCTGCCCTTTTGATTATTGGCCTTGGGCAGGAAGGCAGGTTTTAATTCCCAAAAAGGGTTGGGGGTTTTAAAGAGACAACTCATAATACATTTTGCTGCATATTCCCCACTGTCAATTTTATCTTTCTATATCTATGGGAGAAGGGAGAATGTAGACATCAAGCTACTTCTTGCTGAATTGGGGTACTATTTTAGATGGAAGGATTGTACTTATTTATGCCATTGTTCTTTTTGGTATGTCAAGCCTTTGGTAGTAGATTAACAAAAAAAAATTAAGAATTCAACAGATTACAAGGCAAAAAGGGCATAAGCAACAACTACAACCATGAGGATTAACAAAGAGAAATTGAGGATATCTGATAAAAGATATTTTACCCTGCTTGGTATCTAACACACCGGTAGGACTGTGGGTCCTTACTGTTGCCTTATACATAATGTCTGATATGGGGCTGAGTAAGAAAGAAACATGGGACCTCTGAGTATGGAGCTATTAGTCACAATAACAAACCCAGCAGCAAGACGGATCAGCAGAAGAGGCAATGGTTTGGGAAATACTCACTAAGGAGTTGTCTCTCCATGCCAGAACAAATAACCAAAGAAAGATTAGCAAAAATATCAATGTTTCCATTTTCCCATCTTCTTAAACAGATACTTTAGATCACCTAAAGACTGGCCCATCCCCTGGGGGCTTGTGTCCTCTTCTTCCATGGACACCTTTTTACTCTGGTATTATGGACCCAAGATTTTACTCCCAACAATTTCAACTAGGTCCGAGTTGTTAGAAGCACTTCATAGGGTCCCTTCCATTTCTCTGCCAGTTGTTGTTTGGGTCTGTGTTCTTTCCAGGCTTTAAGCAACACCCGCTCTCCTGGTTTAAATAAAGGGGTGGAGGGGTGCTTCCAACTCGGGTGGGGACCTGAAAGAGGCAAACTCATGCATAGTGGTTAGTATTTGATTTATTTGTTTGACTTATTGCTTTAATCTGTTTTCTTTTCTTATGGTTATATTACCATACTTATCTTGGGGTGCTAGGAAGGGTCTCCCATAAACTATTTCATAGGGACTTAACTTAAGTCTGCTTCTAGGGGCTACCCTTATCTGGAGGAGGGCAAGTGGCAACACCTTATCCCACTTTAATTTTGCTACAGTTTTTTTAAAAGTATGATTCATTTTCTCCACCGTGCCTGTGGATTGAGGTCTCCGAGATGCATGCAATTTCTGTTCTATATGCAGAGCTTTATTTACTTGTTGAGTTACTGCCAATATAAAAGAGGGTCCATTATCACTCTGTATGGAGGAAGGGAATCCATATCTCAGAATGAGTTCCGTCAGGATTTGGGTAACTTTAGACGCTCTCTCTGTTCAGGTAGGATAAACCTCTACCCAGCCTGAAAAGGTATCAACTAATACAAGCAAGTAGTAAGCATCTGAGTGAAATCAATTTGCCAATCATCAAAAGTGTGGGTCCCCACATGTTGGGTCCCCTGTAGAGCAGGTCTCTTTTCTGTTTTTGGATTGTTTTGAGCACATAGAAGGCAGCTCTGAGTTATTTGTTGGGTAGTTTCTTTCAAACTGGGTCCTCTTAAATCAGATTCCACCAAATCCACTAAGGCATCACACCTATATTGTGTGCGAATATTCATGTAGGTACCTCATAAAAGGCTGAACCAAGGCTTTGGTTAGAAGAATAAGTCCATGAGAATTCTGTCTCCACTTATCTGTGTCATCCCAAGTGTCAAAGCCCCAGTCTTTAGCTCTCTTTTCATCCTCATCAGTGTAGGGGGGTTTATATTGATCTAAATCTAGCTGAGGTACCAAGGACCTGAGGAACAATTCACCTTTAGTGGCCTTCTTGGCAGCCTTGGCAGCAACCTGATTTCTTTTTACAACATAAGTGTCTCCTTTTTGGTGATGATGGCCACCTGCTTGTGCTCATCCACGGCCTGTGTCAGGGCCATTATTTCACTGGCATACTTAATATCCTCATTTCCTGCCATCAGGAGCCCCCTTTCCTTCCAGATGGCACCATGAGCATGCATGAATGTAAAAGCATATTTAGAGTCCATATAAATGTTTACATTTTTCCCTCTAGATAACTGAAGAGCCCTGGTTAAAGCAATCAGGTCAGCCTTCTGGGCTGAAGTCCCAGGCAGCAGTGCCATTGTTTCCAGTCCCCATTGTTCCTTGACAACCATATATCCAGCCCTTCGTTGTTGAATGTCCATAAAGCTGCTCCCTTTGGTGAAAAGATCCCAATCTGGTGCCAGCATCAGCTGATCTGACAGATCCATCCTGCTGGAATAGGCAGCCTCCAGAATCTCTAAACAGTCATACTGCAAAGGCTCGTTCTCTTCAGCTGGTAACAGGGTGGCAGGATTGAGAGTAAACACAGTCTTTAATTTATTGGATTATCCAAAGGAATGGCCTGGTATTTTCCTGGCCTTCCTGCGGTTGGCCAATAACCACCCCCTCTCTGTCCTAATACGGTCAGAACCTGCTCAGGGGCAGGTACTACACCACGCTGTCCTAAGGTGAATTTTTTGGCCTCTTGTAGCAAGTCACAATTAGCTGTTACTGCCTGGAAACAAGGGGGCCATCCTCTCACAGTATTGTCCAGCTGCTTTGACAAGTGTGGCACTACAAGGCATGTCTCTCAGAATCTGTAAGACTGGGAGAATAAGACTCCACGGCCCATTCCTTGTTTTTCATGAACCTATAATTTAAATTCTTTCTGCAAGTCAGGCAGCCCCAAAGCAGGGATAGTCATAAGACTTTGCTTTAGTTTTTCAAAGGCATTTTGACAGTCTGTGGTCCAGATCAGGGGCTCCATATCTATCCCTTTAAGGGCTTCGTACAAGGACTATTAGTCCGAAGTTTGGCATCCAGATGCAACAGAACCTTGCCATTCCTGGGAACCTGCACAGTTGTCTTTTATTTTGAGGCACAGGATTTAAGAGGACTTGTTTTCCGTCTGACATTAGGCTTCAGGTTCCCTTGCTAATTTGGAATCCCAAATAAGTAACCTTCTCCTTGCAAATCTGTGCCTTTTTGGGTGCTACTTTACAGCCACACAAAGCCAGATGATTTAGCACAGCCACTGTATTTGCAAGACAGTGATCATAATTGGACCTGTCTATAAGTAAATCATCCACATATTGTAACAGAATCCCGTGGTCCAATTGCAGGTTCCAAAAGTCTCTTGCTAAGCTCTCGCTAAACAGGGTAAGAGACGTTTTAAACCCCTGAGGCAACATGGTCCAGCAGTACTATGAGATCATCCTAGTTTCAGGATCCTGCCATTCAAATGCAAAAAGGAATTGAGTCTCTTTTTCAAAAGGAATATAAAACAAAGCTTCTTTTAAATCTAGTACTGAGTACCATTCACAGTCACCTGGTACTGTTGTCAAAAGAGTATATGGGTTTGGCACTGTAGGTTGTAGGTCTTGTACAATATCATTAATAGCATGCAGATCCTATATGAATCTATACTCACTGGTATGGGGCTTCTTGACAGGTAAAATTGGCACATTATAAGGGGACCGACAGGGATGAATTAGTCCATGCCCTAGAAATCTGTTCATGGACTAATTCATCCCTGTCGGTCCCCTTATAATGTGCCAATTTTACCTGTCAAGAAGCCCCATACCAGTGAGTATAGATTCATATAGGATCTGCATGCTATTAATGATATTGTACTATAGGTTGAATTCCTTCCAATGCTTTCTTTTTAAGGGGGTATTATTTCTTATGAGGGCGTGAGTCCACTTCTTTTATTAGAATGGTAATTGATGTGGCTGTTATGGCATGTCCCAGGCACCTGTTGGCCCATATGGCCGTACTTACTTCTTGGTAGACCTCAAGAGGAATAGAATATTTTTCTTCTTCTTTGTCAGAGAGTAGACATTGAAACCAGAGAGGATTTTTGGGCAAAACCTGCAGGTGGAGTGGTTGCTTCTCTGGAGAAAAAGTTATCTGGGCATTCATCTTGACAACAAATCACAGCCTAGGGGAAGTATTGGACAGTCTGGCATATATAAGAAACTGTGTCTTAACTTTTGTTCTCCCAGTTGACACTCAAGGGGTTGGAGAATGGGTCATTGTTGTGTCTGACCAGTTACCCCGACCACTGCCACCATGGTCATGTGAAAGAGAAAGAGAAGTTAGTTTAGAGTTTAGAACAGAAAAGGTAGCTCCTGTGGCAATTAAAAAGTCCACTAATGAGTCCCCACTGTCAATTGTACCCAGGGCTCTGTGGGGATATTTGGATTGGAGCCACTAGTGAGGCATGGAGTCCCAGGCCCCCTCGTTTTCATCTGAGTCCTGGACTCAGGACTGGGGGGTTCTTGTTACCTGGAGCCCTTTGCAATTTCAGGCAGTGTTCTTTCCTATGTCCTTCTTATTTACAAAAAGTACATCGATTGTACTTCAACCTAGGGTGGCTTTTTCCACGCTTTCTTTTTGACTGTCTCAAAGGACCCTTCGTTGGTGCAACTAACAGAACAAACATAGGTTTCAGTTTCTGTTCTTCTCTAACATGATATACTTTAAAGGCAATATCAACAAGCTGCGAGGGATTCATGGCAATTGCCCCTTCTTTATGCTGTAGTTTCCTCCTTATATCTGGAGCACTCTGCCCTATAAGTCATATTAACCATGTGCATATTTTCAAGGGCCTCTGAATCTGCATCTGTATATTTCTGAAATGCCTGATAGATGCATTCCAAAAATTCAGAGAGATCTTCACTAGCTTTTTGTTGTAATTATTGGAACTTGTTTAAACTCTTCGGTCTAGGCATTCCCCTCCAGAGGCCTGCCAGAATACACTTTCGATAGTGATTTATTCTCACACTGTGTCTTCATTAGGCTCCCAATTTCTTTATGCCATTGGAATGGCAACATTGGGGTCTGGGGTCTGATTAGGATCCTTACCATGGAGATGCTGTGTCTTATCCTTGGCCTTGTCTACCATCAGTATATGCTCATCTGCAGTAAGTAATATATTCAGTATGATGTGTATGTCCATCTAAGGGGGTGGTGCATCACAAAGATAGTTGTGAACAATTCTGTAATTCTCTGAGGTTCCTCTCTGTAGGTTGGGTTTGCAATTTTCCAGTTCAATGAGTCAGAGGTGGAAAATGGATGTAAGTCCAGTAATACCCTGTTGGCTCTCCTTGTGCATTCAAGCCCCTATCAGATATTGCTATAATGGAAATTGCCCTGCCCTGGCTATGGATGCCTTCTGGCCAATTGAGTTCCCTGCCAGGTATGGAAGGAGAGACCATTCCTATTCCCAAATGATAACCCAGTGGGCATGGGACTGAAGAATCAGTTCCAGTCACACCTTCCCCAACTATGGGTCCCTCCACTGGCAGTGGTGGGTATAGGGGAGCTGGTTTTGGAGGAGTGGGTTCTTCCAAGTTTGGATTGAAAGGGTTCATGATGTTCAACCTGATTAATTCCTCCTCAGTTTTATCACCTGGGGTCTGACTATCCTCACACACTGGTGGTGGAGGTTTCCTTTGTACCATTAACTTTGTCCCGTTATTATGCAAGCACATGAAAAATTGTAAATATAGGATATTGTCCCATTTACCTGACCTTTGACAAAATAATTCCAATTATAAGACACTATGATAATTTATGGTTCCATTCAATGGCTACTTCACCTCACACTGCAGCCAAGCAGTATTACAATAAAACACCATTCTCTTTTTAGACATAGGCTTATACCTATAAGCTGACCATTCAGCCAAGATTCTCCCCACGGGACTGTCAGATAGAATAAAAATGGAGTTTCTCATTTTATTAGTAAAACAAAACTCATCAACAACAGCAACAAACACAAAGTTGACAAGTAGACAATGCAGGGAATGCCCAAAACAAACAATCTCGATCTCAATGCCAACACCTACCAAACAAATGGGAACCGTACAAAAGTGAACCAAATTCTTCTAACCCAAAAGGGGATGCATCCCCCAGATTCTCTAATTCTATTCAACCATGACTTCCACGCCTGTGGCACCACAAATGCCCTACTACAGGGCTGGAAGGTTCACAATCTTCCCCAAATGGGTGGACTCAAGGTTCTCGGTGTGCATACCAGGGAACTTATCAAAAGGGTTGAGGCATGGCAACTCTTCCCAAATCAGTTTCCTTTTCCTCAACAAGGTTCAGGTTGCAAGAAGTTGGGCCTAATTCAGGGAAGGAGAGACAGGAGTTCCCCAGAGCTAAACAGGCTCTGGCAGCTGCTGGGGCGGTCCTTCACTCTCTCACCGAGAAAAGATGCCGCTGCTATTGGTGAAGACCCGTGGCTTGACCCGGGGCTGCTCCCCACCTCTTCCAGCAGCAGCAGTCATGGGGTGCCATTCCACTGGGGCACCAATGGGACCAGCCAGGGATGCCAAATTTTGTTACCAAAAGTTCGGTATTTGTCGGCAAGGCTGAATCAGTGAGAATGAAGAACGAGGACAAGTGATTTGAGGAAAAGGAAAGAGAAGTTTATTAATTTGCTGGCAAATGAGAAGGTTGTAAGACTAGTGTCTTAGAAGACTGCCATCCTACCTGTAAGCAGAAATACAAGACTTTTTAAAGGGTGGTTTTCAGATGTTGGGCTCGAGACTATGTGACCAGTGTCACATGTTGTGGCTTTGGGTTATTGTTGTTTGACTGTAATTGGTGGTTTTGATTGACCTTTATCTCTGGTAAAGATGATTTCATGACGTCCAGATAATTCCTATGGTTTAAGATACTAGAAAACAAAGAACATTTTTCTGCCCCTTTGATGACTGGCCTCAGGCAGGAATGCAGGTTTTAATTCCAAAAAAGGATGGGGAAAGGGTTTAAAGAGACAACTTGTAACACATTTTGCCCTTTTTCAGACTGTTACCTTTGCTACAAAACCAGATTTTAATATCAGGTGCCATACTGATGTACTTGGACCTCATTTTCTTTGTTCTACAACTGCTTTTCCAGTTGAAGTAGGCAATGAATTTAGAAGCAATGGGAATGAACGTCCTACTAGTACAGCGGTTCAGATAAAAGGCGGCAAAGATCTGCAGTATGATGGTAGCAGCTGTAATGGTGGAGGTAGGGAGATAGAGTGGGGTTAGACTGAAGGAAGAGAAAAAAGCAAATAAGACTTTAAAATCCAAAGCAAAACAATGGAGTTATTGATGTCATTAACAGAGGCAGATGAGCTAAAATCCCAGGAGGGCCTGATTTGTGGACAAAGACAAGGAATTGAATTATTCTTATGATAAGTCAATTCAAAGAAGCTTTATTCCTTGAAATATTTGAGGAAGTCTGAGTCTGACCACATACAACTTTAAGTGTTTAAATGTATTTAAAATTTTGGTTACACCATGGTCATATGCCCTGAGATATGGATTCTTATGGTAATTCTTGATAATCTTGTGTGTTCCAAAAGTAATAAATATCAAGGAAGGAAATCACCCAACGCATGTCCTCATATTGGTAAAATTTATGATGAGGGTTTCCTTATTTGAAAGAATGTTCTTCTTTTGCACTTATGCAGGAATATGTGTTATAGGATGTTCCACAGGGCATCTTCCCTGCTACAACATACCAGAGATGAAAACACCCTGGAACATGGAACATTTCAAAAGTGTAACATGTGAAAACCACTTATATTGCCTTGTGGACAGTTTTTGAATGTTCTTGAAATCTGGAGAAAATTTTAACAGGTCCTGCTGATATTCTTCCCTTTGATATGATACTATTAATGGAAAAAATCCAAACTCTGGAAAATAATTTGAAGAGGTATATTTGGAGCCAAATATGTGTGACCAGCCCAAAGCACATAGCCTCAAGAGATCCTGAGAAAATGTGCCCACAGTAGCTCTGTGACAGTTTGGTGTTATACATTCATGAAGATAGGAATTACATGTACGGTCATAAGTCAATACAGGAAAGACATATTAATACATTGTTTTGGCTCAAAAAGGAAGGACATCTCAAATGGAGGGTCTTACAGGTTATAGGTGGGTTTAAAGATTCTTCAATTTGTAATTGGTTAAAAGAATGAAGCTTTGTACAAAGGACTGGAGTGTTTTAACTTAAGATAATGATGGCTGTTAATCAGAGACAAGCCACCAGACATTTACTGAAACTCAAGTGATCTGTTAAGTAAATTGATGGCCTGCAGTTGTTAATGGGTTCTTTTCCATTAACAGTATCATATCAAAGGGAAGAATATAAGCAGGATCTGTTAAAATTTTCTCTAGATTTCAAATACATTAAAAAACTGTCCACAAGGCAACATAAGTAGTTTTGCATGTTACACTTTTGAAATGTTCCATGTTCCAGGGTGCTTTCAGCTCTGGTATGTTGTAGCAGGGAACATACTTTTTAAGCTTTGTATTGCATGGCATTAAGCCTGTTAATTAATTATTTTCTTATTATTACAAAGAATAACTTCAAAAGAGAGGGAGCATAACTAGGTATGTCTGACTTTCCTTCTTCTCATGGCTGGCAACTGAATTTTAAGGTTTATCTGGGGTACCCTTGGCCAAGAGGGATTCATTCAGTCTTTTGAGAGGACTTAAGATTTCATTTTATTTCACAATACCAAATGCTAGAAACTTTTGACGTAAAATAACAACAACAGCAATACAATATCAAATGAATCAAAAACAATATCCTAAGTTAAAAAAATTTGTGGATGGCAATCTCTCCTGAAATTTTGTAAAAGGATGTAATTCATATGACGCTGTCTCACTTTTATCAATTTCATCCAAAGGAAGCTAATCTGCTAAACTCAATTGTTGAGATGAGGATTGCCAAGGAAGAAAGGAATTCCTTTTTTTTTTTTTTTTTTAAGTATGACAGACTTCTTGTCAGGAGAATGGGAGAAGCTGCCTCAAATCTGTGTCTCTGACTAGTGGAGATCACGGGCTTTTTAAGGAGGGGTCTTGGGGCAGGTTGAGGAGGATGCTGAGTCCTGGCATCAGGAAGTCTGCCCTTGGGCCTTCAGGATCTCAACTCCTTTGCCTTGCAGAAAATCCATCATATCTAGGAAATGACTCAAAAGGTCAAGTAGTTAAGGGACAGGATTATAAAAAACACAATTAGGGGTCATTGAAATTTGTTCATGGAGCCAGTTATAGAGAGACATGAGATTCTTCAAAACCATTCAAGAAAGATACTGGGAATCAAGGTGAACATTTGGGCTATACAAACTGGTTTCTTAGGTAACCATAACTGGCAGAAGTTTGAGAGATGAAAAAGCACCCAGAGAGGCATTCATTAAACAAGCATTCATTAGAAAGCAGGCACACAACGTTTTGTACAGTTTTCTCTGTATACTTGATAAAGTCTAAGATCCATTCTTTAAAGTAATCTAACCATAACTTACATGAAAAATTCACTCCAGTTAGATTTGACCATTTCTAGAGGTAGGGCTATGTTATCCTTACAGAGACTATGAGAAATCAACTCCATGACCGTCCAATTTTGAGATCAAGCTCAAGAAATATCCTAAAGTTAGTTATAGGATACACATTTCCCCACATTCTTCATGTATTTGTTCTGACCTTGTATGGTAGAGAATATCTCTGAAAAAATTTAACCAATCCACAAATTTCTTAAGGGCAGCTCATTTACAGCATCATTATGCTAATTAACATGCCATTACTTTCATCAGGTACCCCATTTCTAACAATCATTATGTTAATTGAGATACAGATAGCTTTAAGTACTTGTACAAACCTCTGGCCTTTCTCATTAAATGCTAGCTGACCTCCTGTAGGGTGTGAAATTTTGATTAGGGCAGTTGAGTGCCCCTGAAAAGTAGCTTAACCTATCACACAAATATTTAACACCACAGTGTCTATACTAAAGGCATTGTAAAGTAAATTACAGACATCACAACAAAAGGCTGCAGGAGAAAAGTTTGAGAAATATAAATGATGTGCCTATGAATTAACTATATTTGAGATATATGTCAGCAATATATTGCTGGATATTTTAATATTCCAAATTCCACATTCTGAGTTAAAACACAGGACTTTACATTTTGCATTTATGCTTCCCTTCCCGCCCTCAATGTTAAAAGAAGGTATTAATGCAAAAGGATTCTGGGCTCTTATTGCAGAATGAAGAAATGATAACTGTGATTTATTTTAGAAATTCCAATTCCCACCCAAGTTATCTATTTTTCTTTGTGCTCTGTAGGAAATCTTAAAAATAAGTAGGATCTGAAATGTATAAGTCTCCAAGGAAAGTTAAATTCCAATATGCAGAATCAAAGTTTTTGGTTCAGATTTTACCTTTGCCACTTCTTAGTTATCACTCAACCCTTTGGAGTTTCATTTTCCTCTTGTTTAAAGTGGGAGGATTAGAGATCAGTATTCTCTAAAGAGTGTAAATTAGGTCTCTAGTACTGATGGTGGATTTATTACAGTCCTCTGGTATTGGGGTAGGATAAAAGGGAAGTACTTCCTAGTCAAATTACTTTGGGATACACTGCTTTAAACTAAGTGAAATGCTTTTCTTAATTGCAGTTCTTTTCAAAGCCATTGAAATACTAATGGATGTGACCTTCTGGAAAGCCAGAAATGTGCTTCAAATATTTTATTCCCTGAAAGATTAGGGTATGTGTTACATTCCTCCTATGGAATTCCAAGAGACTTTTTAAAAAAAAGATTAAATTACTTAAAAAGTCTAACAAAATTTTGATTATCTACAAATTGATTATTTTGATACTAATGTAGAAGATTACATTATTTCAAAAACATTTAAAAAAAAATATGGGTATCCTTTGTTGGTGCCCTAACCACTTATTGGGTTTACCTGTGGGTAATTTAGAAAATGGAATATAGTGTACAGTTTTTTTCCACACTTTTGTCAGCTAAAGAATGACAAGGCTCATAAATTTGGAAAGGAGACCTTTATTTCTCATAAAAGGTTTCAGCCTGAAGGCTGGCCAACTTACAGGCTGGGGAACATAACCTTGGGCCAGAAGCCAAGAGCAAGCACTTCCAGGGAATGGTAAAGGAACAGGAATTTATGCTGAGCAGGGTGGCCAAATGTGTAATAAGCCACATCTGTAATAAGCTGTAGGAGGAGTTATGAATATTTATGAAGGGAGAAACATACCCATACCCAGTTGAGTTACATGCAGCTTCCTAGGACCCATGTTTGAAAAATGATGGCATTCAACAACAGTCAAACTGAGAACCAAATCAAAGACTCAATACCCTTCACAATACCAACAAAGAAAACAAAATACCTAGGAATATATTTAACTAAGCAGGTGAAAGACCTCTCCAGGGAGAATTACGAAACACTGAGGAAGAAAATAGCAGAGGACATAAACAGGTGGAAAACCATACCATGCTCATGGATTGGCAGAATCAACATTGTTAAAATGTCTATACTACCCAAAGTGATCTATAGATTCAATACAATTCTTATTAAAATACCAGCATCATTTTTCACAGAACTAGAAAAAATAATTCTACAGTTCATATGGAACCAGAGAATACCCCATATAGCAAAAGCGATATTAAGCAAAAAGAACAAATTGGGAGGCATCAATTTACCAGACTTCAAACTATACTACAAGGCTATAATAACTAAAAAGCATGGAACTGACACAAGAACAGAGACATAGACCAATGGAACAGAACTGAGAACCTAGATATAAAACCATCCTCCTATAGCCATCTGATCTTTGACAAAGCAGACAAAAACATACACTGGGGAAAAGAATCCTTATTCAATAAATGGTGCTGAGAAAACTGGATAGCCACATGTAGAAGACTGAAACAGGATCTGTACCTCTCACCTCTCACAAAAATCAACTCATGGTGGTTAGTAGACTTAAACCTTAGGCATGAAACTATAAGAATTCTAGAAGAAAATGTTGGAAAAACTCTGATAGACATTGGCCAAGGTAAAGAATTTATGAAGAACACCCGAAAGGCAATCACAGCAACCACAAAAATGAATAAACGGGACCTGATCAAATTAAAAAGCTTCTGCATAGCCAAAGAAACTATCATGAGAGCAAACAGACAACCTGCAGAATGGGAGAAAATATTTGCATTCTACACATCTGAAAGAGGACTAATAACTAGAACCTATATAGAACTCAGGAAAATCAGGAAGAAAAAATCAAACAACCCCATTAAAAAGTGAGCAAAGGACATGAACAGAAACTTTTCAAAAGAAGATAGACTAATGGCCAACAAACATATAAAAAAATGCTCAGTATCTCTAATTATGAGGGAAATGCAAATCAAAAGCCCAATAAGATATCACTTAACTTCAGTGAGAATGGCTTTTATCAAAAAGTCCCAAAACAATAAATGTTGGCATGGATGTGAAGACATAGGAACACTCATACACTACTGGTGGGACTGCAAACTAGTGCAACCTCTGTGGAAAGTAATATGGAGATACCTCAAAGAGCTACAAGTAGAACTACCATTTGATCCAGCAATCCCATTACCGGGCATCTACCCAAAGGAAAAAAAGACATTCCATAAAAAACACATTTGCATTAGAATGTTTATAGCAGCACAATTCACAATTACAAAGATGAGGAAACAACCGAAGTACCCATCAAGACGTGAGTGGATTAATAAAATGTGGTATATGTATACCGTGAAGTTCTACTCAGCCACAAAAATCAGTGATTATCTAGCACTTCTTTTATTATCCTGGATAGAGGTGGAGCCCATTCTACTAAGTGAAGTATCACAAGAATGGAAAAACAAGCACCACATGTACTCACCATCAAATTGGTATTAACTGATCAACACTTAAGTGCACATGTAGTAATAACATTCATTGGGTGTCAGGCAGATGGGAGAGGAGAGGAGGGGACGAGTATATTCACACCTAATGGGTGTGGTTTGCACCATCTGGGGGATGGACATGCTTGAAGCTCTGACTCGGGTGGGGCAAAGGCAATATATGTAACCTATACATTTGTACCCCCGTAATATGCTGAAACAAACAAAATAATAATAATATTAAAAAGAAATGGTGGCATTAGCATAATCCAAGGTGGGGTGTTTGGCCCTCTGAGGTCAAAAAGGTGAAGCCAAGCACACGTAAACCCTCATTGTACACCTTTCATTGGCTCACCAGAAGCACTCCATGGTCAGTGGTCTCTAATCAGGAAGGAATGCTGGTCAGGTGTTGTGCCAAAACAGCAGAAAGGGAGGAGCAGTAGGAAACTGTGGGTTGAAATTTGCAGTGGAGCAAGTCTTTCCAAAGGGCTGGTTTCTTTTTAACCCTTAGGGAAGAAAGGCTAATGGCAGTAAATGAGGGAGCAGGTATAAAGAGGGGAGTATAAGGAGGCATGTCTGATTTCCCATGCAGTCATGGCCAGGAACTCAGTTTTAAGTTTTCTGTGGGGTCCCCTTGGCTAAGAGGGGGTCTTTTCAGTTGGTTGTGGGATTTAGGATTTTATTTCTCACTTTGGACACAAAATCCCTCTTTTTACATAACATCACATGAAGCTAGTTTGTCAAGAATGACTCCAGAAACTATTACATCATTTGATGATCTCTAAGACTTCTTCCAGCTCTAAAAAACCTCCTAGATTTCCAGTGTTATGGATTTCTATTTCCCAATGTATTCAGACGGGGTTTTTGCTTTGGTTTTGTTTTATTTTTGTTTTTTGAGGGAGAGGAGGAATTCGAAATGACTTTATATTCTTAAATTCAGTGAAACACCTATTCTACCAACATTTACTCTGGTCTTAGAAGTCCCTAATCTCAACTCCAGTATTGCCAGTTATTTTTATTCAAATCTTCTCTGGCTAACAGAACTGCTATAAACACCAAATTCCTATACATTGGCAGTTTGTTAAGGATGTGAAAATTATGTCCTTGATGTGCTTTAAGCATGTGAGTAATAATATATTCTATGAATTGTAATACATCCTCTATATTGTGAGTAATAATACATTCTATGTGCACTGTCCTTTATAGTTTGCAAATGGTTTTCATACTCATTATCCCTTTCACATCAATTCCTCTTTTTAAGTTGCAACCCATTTTATTTCTAATCTTACTATCCAGCTTAAAATAATCTTGTTGCTAAAGATCCTTGCCTTGAAAATTTAGAACTCTTCTATTTTATGAATATCAGTGCAATCCATAAGCATTATGTAAATGTGTACATTTACTGTTCATCTAGGACAGAAAAGGTGGGAAAGAGTGAATTCAATTCTATTAAATTGCAACACCTTTTTTTCTTCAAATTTCAGCTATCAACCATGAACATATACAACCATGTATTTCTCATCATTTGTTTTCCTGTAGCAATGAAGCCATTTTAAGGACCAAGCGAATTATGGGAGAGGGCTATGAAAACATTTGTGTAAGGTTATAAAACCTAAAAGTAGCTCCAGCCTAGCCCATAAATAGTGATGCCTGTGAGATCAGTGAGTATCCAGCACCTGAGTGGTGAGATTCTTCTTTGCACCATAGTCCATTGAGTAAGACACCATTCAATGAGCAGCTGTTATAGAGATTTGTGATGTTTTTTGGTATTTTCTATAAAATACACAGGATGGAACAAGGGAGTGGGAAACAAAATACAGATCCCCCCCAAAAAAGCAAAAACACAAAACCAATAAAAACAAAGTTTTGTTCCATAGCAATATAAATTTTTAGAAATAAATGGAGCAAGTCTATAGTTTGCAAAGGTAGAAAAAGTGAGCTAAAATATAAACCATGGTTCCCATGACTACTACTATTATAATAAAATTTCCCTTATTGTTGTTGCTCTATAAAAATTGTAGTTGTATTTCTTCTTATAAGAAATCTCACTTTCTAAATTAACACAGAAAAATTGATGTATTTCTAGAGACTTAAAATATTGGTAAAAATAAATATTCAACTCATTAACTAATAGCTTTCCTTGCATGCTTCTAGAAATAAGTTAATCAGGCTCCTAATAGCCACAGCTCGCTTATATAATGGCTTTTTGCAAATTAGTAAAAGGAGAACTTTCTGGGCCATCTCAGCCTCAATATCATACAGTTTAAAACATCGTTGAGGGCTTTTTTGTGAATTTTGGATGCAGCCCTGCATCAGAGTGCATTGCTGAGGGAGCGGGTGGTGGACTGGAACTTAGCCCCAACTCCTTCAGCTCTGCATCTTGTGTGGTAAACAATCTGTAAAATTATACCCAGCAATGCTGAACCTTATTTACTAAATTAAGCAACTGGGCATCAAAAGAACCCAAATAACTTTTCTCTGTCATCCTATGCCCTGAGGGAAGAGGCTTTCTTCTAAATGTGACCTATAGATTGTATAAAGGTCCTTCTTTCTACAGCACAACTCTGAAACTATTTAACACAATTTTAGTTTGTGGGCAGAGAGCTAAAAGTAAAGTCAATCTACTGGAAGCTTAACACTGCAATGTAGATGAGACAGTAGCAGAAGTCATTATTTGGACTGGGCTAAGCAAAGTGGCATATAGTAAAATGATATTTGTCTAGTGAAATACCTATTATGTGCGTATTGCTCTGCCAATAATAGGTAGAAGTAAAATATAGTCCTTGCTCTCACAAGTTTATAATCTTGATGGGAGGAATGAACAAGAAAGAAGAGAAAGGGAAGAGGAAAGGAGAATAAAACTTCATTGACCTCTTAACCATCTTATTTCCTGGGCCAATAAGGCTTATGCAAACAGACTTGTTGAATATCACAAGATAACATACAACCCAGATATCTTGGGTACAGAGTAGAGAATCACATATTTGTTGACTGAGTTACTGATGAATCCCATGGTAGTTCTGAAGGGAAAGAATTACTCAAAGAATCTGTGGGGGAGCTATAATATAAGCCAGGCATTAAGAACTAGGTTCCAGGCTCATGGGGAGTATTGCATCTCTGGGTATATTTTCAGTACACTTTTATTATTTATTGCTTTAGAATCAAAAGTGTGGATCCAATTCTTGATCCATTAACCTTGATTTTTAATGTAAACAAATTCTCTGGCTCAAATATACATTTGTGTGAAAGTGGCAGAATTTGACAATCTCATAGGTGCAATATGATTTTATTATAATTTTATAATTTCTATAGTCACTGTGTTATATTGAAAGCTTGGACTCTTTTAAAGAGACCTCAGTGGAAAAGAGCACAAAAGGTGATTTCAAAGTTACTTTGATATAATGACCACACTTATTTAATTGTTTTCACAGACCATAAACAGAAATGAAGAATGTCCGTCTGAAACTTTGCCTTGAATGAAGAAACTTCATTGAACAAGAAGTTGGCTTCCAGTTTGCACAGGCGTCAATGGAATGCTTTTTTTTTAATTTTATACTTTACCCAATGAAAACAAAGTTTTTATGTGCTGTGCAAATAGTTCCTTCACGTGGTCTGACAATTTATTTTTGCCATCATTTTTTTTAATTAAAGAAAAAAAAATCCCAGAAGAGGAAAAAAAAAAAAAGAACTATAAAACAAAACATCGAAGGTTGACATTTTATCTGGAAGAAGATTTGAATTCAAAATTTTCCTGAAGGTGTAGATAGATTTTTTTTTTTTAACAGAAAACCTGATGTCAAGAGGTGGGCAAACAGAAATGGAAACAGATTGTCTTCCTCAGTAATTAAGCTACTCTGTTTCTCTTTTTTCCCTTCTTGTTTAAATCTAGTGGGTTGGTTTTTTTATTTTATTTTTTCTTAGAAATATTTAGGTAAGGTTTATCTTGAATCTTAATTGCCTTAATTTTAAGGACGTCAAAGGCTCTCGAGGCAAGCTGTCAACGTCTTGTTAAAAAAAAAAATCAAGAAAGAATTGAAATATTGTGCCAGCTTTAACTGGTACAGAAGTTTAAGACTATGAGTTTTTAGGGTGAAAAAAAACTGTACAGTTTAAGTGAAAATGTTTTTCTTCATTTGAAGAAAATTTGTTGATAAAAGAAACCGTGGCAACTGCAAGAATTGGGAAAATGCTGGGACTTTTCATGAACTTTGTCTTAAGTGTTGACACGAGTCATTCTAGAAGGCTAAAACATTTCACAGTAAAGTTATTAATGTTGGTTTAAAAACAACTGCATTAGAAATAATGCGTGTTGGGGAGGCAGAATGCAGATTTTTTTTAATTTACAAAGCGTGATCGCTAGCAAAAGCATTAGTGCTTTTTATCTGCAGTCTTTTTTATGAGCTTTACAAAGTTTTTAGTCAGCTTTGCTTGTCACATTGCAAAACCTAGCTTAAGAGCATTAAAAAAAAAAACTTAAGTAGATAGGAGCTTATGGTCAAAAAGTGCAAAAAAACAAAAAAAGCAATAGATAGAGAAATTGTTGACAATTTCTGTAGTCTTTCCTAGTTGTGATCAAATTCAGCCTATGGATGGCCTATTTTATACCAAAGATGAAGTGACACCCTATTACAGTCCAGAGGATAGAGGTTGTTTTTCTTTTCTTTTCTTTTTTTAAAAATTTTATTTGACCTACATGGCCGGACCAGTTCTTATTTTGTTGTTTGTTTAAACTACCTTCCACTGGTGTTTTACATACTGCAAAAAAAAAATTGATTTTTGGTTTTTTTTAATGTATATTCATTGATAGTAGAAGCTGACTGTGTTCAGCAGTTCCAACATGAAGAGTTCTGGATATCAACTCATAGGGCCAAGTGGCTTTAAATTCTGTGAGCTTTTCTGGTTCCTCGCTAGCTCTCTGGAATAGTGAAACCTGTATTGATGGACGCCAAGAAGCCAAGACACTTGTTTAACAGGTTGAAATGTCTTTATCTGAATTTTGACACTTTAAAAGATACTTTCTGAACCTGGTCTGAAAGGTCACTTGTCAAAAAAGCTTAGTGATATTCTGTGAAATGATGAGTGGTCTCCTGAAAAGATCTCATTGTATTTGTATCAATAGTCTTCCTTTTAAATTTCAACACCTCTTGTTTTTGTCTTCTCACCTTAGTCTTCATCATTGTCTACCATGAATAGCCACCTTTGTTCTGCAACTGGGGAGGAGGTATCTTCGTTTTGCCTCTTTTTATTGTATTTTCATATCTTAGTGTTGCCAGAAAGAAAGACAAAATAGACCTTTTCATTCCATTTAACTCTCTGAGGCAAGTAGGACCAATAAAATTGAGGATTCTATTAGTGGAATTTAGGGAAGCTCTTAAAATGCTAGTTGACAATCAAGAAACTGTATGGTTTATATCAATAAGCACCAAAAGAATTAGGTTTGCTCAATCATTGAAGCCAAAGGAGGCATATTTGCATATAGAATGATGCAAAATTTTGTCTAAAATAAATTAAATTGACTTACCTAGAAAAATCTCTACATTTTTGATTCATAAAATGTATGTTCAACCTGTACAGTTTTGCCTAAAATTAAGGATTATGGAATAGAATTTTCTTAATTGAACTATTCACTGGATTGCTTTCTCAATGAATCATTTGAATCAAATATGTGAAACTCTTTCACAAATTAAATAAGTCACAGGAACCTGTCTTAGCCCAGAAGGAAGAAGGAAATGTGTTAAGTGTACTATTATACAAGAAAACAGGGTAGGTTTTAAAAACTAAAATTTTAACAGTAAATCATATTCCCTTTAGGTCAACATGAGTAGTAAAGTTGACTCAAGGGAAATTGTCAATATTCCACTATTTATGTAGAATATTCCACTATTTTTGTTCTCTTATCTGCAACCCCACGAATTGGAAGCTCAAATCAGAGTGACTCCATATCTTTGTAGCTAAATTAGAGACAAAAGTGTATACAAGAAAATGTAGCATGTGCTACAGAGAAATCCCACCTGGTCACACCTCATCCTTAGGGTTCTCCATGCTTTACAGAAAATGATAGATTTATACTTTCTTCTGTTTTATCCTTCAGCTTCCCGTGCATTGTAAGCGTGGCACTTAAGTTTCATCTTTGAAAAGTGGACCCTCAGTTTCAGGGGTATGAAAAAACATGTAGGGGAACCATATTTTCTGTTTCTCTTTTCCACTCTCTGAACTCTTTGTATAAATAAGGATTATCCTGGGCATAATTCATTTGAATATAAAACCAACATGCTTTATTTTGTTTCTGTAAAAAAACAAAACAAAACCAAAAACATGTATTAATGTGATACAAAGAAAGTCTCATTTACACGATCAACAATGAGGCTAAGAGGTAGCTACCATGTGGCTGATGAATGTGCCTAGGTAACTTCCTGTTTGTATTCAAAACTGCTGCTTTATTTATACATTCAGAAACATTTTTTTTCAACTATGAAATTTCAATAATCTGAATTTTTTTAAGCCACTTCATGCAAAAGGAAATTACCTGTCATTTTATGTGTCCATGTGTCTTTTGTGTTTGAATAGTTTATATCATGCCATTTTATAGATTGTATTTTTATTTCAAACCAAAAAGAAAAAAAAAGATGGAAAAATGGCACATATTCAACTTTCCCCCCTTTTTCTGTCATCTTACCTAAGAATTGTTTTGAAGAGCCAATTATAGGGGAGAAAAAAGCATCAACAGGTAAGCAGCATTACATTGCATGAAAATAAAACACACCAAAATATTGTGTTCAATTATGCAGACATCAGAATTCTAATTAATCAACAATTATATGTAAGATTTTAATCCCATTTAGGACTATAATCTTTTTTAAAGTTTAAGTTAATTTTCAGTGTATTCTGGTTCACCAGATTTTTGCACATTTATTCAGATGTTTCAATTTTTCCTTTCGACTTTAATTGCCAAAACTTAGCCTAAACATCAAGAAACAAACTAAAGTCACGATCCAAATGAGATAAACACTTCTCATCCAAACTCTAGTTATGTGGTCAATGGAAAGGTGGGTTTTCTTTTAATAACATTTTTTTTAATAACAATAAAGTGTCAGGGGAGACAAAGTGTGCATAGTAACTGGGAGCTCCCCAATGCATGGCCATGTCTTCTAAAGACAGCACAATAGACCATAAGTGAAGTAATGGTAATACTAGCAGGTGCTGATGACAATTTGTCCTTGAATGCTGACATGTCTTAAATATTGCAAATGATATAATATTCTAAAAAAAATCCTCTACCTGACTCCAGTTTAGCCAGAATTAGTTTGTTTCTTTGGTAGAGTTCAACAATTCAGAATGTCACCTCTATATTTCACTTGAATTAGTTATTCTTGTGACCTTAGCAAACCCACCACATTTGAGAGCATATGACTCACTTCCACCCCCTTCTAATGAAAAATTGCATGATGTTAAAAGCATTCTCATTAGAGATGGAAGGATGAGAACTGAAGAAGGCTGGATGGAGTAGGATGTTCACATTATTTCACTATGCCTACAGAATATATTGTTGACCCCTTGCAAAACTGCTTTAAAATCACTTTCAATTCATGTATAACCACAAAACATACTTAGCTTATTTCTCCCCCCAAAAACTTTATTTGAATAATTAGGATATATAT
Source organism: Cheirogaleus medius (assembly GCA_008086735.1). NCBI lineage: Eukaryota > Metazoa > Chordata > Mammalia > Primates > Cheirogaleidae > Cheirogaleus > Cheirogaleus medius. The sequence goes on along the minus strand of VBSM01000813.1, from coordinate 5,882,205 downwards.
ATTAATATATTTTTCGCAGTATCCTAAAATCTTCTTTAATGAAAAGTGAAATTCGATTTAAATAGGACTCTTGCAGTCCTTTTTTCATGATTGAGAAGAAGTTTCAATAGGCTGTCTAGACAGATTATGATGTTAATAAGAGACTAAATATATATTTGACAATTCAGTTTATTCTTAAGTTAAGTTCATGAACCACTACAGATGAGCTGATAAGCAGAGAAAAATTCTCAAGTGGGGTTCAGTGATAAATTTTTTATAGGATTTAAAATCAAGCGAAAGGATAGTATTTATGTACTTGTATGACAACATCCAGCACATTTGAGGAGTCATGCATTATAATAAAATTTAATCATGTCATAGAACCTTGATTTATATTATTTTGTCTACAGCGGGGAGTAAAGGATGAGATCTTGTTTTTCATGTTATTGTGGCTGGCATGCTTCCAAATTTTGAGCTCACTGGGACTGACCATCTCTCACTTCAGTCTGTGGGATTGACTGAATTTAAACAGGCTCATTGATTCTATACACTGTACCCTTCCTGTGGCAAAGTGATAATGGGATTTTATTAATGAATCAATTTGTTTTACAAATAACATGCACTCTGGCATTGGAAGACAGTTGGGTCTGACCAAAGTTTAACATTTCTTACCAAACATTCTTAAATATGAAGTTGGTCCCTTAATCCAAATGCTCTTGGTCATGGCTGTCCTTTGTGGATTACCTAGAGTTCAGGAAAGTGCAAAAGCTTAATACTAAATTCCCAGGGTGCCCCAAGGACCTTTCATGATGTGGGGAAGGGAAGTTCATACCAGATTAATGATTTCTTTTATCTTCTGTTTTATACCAAAACATATAGACGCTCACTGTTGCAAAAAAAGGGAGGGGGGAAGATGGCTTTCAATATTTATTTCTAGTTATTTCTTAGAGGGAAAATAATGTATCAAGAAAAATTTCTTTTACTCAGAAAGCTTTAAAGATGAAGCAGCAGTGCAATCAAGCCTGCAGCAAGAACCACTAGGCCACTGAGTGGCACTTGAGCTTTTCTTAATACTTCCCCAATTTCTGAGTTGTGCATAAATACAATCACTCTCAATTTTTGAAGGGCTAAATTATCTACTTTGTGGATATATTTTGTCTTTTCTTTTCAACTGTTAGGACTTGGGCTCTGTTTCCTTTTATTAGCATCTCACCCTGAGGGTGGACAAAGAAACAATTGGAAATAAAATGCGAATTAGATTATTTTGTTTCTTAAGTATTGATTTATGAAAGGAGTTTGAAATAATTGGTAAAATTAATATCAGCGCATTATACGCCATGAATTTTTATTATCCATAAAGTCTTTTCCCCATCTACCATACATAATTGAGAGTTGGCTGTATTCTTGCAGAATAAAAAAGAAAAAATTAAAGCAAAAGATTTGGCTTCCCTGAAAAGAAAGCTGTTTTGATTTCACTTACTCCACTAAATTTAAAGCAATAGGACAGGTCAACACAATTTCTGTTATGAGACTATAATAGTAGCTCTTGATTAAATGTACACTCTTATGCTTATCTTAAATCTTTGACTAAAAAAAATACGTTGTTTTTGTTATTTTTTGACTTTGCATTACTGTTTTGACGCTAAATGACTTTGACACTCCATTGGATACTTTTATGATTACATCAAATTTTAAAAATGTCCAAAGTGTAACTTTAGTGTTATACTTTGTATTTTAAATCCTCTGGTCTTAGATTATTAAGAAAGATGCTCTGTCCTCCTTCCCAAAATATGTTATTTCCTCATACATAAAAAAAACAAGTTATTTCATACTTTTCAGGAACTGTAAAAATTATTTCAAAGAGACACTTGAAAAAGTTTTCTCCATTCTGGAAATAAATGCTTCCATTTATTTAAAAAGAAGAAGAAGAATATAATTGGAGTCTTAATTTTAAAAAGATATATATATATAAAAGTACTTGCTATGAGATATTCAGTTTCTAAAAACAAAATGGGACACAGCTTCTTTTTAAAAACCCTGTTTCGGGCCATATTCGACTTCATGGAACTTCTGAAACATCATTCGATTTTGGACTTTATTTAAGAGCATTTTTGTATTGCTGTCTCTGACTGTCATGGAAAGTTCTGTAATTCTAAGGTGTTTCTGGTTTTATTTTTAATTTTTTTCATCTGTACCACCGTCAAATTAGATACCATTTCCCCCATTCCTTGGGCTTTCTGTAGATCAGTGGATGTTAGGTTTAAACTTCTGTTTTCTTTGATGAAGCTTTCAATAAAAAATGAAAATAAAATCAATCAAGTAGGGCTGTTGTGTTTTTCTGCCCTCTTCCAGAGACCAGTTGGGGGAGGAGGGCCGATAGGAGGGAGCAGTGTTCATACTTAATCTGGTACAGTGATGGAATTCCTCAAATAAAGAATCATCCCTGGTAACAAAAAGTAAGAGAGGAGCATTCTATTCATGCAAAGTGACCTGAGAAAGATACTATTGGGGTGCTTTAGAGGAAACAGTCCATTTAGGTCCTCCCAGGGCCTCCCACACTCTTCCTAGTTCTTATGCTTAGGGACCCAAGTCCTGTCTCCAAACGTGTCTAACATCCGTCAACTACTTGATGCATCTTGTGTGAAGACCAGGAGGTATAGAGTTGAAAAAAAAAAAAAAACAATAAATAAATTTCTTTTGATGACTATGGTTTGTATCCCTGCAAGGATTAAACTCCAGATCAACCAAAATCAAAAGTGGCCATTCCTCAAGCTGTGGATGACCATGGTAAACAAATAAGCAAAAACTATCTTTCTCTGGCCCAGGGTCATCCAAGCTAGCTTGCAGCTCATACTCAAGGGCCAAGAATATTCCATTCTGGAATATGTATTTTCTGTATTGTTCAAAAATATTCTAGTTTACTACAGAAGACAGTAAAACAAGTGGGATGAATGAAATGCATACTATGTTTTAAATAGCAAAGTAAATAACTTTTAAGACAGATAAACCAAGTAAAGCATTGAGTGTGAACAAAATAGAAAGGGATAGAAAGAAAGAAAACGCTATATATTTATGACGCAGTAAATATACATGAAAAACATGAGGCACTCAAAATTCATTGTCTTAATTTGCTCACATTATGGTGACATCCACTCTGGCACCCATGACAGCTCATCAGGGTAATTGGTGAATTTCAACTGCTTGCCCCTGCTTCTCTCAGAGGGAGTGAGTATGTTCCATTGGCTCCCTTGTTCTGTTGCCTTCCTTGCTCAAACCTCAACTCTGATGTTTGTAACACATCGTCAGGGAGAAGGAGGATGTGGCAGAGGAAAAGGAAGGATGTATGAATTCTGCAGAATGTTCAACTAGTGTGGTACTCCCACCCTTCTTGCACACTATCCTCAATGTGTCAACCTGCCCCATTTGTTTCTTGTTTCTACCCCCTTGTTTCTTGCTGTGGGTTTTAAATTTGATTTAAGAATCCCTGTGCTTTGAGCATCTTTATTTGGCCTATGAGCCTTTCTGTTCCATGAGTAATTTTCAAGGTAATTTTTCACATGGTGTCTTCATCCTTTAGAATATATGGACCTAAGAAGGAGTGTGGAGCCAGTGTCCAGACTCTAAGAATATGTGAGATATATATATATATATATATATATATACACCTTTTTCCTACATGAACATTACTTCGCATTGCACTGGCAGCATAGAAGGCTGGAAGAATGGATGTATTAGAGAACATAAGAAAACAAGACTAGAACAAAAATCATGAGCTTAATTTTACCCACTGTCTTAGTTCATCTGGGCTGCTATAACAAAATGCCTTGGATTGGGTAATTTACAAATAACAGAAATGTATTGCTCATAGTTCTGGTGGAAAAGAGCAAACTAGCTCCCTCAAACCTCTTTTAAAAGGGCACTAATCACATCCTAAAGGCCCCACCTTTTCATACCATCACTTTAAGGGTAAGGAATTCAACATATTAATTTTGAAGAGACATAAATGTTCAGAACGTTGCACCCATGTTCCATCATGGATTTTTTAGATCAGAAGGGTTTTTTAAATTGTTATTTGTTTGTTTAGGGTTTTACAAATAATAATAATATCACCATCACTACCACCACCCATATGCACAAAAATTTTACTTCAAAATGAAAGGCATTTAGAAATTTCCTAAAATGTATCCATAGGCTTCTGGTGAAGAATCCTTGGTTTCAAGATATAGAGATATGAGAAAGCAGAATAGAGAATGAAGGAACAAGCTACATTTATTATGGTGTTACTCATGTATAAAACAACCATGATTCCCTAACCTCATATCTAAGTATTTTTTACTGTTTTACAATTTATTTTTCTCCAAGAAGAACAGAGTGCTTTGTCAACTTTCAATACTTCTAACAAGGTTCATGTTCCATAATGCTTTTTTGAGGGCTTCTGACAAAGGTTAACGTTGAGCTGCTTTCCAAAGGTAGCAAAATGAAAAATAATATAACTTAAACCTGATCTCCGAGGATTTGATTATTTCTGGATTTTCTGTAAAGGAGTGTCATGTACATAATGATGAAAAAAGTCTCTCTAATATATCAAAAGAATGTATTTTCATTTAAATCCTCAGATGAAACATCTCCTGCCCTTAGGAAGTTGTAGGTTACCATTGTGGCAAAGTGGTCACCAGGTGGCGCTGTTGTATTAGTGTCCAGTGGAGTCCGCACCCAAACCCCAGATTGTGCATTCCAAAACAGAACCATTAACGTGAGATAGGGCTGTAAGAGAAAGGCTCGCCATTAACTGAGCCCTCACTCTGTGCCAGGAATTGCCGAAGTGCTTCATATACTTGAGTTCACGCAAACTTCACAGGAGTGTTCTGAGGTCGGCACTACCATTGTCCCCATTTCACAGATGAAGCCTGGAGAGTTGGGCAACCTATCCTTAGGAAGGGCTAGAGTGTGCTTTTAAAAACAGATTCAAATTCTCAACCCTTGGCTTCAAAGCTTTCCTCTTCTGAAATGACTTTGGGAAATGCCAATGTGGAAGGCACTTTTTAAAAATCAGCGATATATATATATATAATATATATATAATATATATTATATATTATATATATACATATTTTTTTTAACTTGGCCTGGGATCTTTGGTTTCTGCAGAAGAAAGGCATTGGACATTCGTTCTAATCACCTTAGGGGGCAGAAGCTCAAAATTTCACATTTTCCATCTTAGAAATAATTTGATGTTTCAGTCTTCTCTTGATCTGAGCCTGTCTGCCTTTGATTTGTTCTGGAAGGAAAGGACCTAACTACTACATAGATAGTCTTGACTTTTCATTGACTCACTCGTTTAATAGAACGTAGCATATAGGTCCTTCATAAACATTTTAATGATACAAAAGCGGAGTAGACATGGTTCTTGTCTGTAAGGATGGCATATTCTAGCAAGTACTGCTTTATGAAAACATTTTAGCATGAAATAAGATCAGAGAGTTTTATGGGAAATATGTTTAACCCTTTCAAGGCTTGATGCAAAGTATTAATAGATGGAAAAACTTCTTGGTCTAAATGTGGTCACCTCTTTTCCCATCAACACATAAGGAGGGTCTTCTAGCCCACTCACTGACATCTGTCCCCTAGTCCAGCCCCTTCAGTTAGCCTTTTCTCAAATGTCCTGGCACATTTAACTCTTTTGACAACAACGAGAGTGGAATATAACATTCTCAGTTGGCCATAACTCTAGTATCAACTATTATTTATTACCACTGATTTTTTTGCAATCGTGGAAGGTAAAGTGCTGGCCACACTTTAAACATGAGTGGGCTGGGGCTTTGAAAAGTTGCATGACTTGGCCATGTTTTCATTGGAGTTGAGAGGATCCAAGCTTAGGATGTGCTGGGTAAAAAAGCCCAAAAGTTTCCTCCTAATACCACTGGATCCACTGATATTGTTTGAAGGGATTCATTGTTTGACCAAAATAACTTTAATATTACCTGAAATTTCACCATTATAATTTTATTCTTAGAGGAAGATCACAAAATATTGGAAAGAGTACTGAGTAAACAATGGAAAGATCTTGGAGTCTAACTTTAGGTACACTATCTACAAAATGTATTTTTCTCTGAATGCCAGCTTCTTTATCAGTCAAAAGGCATACCTTTTATTTCTCAGAGTGGATATGAGGATAAAATAGACAATGTACGCATCATGTATAAATGCTTTAAAAATTGTAAAGGCGATCAAACGCTATGTATAATTTTAACTTTTTGTTTTGAATTCTCCTGTAAAGCACAAGATATTCTTGTAAAGGTAACTTCTGAGAGTTAAAGACAAGATGAATATCTGAGAAGATGCAAGTTGGCAAGATAACAATGGTGGAATGGAGTAACGCAGCTACTTTGCAGTGCTGCCCAGATTCTGCAGGTTACAAACCCCGGGCTTGAAACCACCAGCTCCCGGGCCACAGGAACAAGAGAACAGAGACTTAGCTGCTAATTGAGCTAAATTCACCCACAATGTTGAATGACAGTCCTGAGTCATTATGCAATCACCAAGCACCCTCTGCCTTCTTGGGACTTCCAACATAGTGGCATATAATCTAAAGGCAGCTGCTGATGTCAGGAGACAGATATTAACAATCTGAGGAGACTAGCATGCGTTGAGAGCTGCAAACAGGGTTGAAGAACTTGGGGGTAGAGTCTTCTGCAGACCTCAAGTTCATAAGGTATGTTTATCCCAAAAAGGGATAAACAGGATCAAATTATTATAGTCACGCCAATAAGCAGGTTGCACCAAACAAATATTTCTAAGACAAATGATTGCTACTAGAAAAACACAAATGAGATCTGGCCTTTAAAGCATCTGAAATAAGTCAAATGAGCATAAGATCATGGTTGTAAAATATATATAATATATAGTCTACCTCTTTGCCTGATGCCATGGTTAACCCTTCCTCTTTTGCCTTAGGGTTGACTTATTTCCTGTTTGTTTTGGGGTTTCATTTTTACTTTTTATTGAAATTTAGTAATATCATAAAGAAACATCAATATATCATAAGTGATCAGCACAATGATGTTCACAAGCTGACTACAGAGTTATAACCAAGAAACAGAATATTATTAGCACCCCAAGAGACACAACTCTCCCCTTCTAGCTTCTAGTAATTATGTAAACCGCCCCTTCCAAGGATAACTCTATCTTGAATTCTGAAAACCTAGAATGATTTTTGTCTGAATTTTACTTTATACAAATGCAAGCCAGCTTGGCTTTTGTGAGAATATGAGTGTTATACGTGAAGAGAGAACAAACAATTCTGCTTGTGTTTGAAACCCCAAGATAGCTATTATTCCTCTGAAAACTACACACAAGTCTACATTGTCCAAATTGTAAGTATCTTCAGTTTCAGAGATCACAAATTCTTTTTGCAGTCTCTTTCAGTGTTTAACATCCTTTACAGCTAAGAAACACAGCAAAAGTCCGAAACTAAATGTCCTTGAGAGAGTAATAGCCTCATTCTTAAAGCAATATCTGAGTCCCAAGGAAAGGTTAGCTGTAAGGCTTCATGTAATGTTTGGCAGCATGTCACTCATCATCTGCTTATTCAGACAATGATTGATACGGGGCAGCTGGTGCCAGACTTTATTGGGAGATAATCCAGAGCCAGAAGTTGCCAATACACCATAGTTTACACAAAAGCACAGCATGTGGAATATATTAAACGTGTGCCCATCAACTGAAATGGCAACTCCTTTTGTTTCCGATTATAATTTGGAGGGGAGGAAGGAATGGGTATATTCACACCTAATGGGTGCGGTGTGCACTGTCTGGGGGATGGACATGCTTGAAGCTCCTACTCGAGTGGGGCACAGGCAATATACATAACCTAAATATTTGTGCCCCCATAATATTCTGAAAGTAAAACTATATATATATTAAAAAAAGGAAATTTCAATTATTTTGGGAGAGTCATTGGCAGGGGAGGTCAGAGGGAACTTGAGGCTTCTTCAGTCAGTCCAGAATGTTAAAATGTCATATTTTAGGGTAAAAATATTTCTAATTTCCTTCATTACAGAGCAGCAGTATCTCTGTTTCTCCACTGTCCTCTCATCTTTCCTGGCCCAAAACTGAAAGGAAAGATGGGACAGAGAAGAAGAAAAAGCATCATGCTGTCCAGCTCTCCTTGTCTTACTTGAGCACTGATGAGGTCTGGGGTGCCTCACAGGTGGGACTGGTCTGGGGATATCTTTGTAACCAATTCTATGAAAAAAAATTTCAGTGACCACTGTATTTTCTTTATAATCTTCTCCCTTAACTACTTGAACTTTTAGAGTTGTTTCCCAGAAATGGCAGGATTTTTATGAGACAAAGGATTTGAGATTCTGAAGGCCCCAGCAAGAATCAAGGTGCCTGCTGATGCCAAGAATCGCCATCCCCCATGACTTGCCCCAGGGCATACGGCCCCTCCCTAAAAAGCCCATGACCTGTTTTTTGTTTGTTGTTTTTTATTTATTTTTTTAATTTTTGGTCATGGAGATGAATTTGAGACTATTGCTCACACTCTCCTGACAGACAGCTTTTGCATTAAAATTTCTTTCTTTCGTGGCAATCCTTGTTGTCTCAATAACTGGGTCTTTGTGTGGTGACCAACTGGATCTAGGTTGAAACTCCCTTGTGATTTCAATAACACCTCTGCCAATAATTCTGATGAGAAATAACCCATCTTGAGAATTTTTTTTTTTTTTTTTTTTTTTGCTACACTGAGCTACTGCATTTAGAATCATCATAGCAGGAAGAGTAAAGTAAAAGTCAGAAGTCTACTGACTAATTGGGGGCTCTTCAACTGCAACTGGGGCATACTCTTCCCACCTCTCTACTGTAGACCATGCCCTAACAAATGCCCCAATAGTACGGATATTTTTTTCCTCTCTAAAACTTTTGACATTTTCAGACAGCTCTCTTTTCTGATATTCAATTAGGTTATTTACCATGCTAAATTTATCTTATATAGCCTAAAAAATTAAAATAAATTTTAATTTAATAGTCTTTATAATACAATATGGACACAGCCGTCCATATTCTTCATAAATAGTACATCTATTACTCTTTAAACAGAAACTACACCTAAAAATATTAAGGGTAATAAAAATCGGGCATCTAGTGGGTAAGAATTCCCCTCAGGTCCATCTCCACTACACAGCAGAGGCAGAGCCCAGCAATAAGATGTGAGCTTTAAAGTTAGGGAACTTGTAGCTAATCTTCAATGCTCCATTATTAAGTTTGTAAACCTGTTTTCCTCATCAGTGAAATGAGTAAAATAATATCTGCCTCAAATGAATTTTGTGAAGGTTAAATGAATTAATAAAAATGAATTAATGAATTAATAAAAAGATGACAAAGGATATTCCATGCAAATGGAAACCAAAAAATATCAAGAATAGCTATACTTCTATCAGATAAAATAGATTTCAAAACAATAACTGTAAAAAGCCATTGTATAATGATAAAGGGGTCAATTCAGGAAGAGGATGTAATAATTCTAAATGTATGTCCACCTAACACTGGACTACTCCGATATATAAAAGAGAGAGAGAGAGACCTCAATGCAATCATCACCGGAGACCTCAACTCTCCAATTTTGGTATTGGACAGATCATCCAGGCAGAAAGTCAACAATGAAACTTTGGACTTACTCCGCACAATAGACCAAATGGATCTAATCAATATTTACAGAATGTTTCATCCAACAGTTACAGAGTTATGTTCTTCTCTTCAGCTCATGGATCATTCTCAAGGATAGACCATATGTTAGGCCACAAAACAAGACCCTTATCTTTCACCATGTACAAAAATCAAATCAAAGTGGATTAAAGACTTAAATCCAACACCTGAACTACGAAACTACCAAAAGAAAATATCTGAGAAATGCTTTAGGACATTAGTCTGGGCAAGGACGTCTTGAGTAATACACCCAAAAGCACAGACAACCAAATCAAAATTGGACAAATGGGATCACATCAAGCTAAAAAGCTTCTGCACAGCAAAAGAAACAATCGACCAAGTGAAGAGACAACCCACAGAATGGGAGAAAATATTTGCAAACTGCCCATCTGACAAGGGATTAATAATTAGAATATAAGAGGATCCAATAACCTGACAGGAAAAAAATCAAATAATCTGATTAAAAAATGGACAAAGGATATAAATAGACATTTCTCAAAAGAAGACATACAAATGATGAACAGGTATATGAAAAAATGCTCAACATCATTGGTCATCAGAGAAATGCAAATGAGAACTATAATGAGATATCATCTCACCCCAGTTAAAACTGCTTTTATAAAAAATACAGGCAATAATGAATGCAGGTGAAGATATGGAGAAAGGGGAATCCTTGTACACTGTTGTTGGGAATGTAAATTATTGGAACCACAATGGAAAACCATATGGAGGCTCCTCAAAACACGGAAAATAGAACTATCTACCACATGACTCAGCAATACCACTGCTAGGTATATATCCAAAGGAGGGGAATTTAGTATGTTGAAAAGATACCTGCACTCCCATGTTTATTGCAGCACTATTCACAGTAGCCAAGATATGGCATCAACCTAAGTGTCCATCAATGGATGAATGGATAAAGAAATTGTGGTACATATACACAGTGGAATATTATATAGCCGCAGAAAAGACTGAAATCCTGCCATTTGAAATAAGATGGATAGAACTGGAGAACATTATGTTAAGCAAATTAAACCAAGCACAGAAAGGCAAATCTTGCATGTTTTCATATGTACATGGGAGATAAATATTAAAAATAATTGATCTCATGGAGACAGAGAGTAGAGTGATGGTTACCAGAGGCCAGGAAGGGTAGCGAGGAGAAGATATGAAGTGGAGATGGTTAATGGGTGTAAAATATAGTTAGATAAGAATGCACAATATTTGATAACACAACAAAGTGACTACAATCAACAATAAGTTCTTCAATGGTAGGATGTTATAAAAAAACAAAACAACAATAAGTTAGGATATACTTTAAAATAAGTAAAAGAGTGGAATTGGAATGTTCCTAACACAATGAAATGCTAAATGCCTGAGGTGATGGATACCCCAATTGCCCCGATTTGATTAACACAGTGCTGCCATGTGAGTTACATTTAACTCAAGCTAGTTTTAGTCTTGGGGTTTCATGAAGCAAAACCTTGCAGTTGGTTCATGAAAATCTCACTTGTTGATGTTCTTATTGTTACAATTAATATTGACAATTTAATTCTAAAAGCATGGATTGTGTTGCATATAATTCATGCACAGAAAACAATAAAAAAGAACAAATTAGAAAGGATCGTTTTGTTTTAATAAAACACCGTGGCCACAGGGAAATTTTTTTCCTAGTGTGGCATTCAATGAGTTAATTCACATTGTATGCCTGTATTAAAACATCACATAACCTTATAAAGATATACAACTATTATGTACCCATAATGAATAAAAATTTTAAAAAATACAAGAAAACTACATCCATAAGCAGTGGTTTAGGTCAGAAATCATTTTAAGTTGCTAGAGGGGTGACCCTTATGAGATGTCAGATAGAAAACTCTGCTTGAAAGAGGAACGGAAGTTGAACCCACATAGATCTTATTGCCTAACTCACAGCAAGTTGGATTTTCCCAGACCGCATCTCTCCCCTACATCTCTTCACTCTTTAGGAGTTCTGGTTAGACTAAGCATTAGTTTTCTCATTCCAGTTATTTATGGAGGAAGAGAACCAGAAAAAGTTGTTTCAGTACCTGGTAAAGAAGTGAAAACCCACCTGTGAAGAAAGAGAACTTGAGTCTGCCTCAAAACATCAACGGGAAGTATGGCAAGTGCTTATTGCTTAGGTATAAGGCCATCTTTGAATCAGCTGGACCCAGTGCAACAAGCAAGAAAGAAACAACTATGTCCTTTTGCTGCCCAGCAGAAATTGTAACACTTTTTAATAGCACTAAACAATTCCCCAAATCATCATAAATATTATAATAACTTCTGTATTTTCTAATAATTATGGTTGATAGGGCTGGGATTCGTCTCTCCATTACATAGACGGGAACACTGAGGCTCAGACAGGTTAGATGACTTACCCAGTGGCAGATATTATTGTTATATCCCTTCAGGAATTAATCCATGGTGGACAATGGAAAAGAAGTCCCTATTTTAATTAAAACCAATGGGTAAGAATGCCATTCTGTGAATTCTTCCGAAGAATTCTTATCGTACAATTCTGAAACATTATAAAAATGTTTTCAGTCTTAGAGATGTCTGAAACATCTCTTTTATATTGGGCTATCACTACATTATTCACTGTTTATTTCAAACAAAATATGACATCTTTCGTATACCTTGAAGTTTCTGTCTATTCTCTTGTTTGCAAATTCTGACCTCCAGCTCCCCTCCTTCAACTTGCCTCCTCTTCATTCCATTGGGAGGACACCCAGGATGGAAATGCTGAACACGGCAGTGTGGGCTTTCCTCACGGCTGCACGTGTACATTGCTCACATAAAATCTATCTGCAGCAGTTGTGAACCCTGGTCCCTGCATGCCTCAGACCCTGGCTCTTGAACCTGTGTCTGTGTTAGACACACTATTGCCTGAGTGATGCTTTCCTACTGCTGCACAGAGCTGAAGCAGGATGTCTTTTTCTTTTAACACTTCCCAATGTCTTATTTAAGGTGTTGAATCCAATCTCGACTATTAGAAAAGTCTGCTTTTCGAATGAGTTTCCTATTAGCTTCCTTTTTCGTCTGTCTGTATTTAGCTATTTCCCAAAGTTCCTCTTTATTTTTCTCCTCTGGTTCATTGTCTTTCTGTCTCTATGTCTTTAGCACTCTCAATCTGGATTTTTGTTGGTTTATTTAAATTTTTAAAAATTATTCTGATTTTTCATAATTATTATAGAGAATTTGGAAAAATGTAAGCTGATTTATAGAAGACAATAAATAACCTGCCATAATTTCACAGCAGAGAGATTTCTTTCACTCTTTTATTTATTTATTTTTTCATTTACATTATCAGCACCCTCACTATATTATTCTCAATTGCACTATTTTAAACATTGTATTAAATTCCCTTGAACAGATATACTATAATCCACCTTTGGATTGAATTAATTAAAAAAGAAAAATAGCATCAACTATAGTATTTAGCAATGATGGGCAATTTACTTTTGAGAAATGAACTTTAAACTACTTAAGTAAAAAAATCGGCTTCTATTAGCAATGCCCAGGAGATTGCCTCATGTTATTTACTTTAAGCTACTTACATTGATTGGCTAATGCATTCAGATTCATGTTGAGGATTTCGGGCTCAAAATGAAAAAAAGAAAGAAAAACAATATTTGAGGTAGTGTATGTGAGTGATCTATACTTAGTTTTTAAAAATTTATTTAAATTACAATTTTATTGTCTTCAAATGTAGGACAAACAACTGAAATTGAATGCCAAGGAGTTCTTACTTTGATATCCAACAGTAATTTTGAACTAATGAGAGATGGTTTTTATTTTGAAAAATAAAAGGTACAGAACGATGTATGGCATACACCAGCAGAATTGCAAAAAGGAGAATCTGTGTGTGTGTATGTTGACATATTTTACAATTTTTCTTTCTTGTTTACACACACCCCTACCCACAATCTGCTTGTACAGGGATGGAATGTCTCTAGGAATAGTCACAAGAAAGACATCACACTGGTTTATTCCATGGGGGGATACTAGTTTGCCAAGGAGATATTTTTACTGTATCCTTCACAATTTTTGCATTTTTATTTTTGACTGTGTTACCTCTTTCAAACAAACAAAAACCAAAATAAAAATACTAATTAAAAAATTATAAAAGAAAAAGATGAATATCTGAGTCAGATATACATCTAGGTTTTGAATTTTACTGTACTATTTGCAATGAAATTGTCAAACTGCCAAGAGAGAAGCATTATTCAGAGTTCTTAATTGTCTGAGTGTCTGAGGTATCTCTTTAGCATTTAGTAATGTCTTCTCAGAAAATGTTTTTAGAAACAAATAAAATGCATGGGGATAAAACAAAGTAGTTATATTGAAAAATTATCAAAATATTTTATTTTTTGATATACTAGTGTGTGAGCTTCTTTAATAATGACATAAATAAGATTTAATGACTTCTGGAATTTTGAATTGTCTGCAAAATTGTCATATGATAGGAAATTATTTGTAATTTCTTTCGGTGACAAAGCACTTCAGATGATACTGCGGTTTGTTGCTTACAATCATGATTAAAGGAAATGTTAAATTTCTGTTGGATGTTAGTAAAAATAAATAAATATTTTTTTTCTTCCCCACTCAGAGACTCCCAAAAGAGTGTCCCTTGACTTTCTCTGGGGGTGTGTTGGAAAAGAAATAACTTTGGATAAACCCACTGAATCCAACAGAGTAAGGGCTACGAAGGAGCACTAAACCAGTTTGAGGGAATCCCAAGACTCACCACAGAGGTAACATCTGAGCTAGGTTTTAAAGGACAAGCCAGAATTTTCCAGATGAATGAGGTGATAAAGGAATATTTCAGGAGAAGGAATAATGTGAACAGAAGGATGCGGAAATTTGTGGAACTGTAGCACATAGAGAACTATGTGTATTTCATTATTCTTGAAGCACAAAGTCCAGAGAGGAGTTGGGGAGAGGAGCTGCAGAGAAAGGCAGGAGTGCACATTGCAGAATATTGTAGGCACAGCTGAAGATCTTGGATTTTATTTAGTAAGCTATGAGGAGACCCTGAAGAGCTGTAATGAGGGGAGGAGTTACATGGTCTGAGTTGTGTTTTCTGTTGAGTACTCTGGCTGCATTGTAGAGGGCAGGTTTGACTTGGTGGGAGATCAGAGAGGAGGTTACTTCAGAGTTTGAGTAGAGATAATTAGTAATGAAATAAGGACATTCCTTTTTGAATGGGGACTAAGGGTAGAAGTAAGAAATATTTAAGATATTGTGGCAGATTGGATCATCACTCTCTAATTTTTTGTGTTCTTCCTGCTTTGGAATTACACACTCATAGCATTTTCCATGTGATGTACCTTGCACCAAAGTCAGAGTGTATTTCCCACCCTTTAGCTTTGGGTGTGGGTATATAATTCTCTTTAGCCAATAGGATATTAGTGGACTTGTTATAAACAGAGTTTTGAAATGTCATTGTGCAGTTCACCCCCTTGAGCTTCTTTCATCACCATAAAACCCACTCTAGGTAGCCTCTTATTCCAGGAGGATAAAAGACATGTGGAGCACACCTGAGTCTCACTCTCAGTCTACAGCCAAGACTAGCTGGCTTGAGTCTGCATTGGAGCATCTCTGCTAAGAACAGCCTAGATCAACAGAGTCACAGTCACTCTGTAGACCCATAAAAATACCTATTGTTGGAGGCCACTCAGATTTTCAGACTGTTTGTTATGCAACATAAGGTGATAAGCAGAGAGAGGAAGTTAGTAAGATTCAGTGGTCGGATGGATATGGAGTTTAGGAAATAGGGAAACACTGTACAACTTTCTCTAGGTGCTGATTAGAGTGACTAAGGATATATTTGTTCCAAAAACTGAGGCCAGGATTAGTAGAAGAGAAATAGCTTTTGTGGTAAAAAGTTAATGAGGTCAGTATAAGACATTTTGAGTTGGAACTCTTAGTAGAACATCTAGATGAGACAATTTAGCAGACAGTTGTATATATAACTCAAAGTTTGAGACAATATCAGAAATAAAAACAGAAAAGGATAAGCCATTAGGTTTTAGTTGGTAGCTAATATCATGAGACTTAATAAAATGGCTCAGGGAGAAAATGAGTAACGGACATAAAATTGGGCCAAAGAAAGAACAGTGGTCACACAAAGTCTGGATAGAGTAGAAGAAATCAAGAATAGATGCTGAGAAAATATTGTTTGGATCTAGAAGGAGAAATACAGTATTACAGGAAATAAGAAAGAAGTCAGTTTCAAGAAGAGACAGAACAATATTATTGAATATGGCTGTGGTAGATTGGTGTAGAAGCCAAATTGCAAGTACGTTGACTAGTGAAAGGAAAATCTTACTATTTTCTGAAATTTATCCCTAAACTAGCAATGGCATCTATATATCTCAACTACAAGTAGGCCTTCATGCAATGTAATAGCAGATTCAGGAGATTAGTGTCCTATATTCAGGTTCATTTATAATTTTTTAAATAAAATCTTATGGATTACTTTAAAACCATATATATGAAATAAAGTTTTTCTTCAGTTTCTTACATACTTAATATCTGATTCTTGAAATATCCATTATGGTAGAACCAGCTGATGAATTGGCATTCAATGTCAAACTTCAAATTTGGCTTCAAATTTCATTATTCCTTCAGCTATATTACATTATATCACATAGGTAATGGCCACAAAATGGAATACCAATTATGTGTGAGTATGTTTCCATGTTTCAGTATCTAATGAGCCCATTTGATCTATGAGAATCACTTTGGTTATTACTGAAAGTAGACAAGAGCATCTTGGCATAAACTATATTTTATTGCATCTGTTAAGCAGAAATGTAGGTAATCCTGGATCAAGGCATGACTAAATGTGTTTCTAGCTCTGTTTTAAAGCCTTATTATGCTTTGCCTAAATGTTTATAAACATTATGTTCCAGCAATGTTGTATTTAATTTAAAGGTCTCCTATAAAATGAATTCAGTCTGAAGCTACTTGTAAATGTTGTTGAGAGACAGTGGTGTTCATGTTTACAACTGCTGAAAATCAGACAGAGCGTTTGGGATAGAGAGCAAGAGCCAATTGTAGGAAAACAAATATTTCCACTTCCTTTTTAAAAAACTTTCTGGTTATGATATACATTTTTTAGTTACATCCCACCACCCAGTGACAATTAATGCTAGAACATTGTTGTATATTAGTCTATATGCTTCTTTCCACTCTTTTCCTACAATATCCATAAATTATATCTTTTTCAAAAAAATGAGATCATATTCTTACAATATTCTGAGTTCTTTTTAAAAGAATATTTTATCTTCTATTTTGTTTTTTATACAAATGCTCTACTCTGTCAAATTGCTATAAAAGAATTAAAATGCTGATTCTCAATTTTTGTACCTACCATAGGCTAATAATAAACTATTCACCCACTGGTGCCTGCCCCATAGCACACTTTGGGTAGCTCTATGGCTCAACATCATTTTTGACATCGAGTATCCTATTGTATTGCTCATATTACAGAAATGTGTTCTAATCATCCCTTCTGCCTTATTTTGGGAGAGGGGTTAGTCAGGAACAACTTTTGTAAAGACCAGAGTCAACAGTTGAAGAAGCAGTTATCATCAGACGTGGACTGTATTGTATTTAAAGAGAGTAAGGTATAAAATTCACTTAGTAGAAATAAAATGTATGAAATACATAAATTTGAACAAAGTATAAAATACAAAAAAAGTGCCTTTGGAGAGATAGCCAAAGCAAGGAGAAGAAGTTGGCAGAACAGTAGAATGTTTTTCATTCTTCAATCTTAAAAAGAGCCAAGAACACAATTAGACTATGACCAGAAGGAGTCGTTTCCTTCCACAAAAGGTTTGTATCAGATCATTATCTTTAAAATTGGAGTACATGTGCCACGAGTAATATACAACACGTTACTTGATGAAACATGGGTAAGTATATTTTCCATATTTTTAGTATGAGTATGTATAATGTTAGAAGAATATAACTTAGCCTTAAAATTCTGATATCATGGCTGGTATCACTAAAAATAAGGTTAAGTAAGAGAATTGAGAGAAAATTATTAATAATAATTTTGGTATGCAGATATGGCTCTATGAAAATTATTCAATTTGGGAGAAGTCTAGATTTGATACAATTTAAGGTCCTATTCATAGTCAAAATTCTATATATTTTCAGCTATTGTTTTGAAACATAATATATATATAAAAAATATAGTATAATATATATCATAGTACTCTGGGCCCTGGGGAAATGGCTAGAAACATGGAAGAGATTGTTTTGGTTACTGTCGCTGCCAAGCAAACCACCTTAAAATTAGTGACCTAAAGCAATAATTTTATTGTGTTCCCTGATCATGTAGGCCAGGAATTCAGAGAGGGCACAGCAAAAAGGGCTTGTCTCTGCTTTATGTTGCCTGGGCCCCAGCTGGGGGAAGCCTCAGCTGGGAGGATTTGAACACCAGGCTGATGCTGAGACTACCTAGACACTTATTGGCTTCACTGTGTGATGTGGTTTCTTCATAGTGCAACAGCTTCAAGGTAGTCAGATGTTTTACAGAGCTGCTCAATGCTCCAAGAACAAGGAAGAAGTAGAGTCACTTTTTCAGACCAAATTCAAAAGTCATACCACATCACTTCTGATGTGTTCTGTTGGTTGCAAAAGAGTCTCAGGTCCATTCAGATGCGAGAGATAGGACCACAGACCTTATCACTAGATAGGAGGAGTATCAATAGATTTGCAGCTGTTGGGACTCAGAATATTACCTCCAAGCACTTTGAACTACAGGAAACTGAAAAGGCCTCAGAAGCAAGAAGATGATCACTCTGACTTTCCCACCTTTCTGTGTGAAACATGATCATGTTACAGCCCAGCCAGGTTCATCGCCTGCTGCTCAAGAGGAAGCCAATACACCAAGACACACGGTGTTACCGTGGAGAAAGAGCTTAATATTGCCATGTGAGGAGATGGGAGGGATTTCTCAAAGGCACCTCTCATAGAATTATGGAGAAAGAGTTTTTAAATAGAGTTTGGCAGGCAAAGGGCTAGGCAATTGGGTTTGCTGATTTGCTGGGTTTGGGGTGGAATCATAGGGGTGTGGGAATTGTCTTCATGTGCTGATCAGTTCCTGGGTGAGGGTCTCATGGGTCTGGGTGCACCAGCAAGTCCACCAGAATGCAGGGCCTGGAAGATATCTCAAAAACTAGCCTTAAGTTCCACAAGGGTGATGTGATCTATGGGAGCAATGAAGAAAGCTAAAAATCTTTATGACCATCATCTATATGACTTCAAGCAGGAAAGCAAGCTAGAGAACAATGGCTGATTATATATATATATATATTAACTATAACTATACTTTTGCAGAGTTCAGGCCCCTACCACAGTTCCTACCTTGTGGCCCTTTATAAATTTTATAAAGGGTGGTTTCAGTCATAAAGGAATTTTCTGAGCAACATTGCCTGAAAGTAGGTCATGAGACGCTCATTCCAGAGGTGTCCTGTTCTATAACCAGGGTCGGGGAGGAAGGAATGCTACACTGACAGGCCAAGAAGAATCTGAAGAAACAGACCTTGACGGGCTCCCCTCACCAGTCTTTTACCGGTAAATCATACCCTTTTTGTCCAATCATATTTCTTTCTACATAACTGTCCATTTTTTATCCAACCTAAGCATAAGAATACAGTTTTTCTTGGGTCTTTGGGTCATTGTTTCTGAAACCTTTCATTTCACATAAAACTTCGTTAAATAAATTTGTTTTGTTTTTCTCTTGCTAACCTGTCTTTCATTACAGGAGTGTCAGCCGTAGCCCTTGTGATGGGTGATAAAAAATATTAACTTTTTGCCCCTACGCAGCCATTTTTTAATAGACTTAAAGGATGAAAGTGAGCCACATGGCATAAGCCATGCTATCCCACAGTATTAAATATGAAATGTCTGATTTCAAATCAAAAGTGTAGGTTATTATATCTCAAACAAGAAACAGTATAATTAATCAGAGTATGTGCCTAAACTATCGATACAGGGTGGCCATCTTAATGGTAGCTTGTTTATACCAGCAGCGAAGAAACCTGCAAATAGTGGCGACGACCTGAGGGTAGGTGGTGGCAGCCGCACCTTACGGATGAGGTGTCTTATGCCCACCATGTGACCTGACAAAGCCAGGACTCAAGCACAGGTTTGTCCAATCCTTGTCCTGTGCTCTCTTCACCATGCCATCCTATTTTGCACTTTATTTTTACATCCCTAAAAATAAAATGTGTGATTGAATAAAAAATAAAGAGAGAAGTGGTGATGAAATCATGAAAAGTGTTTTCCACAGCTTGTTAAGAATTAATTGTTTTTCCTTGCAAGAATTGGTCCAAAGCCTGGAAGAAGTCACAGTCGGTTGGTGCCAAGGTCCGGTGAATATGGTGGATGACAGAGAGTTTCCAAGTCCAACCTCTGCAGTTTGAGCAGTGTGGTTTATGCAACATGTGGGCCAGCACTGTCTTGCAAAAGGATTGGCCTGTTTCTATTGACCAATCTCAACTGCTTAATCACAAGTATCCTCATCATTTCATCCAACTGGTTGCAGTAGACATCTGCTGTAATCGATTGACCAGGTTTGATGAAGCTGTAGTGGGTAATACCAGCGCTGGACCACCAAAAAGACATCATTAGCTTTTTTTTTTTAATGAATATTCAGTTTTGTACTATGTTTCAGCACTTCATCTTTATCCAACCATTGTGCTGAACGCTTACGATTGTCAAAAAGACTCTATTTTTTATCATACGTAACAATACAGTGTAGAAATGGTTCACCATTAGGTCATGATAGCAAAGAAGAGAAAGCTTCGAGACAAATACTTTTCTCACACTCATTTAATTCATGTGGTAGCCATCTATCCAGCTTCTTTACCTTGCCCATTTGTTTCAAACGGTCCAATATTGGAATAGCAACGTCAAAACTTGCTGCTAATTCACATATAGGTTGAGATGGATTCGCTTCCAGTACAGCTTTCAGCTCATCATTATCTACCTTGGTCTCAGGTCACCCATGTGGCTCATTTTCAGGATTAAAATCACCAGAATGGAACCCTCAAACCATGGACATACTGTGCATTCATTAGCCATATCCTTCCCAAACACTTTGTTGATATCTTGAGCTGTCTGCGCTACATTGGTTCCATGATGGAACTCATCTTCAAAAATAAACACGAATTTTTGACTTATCCATGGTTTCACAAAAATTACTATAAAAAAATTGAAAGATAATCACAAGCCAAAACATGCTTTTGAAAGACTAAAGATGTATCTTCACAATAAAAATAAAACAGGAAGCATCACAGTGAAATGTCAGAGATATCAACTGTCAAACTTAGTACTTAAGGAAATTGGATATTTCATACCTAATAACCTTTAAATTTAATCAGCTTGCTTATGGAACTTTCTCTAAAGTCTTTTCCATGCAAAAACGTTTAACAGTGCCCCTCCTTAGATGAATATCCCAAGAAAGAGTACTTGGAATAAAGTAATTTGACAAGGATACAACAAAAGTGTCAAGTAAATGCCTCTACCACATTTGCTGAGTTGTTTATCCAATTTCCCACCCCTGACTTTTCTTGACCAGAAATAATTTTCTATAAATGGAAAGAAAAAAAAAGATGAATAAAAGTTCTTCAATGAGAGAGTCCTTCTATCTAGTGCATTCTAGCCAGTCACTTGGTGAATTTTAATGCCAATTCTTTTGGTAGACCTCACTTTTGTGCTATTATTCAGGGTAATGAGCAGAGAGCTATTTTTTTTTATTTTTACTATGCTGATAAATATTTTCTAGTTAATTGCAAGACTGCTAATTTTGTGGAGGTTTTTGTTTTTGTTTTTAAAATTCTATTTCAGAGATAAGGGAAATAAATAGGGAGACCTGGTATAACACATTGTTATTTATAAGCAAGTAATCCTTTGCCATTTTAGCCACACTTGAATCATTGCCAAATCAGCCCAAAACACCACAACTCAAAAAACATAAGATCAGAATGGCAAAACAACCACTCAGAGCAGCTCTCAAAGAAGAATGAAAGATTTCATCTGATGTTTCCTTAAAAAGGAGACCAAATCAGTACTCATTTAGTAAAACACACAAAAACACCTAAGTTGGAAACCTAAATATTTGGTGACAAATGTTCCCATCTCTACATGGCTTTATCCTCAACTCCTTGAAAAACTGAGATTGGTTTTAATGACTACCCCCTTCTTAGTGGTGGTATTCTCTTTATCAACCCTATAATCCTCTTTGTATTAAGTTCTAGCCAACAGAAATACTCTGAAACAGAAACAAACCTGAATGTTATAATGTGGTGAATATTTTTTAAGTAGTGCTCCTTACTGGAACAAAGTAATTCAGCCAAAAACTCTATTGAAAACTTGAATTCTTTCTGTAGGTTGGATTTATACAAATGCTATCTAGCTACTTTTTTTTTTTTTTTTTACAGAAATTTGGTTGAATTATCCATATATTTCAAAGCAAAGTATTTTGGAGGGATCTATGATAATGAACAGTGCTTCCCAACCTTTAATGTGCACAGAATCACTAGGAGATCTTGTTAAAATGCTAACTATGCAAATTATGATTCTGTAGGTCCAGACAGTGTCTGGTAGGCTTGGCCTCAGATTCTGACACCAATGCTGCAGGGCAGAAGACTACATGGTGAGAACGACACAGTATATTTTGGTTTTCATTTATTAGAAGAATTTCAAAAATAATCCTAATTATAATCAGCTTTACATATTTCTCCATACACAAACTGGTTCAAAGAATTACTACAGTTGATTCAGATAAAATAAGTTTACGTGCAGGTAAAAAAGCATTTCTGGATTTTTACCAGAAGCACAAAGATTGGCAATATCGGAGTTAGTTCTTTAGGAGATGTGAGATAAGTGATAGTCATAAGAAATGGCAAAATTATTATAGTATTTACTGAACATTTGATTAGCTCATTTGAAATCCCAGCTTTCAGTTTGCAAGGCTGAGGTTCTTAAGATGTGTATTTTCCTTATACACTGACTGTTGTGTTCTTAACCTCAGAATCAAAGAGAAATTGAACTTCAGAGTAGCCAACCACACAGACAAACACACACTGACGCTAAATTTACTCTGTCCCAGTAGCATACCCAAATGTGTGTGAAGAAACCATTCTAGACATTTCTATCAGGGTCCCAGCCCTTAACTAATTTCCAAGCTCTGAGTTGAAAGGAAAAAGCAACAGTATGTAATTAGAGAAATCTATGATTTACACATTAACGAGCAATGACATGCAACCCACAGAGGGGAGATTGAAATTGTGGCCAGCTAATAAGTGTCTGTACTTATTAAGGCTAAAGAAACAACCTATGAAACAAATCTAAGCCTTTCCCAAACAGTGCAGGATAATTATATTTGGCATAAGTTCCACAGGGAAGATGCAGCTTTAGAAGCTTTAAAGAACTGAGAAATGGGAAGAAGAGAGCCAGCTCAAGATATAAGTAAAACATTTTTCAGATATATCACAGATGAGGGAAAGGATAATGGTGAGAAGAAAAGACACACTGAAGGCCATGGGGAAAAGCAGAAAATGAAATATGCCTTTTTAACCTCAGCCTTCATTCTGGAAGATGATGGGAAAATTTAAATTTCAAAGTCATCCACAAGAACTTGGAGAATAACCTTGATGGAAAATTTCTAGCAGAACTACAGAGATCTTTAATGCCAGAAATCAAAAGAAACAGATGAACAGTCCCTTGAAGAATTTATTCCTCTCCTGATGGTAACTTTGTTAAACACTGACTCTTATACTAGAAATGATGAAACAAATATCATTTCTGCCTTTGAGAAGTTTCAGTGGAGGGGAAAGTCTACAAACATATATGCACACACTCCAGCAGCCTATAAATGCACAAGTTCAATAAAAAAATCTTTTTTTTTTGTCATTGGGAGCTTTGGGTTCAAACCACAGATCCTCCACTTACTAAGAAGTAAGTGTGACCTTGGACAAGACATTTCACCTCTTTAAATCTCTAGTTACTTATCTTTAAAATGGAAATGATAATATCTATAAGTCAAGACTGCTTGGAGAATTAATTATAATTCATTATAATTAATTATTATTATATAAGTATCATATCATATTATATGAATATATTGTAAACACAATTATTATATAATTATTAATTAATTATAATTAATAACTGTAATTCAAGACTGTTGAGAGTATCCAACTTGCAAATATATAATACTTATTTTAAGCCACTAAATTTTGGGTTATTTGTTGTACAGCAATAGATAACTAATGTATGGGAGATCAACTGGAAAAGATTTGGAAGTGCCTATGCTGAAAAGTGTTCGTCTTGGGAAGGTACTTCTTCTGGAAGAGATGCAGCTATCTTGGTAGGGAAAGTCCTTCCTTAGAGGCTTGGTAGTGAGCAGAAAGAAATAAACAAGTTTATAAATTAATGGTCTTCCAGAAACAAAAAAAAAATTACAGAATCAGACACACTGCCCTCCCCATCTCACAAACACTCCATTAAATAACCTGCCTTTCACTGTGCCAACCAAAGAGTGCATTCTTGAACTTAGAAACATAATAAACCACCTAAATCCCAGGCTCCTCGTCTCAGAAACACATGCTATTATTCACCCAGGAAAATTTAGGCCATTTAAAAATAAACAGAAAATGGAGAGCAATAGCCATAGAAAGCTATTATGAGAAGAAAACAGAACATGAAAATCAAAACTCCTCAGCTAATGAAAATGTTCCCACAAGAGAAATCATAAAACAGAGAAAACCTATAAAATAGCACTCTGATGTGAATTAAGCATCTTTAAATAAGCATTTGTAAATATGAAAGAACATCTTATGTTAGAAAAAAATTCAGACTAGCAATGGGCCAAAACAGGAAGGTACAATATGAGAGATGACCGATCCTAAGAAATAAATTGAAGAAAAAGACAAACTTATCTCACAAACAGAGAGTAAATTATAAGTAACCTAGGTAGTATAGTATCAACTAAAAATAGAAAAGACATTAGGAGAGGAATGCAAGCAGCCAAGAGAAAGAAAAAGAAAGTAATAAAGACAGTGATATACACGATAGGAAGAAGATCTGAGAAAAGCGAACAGTGAAACAAACTAATATTTTAAAATATTATCAAAGAGAACTGTCCAGAAATAAAAAAATTTAATCTGCATATTGAAAGGAGTCAATGTTACCAGAAGAAGCAACTGTGGGACATATCCTAGAAATAGATGTCAATGCTATAGAAATTTAAAAAAATCTGTTACTCCAGGAAAAAAGACCGAATTTTTAACGAAACATAAAATCAGTAGGATCTGGACAGTAGTGGGCAAAATAAAATAATAGTGGTGCAATAATTTTAATGACCAACGATTTTACATCCAGCCAACTGTCTTTCAAGTTTTAAGGCCATAGAAAAACAGATTTAAACACTCAAAAACTTGGGGAATATTGCACTTCTGAGCCTTTCCTGAAGAGTTGACTAGAGGAAGTGCCTCATCCAACTGAGAAATGACGGAAGGATTAAGGTTAAACTTAAAAAAGAAGAAAGGGGATATTGAATAAATGTGCTTATTATTTATTACCGAATGGCTAATATATGGTAACAAAGGGTATTATTTAAATTTCATAAACCAAATAGTAAAGTCTGTAAAATGAAAATATAATGACAATGATAGTAATAGTAATAATATAGTGTTTATTTCTATTAATACCAACTATTAAATGTTTTTGTTGTTATTGTTATTTATTTGGCCAGGGAGTATTTTGAAATAATAAAAATCAAATGCCT
This sequence comes from Cheirogaleus medius, assembly GCA_008086735.1. NCBI lineage: Eukaryota > Metazoa > Chordata > Mammalia > Primates > Cheirogaleidae > Cheirogaleus > Cheirogaleus medius. The sequence continues at coordinate 5,856,686 of VBSM01000813.1, read as the reverse complement.
TTAAATAGGGCATATGCTGTCCAGTTCCCACTGGCTCTGTACTCTTACAATCTCACTGATTTATGTTACCTTCCTGGTCCCTAAAGGCATTTTAGTTGAGGCCTAGGGACACTCTATATCATGGTGAACAAAACACATATAGATTCTGCTCTGAAGAAGCTCACATATCTACCCATATCTGATTAGCATTGCTGATCCTGATAAAGTTTCAGGCACTGAGAAAGCTGAAAGCCTGGGGTATGGAAGAAGAGTTTTGAAGAATTTACTAAGGTAAATACTACTTCATTTAGTCAACCTTCCTTGGCAACATCCTATGTTATCACATAGATTTCCATATTTCCATTAGTACTTCTAAGCTTCTTTCATCATGGTGGATTGAAGACATAATGTTATCTTCATTCATAAAAATTAAGAAGTTATTATATCATTTATAATGAGGCCTGGAAGCAAGAAATAGCTTTTCACTGTGATGCCAAAATAAGAATATTCAAACGTAAGGAACTTTATGGTAATTGAAAAAACAAAACAGAACTGAATCTGGATTTATTTGGAAATCGACAAGTTTTAAGAATTAAGAGACAAGATAGTGATTCCTTTCCACCAGAGGGCGCCATAGACTAGACTCCAGCAAGAGCGCTTGCACGTCTGGGTACATAAACACAATAACCTAATGCAGCTAGTTTTAGGCTTTATATTTTTGTAACAAGGAGAGTTTTCTAAGATCAACAGTGAACATTATTGATTTGTCAATAAGGAAGGATTTGTCTTAAAGGCATTAATTTGACTATACCTTTCAGACATTTTTACCCTCCAGATGGAAAACAAAAAGCGGAAACAGTGGCTTAATTTTATATTTGTATACTTCCACAAGGTTATTTATTTAGAAGCTGGATGATGGAAAACCATTTTAGCTCCCGTAACCCCATGATGAAATCTACCTACAATTTTGCCTACAATTTTGGGATTCATATGGGCCAAGTATTTGGAATTTGTGGGTTCTGTGGAATAGATCTACTTTCCCAGGAAGCTACAGAAAGCAAGGCTTGTCTCTCCTGCTGTTTCTCTAGCTCTAGAAATTAAGCGTGTCTGTCCATTTCCAGCCCAGTAATGCAATGAGAAAATGCTGCCCCCTTCAGCCCAGAGAATACCCCAGGTCATCACCTGTTGAAAATTCAGGCTTTGCCCCAGTCTCTGACAATCAAATGCTTACAAGCCATGCTGTAGTTTGCTTCAAATGCTGGGCCTGTAAAGACAGATTTACCTATACTCCCTTTGTACTCTGAGGGGCAAATTTTATCAGCTGAAAGCTCACTTGCAGTCTCCTGTGAGTGTTCAGAAAGCCAAAGTGCTTGTGAAGTATAACTCCCAAGGCTGCTCTCGACTGGCTGATTAGGACTGAAATAGTGCATTTGAAAATGGAGCGCCATTTGAAATTCATGGTCTGGCAGAGGATCACAGCTGATCATAATTTCTCATGTGAAAATGTGATTTTCCCTCCCCCTGTGTCTTCTTGTTACACTGCTGAGGAGCATTAAGTGGGTTTTCCAGCCCATGGCGAGGGACTTCCGCAAAGGTGCTGTGGGGAGACACAATTAGGAGTAACAAAGGCATCGGCTTTCCAGGCTCTGAATTTCTAGGCTTACTATGGGATGGCTCTGAGGCTTATGAATTGAGGAATCTTATATGAAGAGGCAGTGGGGAGAGGGAAGCAAATGTTTCCCAACAGCTTAAGCCACTCCCCAATCACTTTGAATAACAACATGAGCTTGTATCTAACAAGTGTCTCATAGAGCTAACACAGCTTTGAGGCTGAGTAAGCATCTAAGGCCTAAAATGACCCTCCCACTTTCCCTGGGACTCTGGATAGTGGGATTTCAATTGTTTCTGTTTTTATACAGCAATTAAGAAATTACTAAAATCCTCACTTCAGTGTTCTTACCACACAAACAAAAACAAAGGAATATAAGGAAAATAAATAAATATGTTATTTAAAAAAGGAATTAGTAAGCCATTTAAATATATAATTAAACGAACATTTCACATAGCATGTTTGTTAGCAAATATAGCTTTTCTTCTGGCTTCCCTCCTTTTCCCCAACAATATCATGTTTTTCTTATTCTAATCCTGCCCAATACTAGACTATTTTGCATTTTCTACAAAGCCTAAATCCTCCTCTTACAAAATTTAATTATGAGAATTCATGACTGACACATGTTCGAGCAATTTAATGGAGAACAGGGGCTCTCAACCTGGGGGAACCAGGTCAACATAAATAGTAAAGAACTGACAAATTGTAATCAATAATTCAAATCTCTAGATAAGGGCATTCAGTCTGAGTAAAGCAGTATATTCTTTTGCATTGGAATTATAGCAAACCACTATTGTTTGCATTGATCAGCATCTATTCGTCCATTAAATATTTCTGACTAATAAAAATAGGAAATAAAATGGTTGCTGACTAGATATATGAAGTGTTCCATCACCCATGCATCCCTACCCTTCTAATTGCCTTCTCTCTCTCCTTTCCTTCACTGATTTAAGGAATTGAAAGAGATACATGTTGTCCACACTTCCCATTTCCCATTTCTTCTACAACTACCGATCATTGTTTTTTGCTTCTAAACTTTACTGACACTGCTTGTGTTAAAGTTACCAATGACCTTCTGGTTGCCAAGGTCAACAGGAGCCTTATTGTCCATATTTGATTTGCCTTTCAGTGACCATGTGGCATCGCAGACTTCCTTCCTTCTCTGATTCTTTCATCTGGATTAACTTCCCCTCTCTGGCCATTTCCTCTCTGCATCTTTCCTCTCCCTGTCCTGTGCTTACACATTCGTTTGGGTTCGAAGCAAACCAAAATATTTCTCCCCGACATACAGAGGATTGTTAAAGACACTGAAAATGCAGGGGAACACTCTGCCTCAGCCTGTTTGCCTGCTGGCAGGACGTAAAGCCTCCCTTACTGGAGACAGCACTTGCTTATTGGCCCAGAGAAGGCACCAGCAGGCATCAGAGGAATCTGGGGACCGATTTTATTGCCTTTCCACATTTCCCCACCTTTTACAAGACTGGAACTGCTCTCTCCTTTTTGTTACTGTATCGGATTTATAGATCTCTGTTAAAATACTGCTTAAGCAAGGACCCTAAGCCACTGTCTTGAGAGAGAAATACTTTTGAGCTGAGGCCTCTCCTGAAAGGTGGGTACAACACATGTTAATAAGCTTCTGCTTGTTAATAAGCTACTTTTGCTAATCTGATTTTTGTTTTCAGGAGAGTGTTTTTAGGTTCTCAATTAAGAACCTAAAAAGGGAAAGAAAAGAAGTTATGGTTTTCCCCCTACAGTTTTCATCCTTATTCCTTACGTCACCTCATCCTAACTTCAGCTACCATGTCTGTAATGATAATTTTTAAATTTTTTCTCTGCTTCAGGCTTCTGAGATTCAGCCTCACGTTTCTGTCTCCTGAATTGCCCCACCTGCATATCTACAGTAGAGAAAATGCTATGTGTCCACCCAAACTATTGCTTTCTCTTTTGTGTTTAACTGGGCACGTATTTGCCAGCTTTTCCTGCAGTTGTGTAGGCTATGTGCTAGACATATGGCTAGTGGAATGTGGGTAAAGTCAACACACATCCCATCTGCTTCTTGTCCCTGTAATGTCCCACAGGTTGGTCCAAGCTCCTTCTCTTCCCCGGCAGTGTTGGAGGGTGGTGTCACAAGATTCACCAGCCAGGAACATTCACACCAGATTTGACGGAAGGAAGAGTAAAGTGGTGTTAAGCCACTGAGAATTGCGTTGTTAGCTACAGCAGTTAGACTACTCTGACCATTGCAGAGTAATAAAGGACTCAATATCTCTAAAATGGAACTCACTTTGCTCTACAAAATAACTTCCATGTCTCCATGAATGGGATCCCCAACTTGTCGAAACCAGAAAATTTAAAGACTCTCAAAATTTATGCTCCACTTTCATCCCCACATCCAGTTTCTCATCAAAACATGTTAATTTTAGCCCTTTAACATTTCTACAGACATTCTCTAGTTCAGGCCCTCATGGCTTCCTAACTGTTCTCTGCTTTAGGTCTCCTCTCCCGTCCTTTGGAGTCAATTTCCCATGCCCCTTGGAGTCTATTTCCTACACCCTTTGAAGGATAAGCTTGTTCTATATAATTATTTCTTTTCACCTTAAAAATGAATAAAACTGATATTCTGGTAAGAAATGAATATATGCATCTTTTAGAAATTTGGGAAAACTCAAAAGTATCAAATAGAAAATATAAATGAATTATAATCTCAGTACTCCATACAAACACTATTAAACATTTGGTTCATGGGCTTCTTATGTTATTATTATTATTTGTTTTTCCTGAAACAGAGTCTCACTCTGTCACCAGGCTGGAGTACAGTGGTATCATCATAGCTCACGGCAACTTCAAATTCCTGGGCTTAAGCAATCCTCCTGCCTTAACCTCCCAAGTAGTTGGGACTATAGGTGCACACCACCATGCCTGGCTAACTTTTCTATTTTTTGTAGAGGCAAGGTCTGATTCTTGCTCAGGCTGGTCTTAAACTCCTAGCCTCAAGCAATCCTCCTATCTCAGCCTCCCAAAGTGCTAGGATTACGGGCGTGAGCCACCACACCTGGCCTATGTTAATTTTTTATGTTTATGTTTATAATCTATCTATCCAATTTCAAGACAGTGATTTTTTCTGGGAAAAAGGTGTTGGGAAAATAATGGAGAAGAAGTACACAGCAGGCTTTAACTGTATTTGCATTTTCTTTGTGAGCCAGCATGGTGACTTCATTATATTATTCCTCATACCTCTTTCTTTAAATATTTCTTAATAACTAAAAAAGCCCAACTGGAGATAAAATATCGTAAGTGAGCATATTGGGTGTGTTTTTTGACTATGCAGAAATTGGCTGATAGCATTGGTTGTAAGGTCGTCATTTTATGAATCTCCCGAAAGAGGATCATAAAAATAATGGTATTTGACAGAAGAGAAAGTGAAGGGCTAACTACTCAATTTTTCCCCTTCTCTCTAAACTTCTCTGAGCAATGAGAGGTGCTGTGTTTGGATGGTATTTTGGGAATAATTCCCTTGGATTGGTCTGTGGCTATTGAGCAATTTCATTTTGATTCAAGGCAACTTTATGTCTCAAAGTGCACGAAACAGCAATTAAGTAAATACCTGTCTAGAAAAATGAGCTTTGAATTTGTCAGTCTTTCATTATAAATGGGAATGCCTTCAGAAAAATTTGGCCTTCTGTAATCCTAAACCTTGCGGCTTGTGTGGTAGTGAGGAAGGCTTTTTCAGATTTTCACACATCTTAATGTTGCAGAAGTTTGACTTGCTAATTAAGTTCAGGTACTCTGCCAGTGATGTTTATTAACAGAATTTTGAATTCAGTCCTAATGCTCTTGCATGTGTTTTACTTTGGATTGAACACATCTGCACTGGGCTGTCGATATTTTCCATTGTAATGATAAAGAAACCGCAACAGACACACAAGATAAAAGACACCAAGCACCACATCACATGATAATACTAGGGGCTGCGCCGTGCTTCTTTGTCCACCATCAAAAGGAATTCTATGGAGTTCTGCAGGGAAAGCAATGGGTCAAAAATTAAAATTCACTCCCAGCTTCACTAACTTACTTTCTGGTGGTGTGACAAGTAACTCCAAATCTCTCAGCATTTATGCACTAAAATATTTAAAAAGTTTGCAGCATGCACAGAGAGTATAACTATGCTTAATAAATGTTTAGCAATTCCTACTAATAAGCTGCCTTTCTTCCAAAGCATTCGAGATATTAAAACTAATTAGGTGCTATCTACTTATTAAGTGCTAGATGATGAATGTTTTTACTGAGTTTTGAGATTCTGGGGAAGAAATTGTGAAGCATAATTATTGTTGGCAGTGAATAGTATACATGATGAATAGCATGAAAAAAATTTCATTTCATTCCTGTAGCAGATTTTAGCTATTTCACTGTAGGAATGGGAAAAGGTACTGTCTAAATTGAAAGGTGGAACCAATAAAAAGACACACCGATATATATGGAGCTTCAAGAGGGCTCAGGATGGACTCTCAGGATGTCATGTGAATTGAGACTGAGGAGAGTGAATTTCTGTATTATCTAATTTGTATCTAGAAAAGCCAATTTCCAGAACCCAGTCTGCTTGGGAAATATTCCAGTGGCTCAGGAACATGTACAAAATCTGCCCTTTGGTAGAGAAAAGCATGGTTAAGGACTTGGAAGAGAGTGAAATACTACAGCCATAATTTCAACATGTTACTCCCAGATTCCTAGAACTACCCTCTAAAGTCTGAAGACGGGGCCAAGAGCACTGCAGTGCCAGTCCTTGCTGCTTCCTCTGCAGGCAGCTGCAGTGGATTAAGTCTCAATCCTCAGCCTGGCCATGTCAGGACCCACCCTGTCTCCCAGAAACTGTTAACTTTGAGAGGTTTTTTTCCCTTTCTTATGTCCAGCTAGGTTGTACCACAGCCTACCTCATGAATTACAGGGAGCAACTTAATAGCACTAGCATAAACTTGCATTTCAGTGATTTACTCTAGCTGCTAGATAAACCAAAGAATAATTATCCTTTGCAAAGCAACTATAAAAATGCTTTAGAGTTTCTAAAGTGTTTTCATTCTCTGCTTATTTCAAAGTCAGAGACAAAAGACCAATTTTTAATAGTGATTTTTTCCAAATATTGGTATATTTGCTCCTTTCAAAGCAATTTCTGCATGCTGAGAACCATCTACCCCCCTCCAAGTCTTAGATTCTGTTCTTGAAACTTTTTGGGGTGAAGAAGCTAGAAAACTTGAAGAAGTCTTGTTTGAGACCTCTATTATTTTGCTTCTAAATGAATGAGAGTCAATTTTGTCTGGCTTAAGCTCAATGAGGGGATGTATTGGCTTAAAAATTAAGCTGCAGGTGGGGAAAGATATAAATGATCTCAAAAACATCTGGAACTAGGAACTTAAATGTCAACAAAACTTTCTTTCTGCCTTTATTTTTGCTTTTCCTTGAGTTCCAATTTCATTCTCTCTCCTTTTAGACCACTGCTACAGCTGTGCTGATTTATGTCATCTCTAATTCCTAATTTAAAAAAAATCCGGGGGAAGGGCTTTGATATAGTTGGGTGGGGAGGGTGGTGGTGAGGATTGTAAGACACCCTGACACTCCTAGGAGAATCAAATGGTTATAGCACTGACAAGAGAAGCTCCCCATATAAAATGGATGTCATTCTTAGAAGAAATGGTGTTTGTGGGCAGGCAAAACAAGAAGTGTCCGTGGTGAAATCTCACTTAATCCTTCACCAGTTGCAATTCAGAGGTGAGAAAACAGCTTTAGAGTGCGGTAGCTATTTGTTCAAAGTTATGCAGCTCCTAAGTGAGAGAACTGTGACTTGAACCTGGGCTTTCTATGTCCCGGGCCATTCTGTTCTCTAACATGTCACTATGAAATTTAATCTATAGGTAGACATATGTCAGATGACACTGTGAAATTTGAAAAACTTCTTGAGAAGACCCATGGAGGTTCTATATTGTTCCAGGTTTGGGGTTGGCCTCAAAGAGCCTGTGAGCAATATTAGTGAGTCATTCCTCAGAGTCAGTCTACTAACCAACGGTGATTCATCGACCACCTTCTATGAGCCGGGTACCATGTTAGACTTTTGAGTTACAGAAAAGAGTGGGAAAAAAGAGATGGCTTAACTAATTAACTAAATAATCATAAAACATAAATGTGCAAAAAGGAAACTGCCTGATACTATGACAGGCTATAGAATAATGTGTGTGTGTGTGTGTGTTTATTGATTGGGGCTGTGTGGTTATGAAAGTTTTCCTTGTGGAAGACTCTGAGGTTATTTAACTATGTCAGAAACTGATTAATTCTGAGAGTTGATCCTTAAATGTGTATAGATGCTCTTAGTTTTCTTCCCAGGGGCCATCTAGTTCTGAAACTTATACTCTGATTGGAGTACAAGAAACTTGAATTCATTTCAGAGGAAATACATTCTCATTAATAAGGACCAATTAATGTCAGTGTCTGTATCAGTTAGTTATTGCTGTGTAATAAATCAACCCCAAATTTAATGGCTTAAAACAGCACTAATTTATTATCTACCCATAATAATTAAATTTTTTAAAAAAAAACCTATTAATTACTCATGCAAAGACTAGTTAGTGAGGTTTTTGCTAATTTGCGCTGGGCTTACTTGACTGCAGAAATCTATTTTAAGCCAAGGATGCAGCTGGAATTGGCCTCTTACTGCCAGTTGGCTCAGTCTGCTCTCCACGTAATCATCTTGAGGCCAAGCAGCCACAGAGGGAACCCTTCTTATGACAAGGTGAAAGTGTGAGAGAACAAGCCCAATTACATAAAGACATTTTATGCCTTTCATTTGTGCCATGTTTGCTGGCATCCCATTGACTGAGGCAATTCCATGGCCAAGTCCAAAGGCAACGGGTAGGGAGAAACATTCCCATCATGGAGATGGTGGGGACGGTGGTAGCTGGGCAGAGGGAATAGTCCCGATCAGCAATCTAGTCTACCATAGAGTTCATAATAAAAGTGCATTTTAAAAAACTATATTAATAAAAGTATACTCCTAGGTGATTCTAGAGGAGAAACAAAATATATTGTAAGGAAGGGGCTGACTTTTAAGAGTAGCAGATATATATTTTTGCCACACAGGGAAACAATGGTTTTATTTTTTAAAAAATTTATTTTCCTTTATACAGAACCTCTCCTCCATCTACTTTTATTGATTTCCTGTTAGCCAAGTGATCATCTGATTTACAAAGTGCCTTCATTACATTTTTCTGGATAAGACAGTAGGAATGTGACTTGGCACACTTTTTCCCTTTTCAAATCTCAGGCTCAGAGTTGAATTAATTATTATCCTGTTTGGGCCACATTGTTATGATTAGTCTATGCAAGGCCACTTTCTTCTTTTAAATATTTAGAGTTTGTTTTCTTTTTACTGCTCATAATTTAGTCTTATTCCATGTCCTTTCTCCACTTTTGGCAATCATTCTGAATCTTTCAATGTATATCTTTCTGTTTATATGGTTCTTCCAAATTTTATACTGATAGTTTGTGTTATTTTATTTTAAAATCATATAAATGGCATTGTGTTATAGGCTTATTTTATTTATTTATTTATTTATTTTTGCATTTCGCACTTCCCGGATAATATTCATTCATGTTGCTATGCATACCTGTTATCCATTACTCTTTAGTACTTGGGAATTTATATCCACCATATTTTACCGGCCCATTCTCTCAAGGATGGAGGCTGCATTTGACTGCATAGGCTGCCATAATGAAATACTGCAGAGTGGGCAGCGTAAATGACAGAAATTTATTTTCTCACAGTTCTGCAGGCTGGAAGTTCATGATCAAGATGCTGGCCAATTTGGCTCCTGGTGAGAGATCTCTTCCTGACTTGCAGATGCCACCTTCTAACCATGTCTTCGTATGTCCTTTCTTCTGTGTGTGCATGGAAAGAGAGAGAAAAATCTTACCTCTTAAGAGCCGTATCTCCAAATACAGCCACACTGAGAGTTAGGGCTTCAAGATATGAATTTGGAGGTGACACAGACATTCAGTCCGTAAGATGTACCTATAAGGAGAAATTTTTTCGGATTACTGTATCCATTATAATAGACCAGCTTGTGCTGCAAAAGCAAACAACCCCACAATTTCAGTGGCTTAACACAACAAAAGCTTATTTTTCACTTATGCTGGAGATCCAACACAGGTCCTAACACAGGGAATATGCTCATTGCAGCCTCCCAAGGACCTGGGTTGATCAAGACGTCATCTTGACATTTTGCTTCCATTATCAGTGTAGCAGCAGCAAGAGAGCATACATCTACTCAGAATTCATAGGTCAAAGCAAAGCACATGGCCATACCAATCTCCAAAGTGGAGGAGGAAAGCAGTTCAATCTTACCATGTGCCTGGAAGGCTGAGAGTCAGAAATATTTGATGACTAGCACTAACTTCCACAATACATGCCCCAAAGTGGAATTTCTAGATGATAGGGTGAATATGCATTTTCTTAATTTACCTTACTGATACCAGACTGTATTCCACAATGGCTGTACCACTCTACTCTCCCACTGGCAGTGTGCAAGAGGTCCATATCCTCACCAATGCTCAGCGTTACTTAGCTTTCTAATTTGTCAGGCTAATGAGTGCAAAACAATATCTCATTGTGGATTAACTTTCATTTACCTCTTTAGCAATTATTTTGAATATGACTTCATATGCTTAATTTTGGATTTCCTTTTTGTTAAACTGTATATTCATATCCATTGCTTATTTTTCTCTTGGTTTTTTTGTCTCATAAATTTGTAAGAGTTCCTTTTATAATTTAGATATTAATCTCTTGGTGATTTTAAACTATTACAAATTAGTTCTCCCACTCTGTGGGAGATGTATTTATTAACTTTATCTATGAAATCATTTTTTGAACAGAAATTCTTAATTTTTATATAATTTATATATTTTTTTGTCTTATGGCTTGTACATTTGGAATCATGTTTAAGAATTATGTCCCTGCAATTTACAATGATATTTTTCTTTATTTTATTCCATGTAGCTTATAGATTTTTCACATTTAGATTAATCTACTTTTATATGTATCAGTATGTAGGGATATGTTTTCTCTTATATCATTTTCTCTTAATTATATGAGAGTTTTCCTACATAATCTTTACTTTCCTCATTGATTTGGTGGTGCCATTTTCACTGTATATTGAATTTCTGTATCTACATGGGTCTACCTTTTACCTTTCCATTCTTTTTATTGTCCAATTTTTTATTTTTTCATCAACACCATGCTGTTCTTAAAAACATGTTTGTGGTATGTCTTAATATTCAGTAGAAAAAAATCATTTCTCTTTTTTTTCTTTTTTAATTAAAATAAACTTAGTGATTGGCGGATATTTATCTAGTCATGTAAGTTTTAGAGATTTATTAAGTTCCTTTAAAATTAAAATTAAATATTTGATTGGTATTGAACTGAATTTATAGGTTAGTTTAAGTATAATTGACATTTTTACACTATTAAGTTGTCTTACCCAAGAGCAATGACTGTCTCCCCAGTGACTCCAAATATATTTTATGTGCTTTATTAGATATTTAAGATGTTCTCCATATAAGTATTGTGAACTTAGTTTTTTTTAAAACTCACACATAGCAACTTAACTTTCTTATTAGATTTGATAATATCTGATTTTTATGTTTTATGGCAGATAATACTTCTATAAATAATAACGATTCTGTAAATAATTACAATTTTATTTCTTCTATTTTAAATATTATTAATGCCACTCTTCTGTCTCTTTTTCTTTCGTTACACTGTTGGCCAGGACTTCCAGGACCATGTTAGGCATTCATGGTGAGAGTGGGCATATTGATCTAATTCCCAATTTTAAAGGGAATGTATGTAAGGTCTGTTAGGAGTAGTGTGTGCTATACATTTTTGGTATGTGAACTCTCTGAAGTGCAGAAGGTTCCCTTCTAATCCTAGTTTGCTAAGATTTATTTTAAAGTTTTAAATAAGTACTGAAATCCATCAAGTGCTTTGTCTGAATCAAATGAAAGAATAACCTCATTTTTTTGCTTTTAGTCCATTAATGTAGTAAATTAAGTTAATGTATTTTCTCAATTTAATCACTTCATGTTCTTAGGAGAAGCCATACTTGGCCATTATATATTATATATAAGTACATTTGTGGATTTGGTTGGCTGAAAGTCGATTTCCTTGCAATGGATTACAAGGCTCTATAGCACTTGGCGGCCCCCTGGGTCTCCCACTCCCATTATAGCTCTGACTCTATTTCCTTCAACTTTCCCTGTGCACTCACGTATTGTCAGTCATTCTGTCTTCCTTTCTATTCTTCCAAACTGCCAGGCACCTTCCCACATCAATGCCCTTGCATTTGCAGTTTCTTCTGCCTGGAAAGAACGTTCTCCAGATATACAAATGGCTCCCTCCCTCACCAACTTCACGTCTTTACACAACATTCCTGTCTAAAACTGCAACTCACCCACTCCAACACTTGCCACCCTCTTTCTTTGCTATATTTTACTGCATTAACTTTATTTTCTTTTTTTCTCTCTATTTTTGATGCTCTGGCATTTTTAGTGTCACTTCCTGGGGAGACACTGCCCCTGCCAGAGATAGCCAATCCTTACAGACAGCAAAACACTCTCCAGGTAGCACATCGTTCATATACAAACTAACCAAACCAGAGCTCACACCCCTAACAATCTCCTTTATCAAGTTCTCACATACTAAGGCCAATATTTCCTCTATTCCCCAGTCAACCCAGGGCCAGTAGTCAGCCAGCTAGGGACAGGTCCTATGCCCCAAAGTCCACCAGTTATTCAGACTAGCCAGTCCAAGGCTGTTTACCCTGTCCTACCTCACCATCCCCTTGAAAACCCCAATGGAGGATATAGCCTATGGCTTCGCCTCAGCCCTTCTGCCTTCTGTTCTCCTTTGTGCTTCTGCACATGGCCCTGCAAGACCAGCTGTACCTCTTGTATCTAGGGATCTGTGAGTGTGAACTTCTTCCTTCATGAAAATCATCTTGTGTCTGTATTTCTTGCCATACCAAATTAAAACAAAACTTGAGTACAAATTGTATTTTATTTTATTTCAGCATATAATGGAGTACAAATATTAAGGTTACGTATATTGCCCTGCCCCCCCTCCCCCCTCGAGGCAGAGCCTCAAGCATGACCATCCCCCAAACATTGCACATCTCACACATTATGTTTGTACATACCCATCCCCTCCTCCTCCCTCCCACCCGCCCGACACTCGACAAATGCTATTCCTATATGTCCACTTAGGTGTTGATCCGTTAATACCAATTTGCTGGTGAGTACATGTGGTGCTTGTTTTTCCATTCTTGAGATACTTCACTTAGTAGAATGGGTTCCAGCTCTATCCAGGAAAATACAAGAGGTGCTATATCACCATTGTTTCTTATAGCTGAATAGTTTGAGCACAAATTTTAAATCATTTACTTCTTGTTTCTTATCACCACATAAGATACTATATAGTTTAATATATAGTTTTCCCTAATAAGAATGCAAGTTCCATAAAGCAGGAATTTATTTTGGTGGGTTTTTTTTTCACTTCTATATCTCCATTATTTAAAGCATCCCTAGTAAATACTGGCCCCTCAATAAATATTTATGAAATGAATGAATGAATGAATGACATGTTAATGGGTAAAATAAATCTAATATTTTTCTTTCAAGTACTAGTTTCAAAACTAGATAAGGAAAATAAGAGTCAATCAGTGTTGACATTTTGATACATTTTCTAGTAATCACTTTTTATTTACAGCTGACTGAATGTTTTCCTCTGACAACAATCACTGGGATGTTTGCTGAGCAGCTGCTAACTCTGTACCAGACACTGTGCTAGGTACTAGGTACTGGGCAGGCAAGGATGACAAAAATAAACACTGGTCATTTTTGTCCTTAGGCAGTTTTTAGTCTTCAATTTTTTGATCTACTATTTGTTATATTTTATTCCCTTGTTTTAAAAATAAGATTTCTGTAAAATTTAATTTTAATAGCTGAATAACAGAAGATTTAAAACAACTTTCCATCCATTACCTTGAGTGGGGGGGACTTGCCTTGTTTATACACATAAAGTTTAAATTAGCTTCCAGTAATTTAAAAGTTGGTTGATTTAACATTAAATAATCCAGATTTCTACCTGCTCTAGTAAAATAGGAAATCTAAAATAAAAGTTGCTTGTATCCTCAAAAGGAAACTTATTGTTACTGAGAGCTGAGTGGCAGCATCTAATTCAGACTCAGTATTGGCTTGTCAGTAGGGTTCTCTTTCACCTGCTTGTTTTACTCATTTATATTAACTAGTCTCTACTCATTTTGAATTTGTGACCTCTGTGTAGAATAATACATTATATGGATGTATCATAATTTTCTTAGCTGTTTCCTCAAGGTTAAACAATTAGGTTATTGCTAAATTTTCACTGTTGTAAACAATGCATAAATCTCTATCTATATGTCAGATTCTTACCTTAGGGTAGATATTTCTAAAAGGGAAATTACTAAGTCATAGGGTAGGGATATTTTAATTGCTTTTCAAAAAGAGTATACAATCTTCTACTCCCAATTATGTATGAGGGTGCATATTTTAATAATGGTCTGCTGAAGTTGCATTTTAGAATGTTCTAATCTTTACTAATTTAATAAGCAAAAATTGTGTTTTAATTTGGATTTGTCTGATTACCACTGAGATTAAACAGTTTCTGTATTGTATAAGCAGTAATGCAGTGCTATTTGCAAATCACTTTTGTTTTAATTTACTATATATGAGTTTCATGTGAGCTTTTCTTGTATTAATTATATTAACCATTTCAGTGCCTTATTTACTACATATATTGTTGTTTGTTTTTTAACTTTATGTTTTCTTTGGTAAGTAAAAGTTATTTACTTTTTAATATTCAAATCAAGATATTTTCCTTTGGTATTTCTTCTACTTTTTTTTAACTTTATTGTATCTTTCTCCTATAGAAATAAATTAAATAGCCACATACACATTGTACTTTGCATGGTTAAATTTAAATATTTTGCTTTTTATTACCTTTGGAATCTATTTTGATATAAGGTGAGGATCTAATGTTTTTTTGTTCTCAGTTTCTATTGTTTTGTTTTTTTACTAGTATTAAATCAATATTCTAAAAATATTTCTTAAATAAAACTCTTCTGCACTGATTTATGTACTTCATTTACTGTATTAAGTTCTTATGTACATTAGAGTCTGTATCTAAGTGATATTACTTTGTTTTATAAATCTGCCACTCAACTTTTTTCCATTTCGTTATTAAAGTTTCATAAGGTACTTTAGTAGCCAAATCTTGTTAAACGCCAATCCTTTAATTTTTAAAAAATACCCATTTTCATTTATTTTTAATTTTTCTAGAGAAAATCTAGAATTACATTTTCAAGTTCCAAAAGATCTTCTAATTGGGATTATGTCAAACATATAAATACACTTAGAAATAATTGCCATTTTAAAAATAATATTGACATAGACTTTTCAAAAAATTGTTATCTCTCTACTTTTTAACATTTCTATTATATATTTCAGTAATGTTTTGTGGTTTCTTTTCATAAAAGTCCAGCACACAATTGGCTTTAATTATTTTTATGTATTTTATACTTCATTGATATTTTGAAGAGGATATTTCCTATTACATTTTCCACCTGTTTATTCCAAAATATTAAAAATATTAATGAAGCTGGATGCATACCCCATAGTCCCAGCTACTTGGAGGGCTGAGGCAGGAGAATCACTTGAGTCCAGAAGTTCAAGGTTGTAAGGCACAATGATCATGCCTATGAACAGCCACTGCACTCTAGCCTGGACAACATAACAAGACTCTTTCTCTCTCTCTCTCTCTCTCTCTATATATATATATATATATGAATGATATTTCACATCTTTGCCTTCATTATGGTTTTAAAGATATTATGTCTAGTTTTTTGCCTTCAGGTGTAATATTGTCTATTAGTTTGCTGATATCTTCATCAGGTTAATAAATATCATTCTTTTTCTGGCTTGTTACTGATTACTTACTTTTATATAGAATTAGAGTTAAATTTAACCCACTATCTTTTCTAGAATCTACTGAGACAACTGAATTTTGAATATTTTACTAGTTGATATTATACATTATGCTAGTTTTAAAAATAATACATATAGCTTTGCATTTCCATAGTTCAGCATGAATTATTCTTTTGCTATGTTGTTAAGTTGTATTTACTAGTACTTTTAAAGATATTTATATTTATATTCATAAATGAGATGACATAATTTTATCTTTTGCCTTATATTTATAAGTTTTAGGGTTAGATTACAACTTAGACTTGCAGTCTCTGTCTCTTTCTGCCAAGGTTGGCGTCATTGAGAAGGTAACATTTGAGTAAAGACTAGAAGGAAGTGCGAGAGTTAGCCATGCAGCTATTTGGGAAAAGTGTTGAAGTCAGAGGAAACAGCTGGTATGAAGCTCTAAGTTAATGAGTTTCTCCCATATGCCACACTTGGCAGTAGATCCAGAGGTTTAAAGAGAAAATAAAATGTCAACCCTGCCCTTGAGTCTAGCAATGAGAGTGTATTGATTGTTCTGCTGTAGTAAGAAAGCTACTATGAAAGAGATAATCACATAGTGCTTTTGGAGGCCATAAGAAAGGATTCTCACCCAGGCTGGAGGCAATCTGGGAAGAATCTGGGAGTCATTGTTTCATATGGGTTGGGGGAGTAGGACTTACCCAAGTCAAGGAGCAAGATCTGTGTGAGAATAAAATGCATAGTGGCAATTTCAAACAGCTGAGTATAATGTAAGTAAACAGTACAAGAGGGTAGTAATGAGAGTGGAGATAAGAAAGGTTGGAGGGGCCAAACCACATTGCACCATCCTAGGTAGTTTGTTATCTATCGCTATTTGCCAAAAAGAACTGGGAAAGACTTGACCACATTTTGTTTTAGAAGAGGAATCGATGGTCACGTGTAGGTGATTTCAGGCTTGGATGGAGCAAGCTGCAGGCGGTGAGGGCAGTTAGGGTTCTGTTGATCATCTGAAACAAAGACTGAAACTGCACTGAACAGAGGCAGATAAAGGAGAATGATGGAGTGGGTGGATCTGAGAGCTGTTAAATAGCTAAAATGTACAGGCTTTGGTAACTGACTAGATGGAAAAGGAAAGATGGCTTTTCCAGGCAAAGAATGCTGGAAAAGGAGTGGGCTGGGGGAAGATGATAAAAAAATAAGCACATCATTCAAGGATTTAATGTGAAATGAAAGACGCTGGATTCAAGCTCCCAAATGAGTTGTGTGTGGGTGTGTGTGAGTGTGTTCTAATTCTCTTTCTTCAAAAGCAGTGCAGATTTTCATAATATATTAGATCTAAGAGCCTACTTTATTCTGTTCTTGATATCTAATATATGTATGTGTGTTTCTAACAAAGTCTAAATATATCTAGAGGGCTTATTTATTAATTGAATTTCCTGAGGCATAACTCATTCCCTTGATGTGCTAAAAATCTGATAATTTCAGATCCTTAATGCTAGAAATATTGATGAGAACAGTTAAGTAACTTCACAAAGGCTCTGCTATTCATATTTGTCTTTTATCTTTTACTAGAATATGAATTTCTTTCATTATCCCCCTGCTACACACACACAAAACTTTCTATTTCAGGAAGCCTTCAACAATGCCCTTTTACTGTGTTATCATTCAAAAGACAAATTTATCATATCTAAAAGTGTCACCTCAATCACATTGCTTCTAGTAGGAAGAAACCTGACCCTGATATTTGGGGGAAGGTTAAATGAAGCCAGAAGGCTCCTGTGTCCCATCTCATTGACCTCCCCTGTGGGTTGTTCTTTCAGTCCTCCCACTGGGAGAATCAGTGCTTCCCATTAGGTGAGCCCTCGGATGTGAAAGAGGAAGCAGATTCTCAAAAGCAGGGGAGGCCCAGCCAAGCTGCCCTTTAGCACAATTGAGGACAGACTGTCTGGGGAGGGGGCAGTGAGCTGAGTCTGCTGAATCTCATAGCACTCAAGGCAGAGCACAGCCCCAGAGGAAGTGAGGGTCCTAAGGAAAATGGCAGAAGGGTCAGTGTATTAGTCCATTCCTGCTGCTATAACCAAATAACTGAGGACTAGGTAATTTGTAAAGAGCAGACATTTGTTCTGGAGACTAGGAAGTTCAAGATCAAGATGCTGGCAGGTTTGGTGTCTAGAGAGGGCCCTGTCTCTTCTTCTGAGGTGACATCTTGAATGCTGTGTCCTCTAGAGGGGATGATTACTGTGTCCTCTCATGGCAGAAGGGATGGAAAAGGGCAAAGGGGGGGGCCAACCTTGTACCCCAGGCCTTTCATAATGTTATTGATCCCATTCATGAGGGCACCACCTTCATGCCTTAATCACCTCCTAAAGGCCCCACCTCTTCGTGCTATCACATTGATAATTAAGTTTCAACATGGATTTTGGAGGGATAATAAACATTGAAACCAAGGCAGTCAACATGATGGGAGAGTGACAGGCATGTCAAGAGGGGCAATGGGGTGTATCCACAGAGGAAGTTATTCTGAGTGCAGCTCTGACAATATGAGCTCTGAAAAAAAATTCAATCAGATATCTAAATTCTTACAGATATCCAAGTGACTCTTGGATATTTGTAAGCTTCTGAGAAAATTCAAATATGATTTGGGTTTATTAGATTTGAAAATTGATTAAATGCTGTAAAGGATTTACAGATGGGAAACCTTTAGCATTTGTATTAATCATGTAATTGTCACAGATCCATTCCAATGGATTTTTGTGTTGCTATTGTTGTTGTATAGCATTATTTCTCTCTGGGTAACTTTTTGTTCACTTGATTTTATGATAACCCACTCTGAAATCATATCATCTTAATTTTAAATCTTTGTGGTAGAGAATTTAAAACCTGGGAATATTGAAGCCAAGCCATGCTTAAAACTTCTGCCTAAGATGCTGACCTCCTGTATGAAACTTTTCAGCTATATCATCATGTCCTTAAAAATGTAGCTTAACCAATTTAAGAAACAAATTCATTTGGGGACCAGAAATGTGTATCAAGTTTTATACATGAAAATCAAGATATTTTTGAGAACCAAAATGTTGTAGACTTGTGACTAGATCCAGATAATGTGGCAACTTGAAAAATTCTATGTTTGAATCCTCTGATATCCACTGAAAGTCCAAGTGAATATCAAAAATAAAAGTGGGGAGGGATTGTATCAGCCCTAAAAACTAGAAAAAATGCTTTCAACCACAGACCTGAAACGTTAAGGAATTTCTTCATACAGAACACAGATTAGAGTCACGTTAAATAACATGACAGCCTTGGACAGGTTGGTAATTTGGTGCCCCTCCAAAGCCATATTTTTTAAATATCTGATAAACATTTCTTTATGAAGAACATGAGGGATTGTCTGAAAGAGCAGGAGCCTGGAAATCTAATCAGGGACAATGTTCCTCAACTTCGAACTTGCACATCCTACTTAGCAGTTAATACGGCCCCCACCTCAAGCTGTTCAGTGATGGTCTAGTGTTACCTGAGCAGCTTCCTTGTGGGCTTAATCCCCATTCTAAACAGTTTATCAAAGTATTTTCTTCTCACCATCTAGAGTCCTTTTCCCAAGAGGAGTATGGGTAAATACTGTTTTATTTTGTTTCATGTTTTCAGCGATATTTTTGCCCCACAATGATACACCCTTAGCTACCTATGAAGCTTGGTGACTCCGCAATCCACCTTTGATTCAAATGACACCAATTTGAAGGAAAAAACAATGTAAGCCCCACCTCCTGCTTGCAGATCGTAAGTGATTAGAAGAATATTCGGCTGAAAGCTATCGTTGTCTTCCTTAATTTGGAGCAAGTTTGCCTAGAAATGAGGTGGAGTGTGAGGAAGAAGGTGACTGAGATACATTTCAATCACAACAGGGCTGGGGACATGCTACAGGTGCCCAAAGCTAGAGGAATCAGGAGCTAGGATGGCACATACTCTGTATTTGCATATGGTGCTGATGGAAGAGCCAAAGCTGCCTCCAGAAAAGAGCAGCCTGCCAGGGAGGGTGGAGCTGTCTGCTTAGCTCAGGGCTGCCAACACACAATGGAAAAAGTCTTCTGCAGAGAGATAATATTCCCTACTGCCAAATCAAAAGAAATCAAATAAACAAAAACAAAAATATCTCTCTGATCCCTTCCTCTCTACCTTCTGCCTGCTGAACCAAAACAAAGTCTAGTCAAAATAAACTTTCCCTTCTTTCTCCGTACTCATTGAATGATTAAACAAATGGCCACATCATCTCTCATAACATCCATTTCTAATCCCAATGCTGAAAACAAAACAAAAAAACACGAGTCTTTCTCAGTAAGAATGAACCAGTAGCAAATGAAAGGTCAGACATTATAAGAATGTTTAAATGAATAAAACATCTAATCAGTAACCGTTAAAGGAATTAATAAAACTAATGAATCAAAGCAAATTTATTAGTACCATGAAGAGATACTATAATAAAAATGAGAAAAACTGGAGAAAATTCTCAATTGGTGTTCTCATCAAAAGTCATCAGATGAAACTTGAGCACAAAAAGGGAAATATCAGAGTTGAAAAACGTCCATGGCTATTAAATGCTACATAAATAGGACTCACAAATTAAAAACTGCCATGGAGGCAATGGAAAACATATTGGAATTCTATAAAAATTTCCTAATTAGTGAAAGTAGTGAGACACACAAGACTTCTCAAAAGAAATATACGGAGGGCTAGTTATGGTGGCTCATGACTGTAATCCCAGCACTTTGGGAAGCCAAGGCAGAGAATCACTTGAGGCCAGAAGTTAGAGACCAACCTGCGAAACTCTGTATTTACAAAAAATTAAAAACTTACCTGAGTGTAGTGGCATGCACCTATAGTCCTAGCTATTTGGGAGGCTGAGGCCAAGGATCACTTGAGCCCAGGAGTTCGAGATTACAATGAGCTATGATTGCACCACTGCACTCCAGCCAGCGTGAAAGAGCAAGACCTTGTATCTCTCCAAAAAACAACACAAAAACCAAAAACAAAAACAGAGAAGCATATTAGAATGCCGTAAAAACTTTAATTAGTGAAGGAGAAGAGACAAGCATAGGACTTCTTTCTTAAGTCACAGGGAAATGGAGGAAAGGAGGCTATAGGGCTGTGAAAGTCAGTGCTCTTCACGAAATAGTTACAATTCTCTGTTAAGTTTCCCAGAAAAAAATCAAGGACAGTCAGTTAAATTTGAATTTTAGACAAATGATGAATTTTTTATGTATAAGTATGTCTGAAATATTGTATAGGGTACATTTATTCTAAAAATTATATTTATATGAAATTTGAATTTAAGTGGGCATCTTGTATTTTTATTTACTAATTTTTAGCAAACTTACTCTATTCTCTGTCTTCTGTGTATAATAGGATTGCATTTCCCCACCTCTTGAACAAGTTGGGTATGACCATGTTGCTTGCTGTGGCAAGTGAGGTGACAGTGGCATGTATTTGGCTCATTTTGCAAGGGAAATTACTAAGAGCTGGTCAACAATTTGACAGAGTAGAGCCCTAATCAGCCCACCTTAGTCAATTAGTATGAGGGATAAATAAACATTTGTGGTTTTAAACCACTGAGATTTGGGGGTTATTTGATACTGCAGCATAATCTAGCCTATCATAACTAGATAGTCTCATGACTGATATATAAGTAAAGATTAAAAGCAAGAAAATAGACATGCATATATTTAAGACTGCAAATACACTTCCACTTAGAGCTTATTGACTAGGCTAAGTCACAGGCTGCATCAAGGGCAAAGGGAGGCACAATCTCACCATGCACATAGAGGTAGGAAAATCCAGAAATGTGGTGAATACTACCAATATAACTACACAGAAATAGAAAAATACAGCAGCAAGGGGAAAAAAATCTCTAAATGAAAAGATTTGTAAATTTAATAGAAATAGTAAAAGTAAAAATCTCAATGTTAATAAATTTATATTAATAAAACAATAGATAGCATTTAAAACAAAAGACAAAGGCTATCTTCCATAGACAAAAACATTTTGAAATTGTGGCTGACATGACTGGTGGCCAATCTACTATCCACCATTCTTTCTCATTATAAGAAACTCAGTTTTATTTACATATCTATTTGGGGGTTGCCGGGAGGCAAGGTGTGTATATAATTTTGTTTTCCAGCCTCTTTTTCAGAAAATAGTTGCCATGCAACATAGTACTGACAGAGAGTGAGTGGAAGTCACTGGGCAGGGCTTCAGCGAAAATGGAGCAAACCCAGAAGGCACATGCTTTGTGCTTTTTGTCCTTCTGCTTCTTCTTACCTGGAGTACATTTATAATATAGAGTTGGTATTGCCGTTTGTGATAATAAGAAAATGGGCAAGGGCCTAAAAACCTTGGTGAATGAGTGAAAAGACAGAAGGAGTCTGTGTGTGGACTTCTTTTTAGGGGAAAAAAAATCTCTTTACTTAAGGTGCTTTATGAGGATGGTGCTTTAAATGAAGCCAAGCATAGTTCTTAACATATACACAAATCCAAAAGAAAGAAACTTAAAACACCAAATTAAAATGGACAAAGTATATCAATAAACACATTTGGCTTCACAAGGGCCAATTAAAAATTGTAACCTTGCTCAATGTCAGTGGAAATTATTTTGGGGAGTACACAGGAAGTGTTTTAAAACATGCGCTAGTTTATACCAAGCAATTCCACTTCTAGAAGTTTGTCTTATGGAAATACTTAGGACAGGAATGCAGACCACTGTTGTGAAAGCTTTTATTCTAGTAATGAAAATCTTAAAACAAATTGGCCCAAAAGAGAGGTTTGTTAAATCAATCAGAATAATTTTATTTAATTAAATTTATTCTAGAATCTTATAGGTAAATATATAAATTAGATAAAGTTGCAGCTACTGTGATTGCATTAACATATAAAAGCCCAGGAGATATATGATATATATCATCAATAATGCACACATATGTATGCGTATATGTAATTATTAAACAACAGAATTAAACTATATGCAACTTGATTTTTCAGAATTAAACATGATACCCTGCCATTTTAGTATACTCACATTTACCACATTCTTTCTTAATATCTTCCTACTGTTTCTTACAGTATCTCATACAGAGTTTTACATTGTTTATAGTCTTATCTAATCCATCTTTTTCTTTGTGCTTGCTTCCACTGCTTTAAATTGTTTTATCCTCCTTCCCACCCTGAGGTTAGATTCTTTTAAAAATAATTTAATTTCTTGACCCTGATCCTTTTATACTACCGAAATGTAGAGTAGAGTGGGAAGTTAAAATTGTTGGTTTGTTTAAATTAACATGTTAACCAATTTTCCTTGCACAGTTCATTGATTGAAATATTTGTATACAAACCTTTGTCTGGGCATATGTTAAATTGGCCATAGATCTGGAAATTAGAAATCCGAATAGAATAATATAACCTTTCAGAGTTTCTCCTAGGGGATTTTAGGCAGTTATATTACTGGTCAGAATCTTTCATCCTACATTTGCAAGATAAAAGCATCCTTTGCTTTTTTTTTGTTTTTTGTTTTTTAATGGGAAGGCCGGTGAGGGCCATACATCTGTTAGGGTTACATGTGATAGAACACCAAATAGCTGCATTTTGACTAGAACTGTCAAAACAAGATAATGGATGGCTTGTCTGGGTAGATCAAACTGTGACAAGACTTCCTGTCTCCTGGGGAACTACCTTTCTTAACTTTATTCCAAAGCCCAAGAGGAGTGTTAGAGGAGTAGATGAAAAATATTCAGAGAAGAATGAACAAGGGGAGATAGGCTGAGGAGAAAAATAAAGACATATTCCCAAAGATGCCTTTGATCTTCAAAAAGCTTAAATGTCCTTTGGATCAGAGAGCTGCAGGACAAGGCTTGGGAAGTAGAGCCCAGAGCAAGCCAGCTATCACCAGTGTGAAGCCAAGCGGGCTGCTCTAGGTCTATTTGGAGCTGCCTGTATTTCATATTCTGAAAAGATCCTCCATTAAAGAGGGGTGGTATTCTCCTTTGCATTTTTCTCTTCGTTTCCAAACTCACGACCCTAACTTTTCACTCCTGTGTAGCCACAGTTCTCCCTCTGGCCACATAGGTCACCACCACAAACGTGAGGTGACTCCATGAGACAGCATTTAGAAGTCATCTTTTTAATTGAGAGCTCTGCCGTAGTCCCAGTCAGCCTGACATCATAGGGCGTAAGGGAGGAGCTGCTTTTGAAGTAGCAGAAAGGTCATTTCTTCCCAGACTAGGCTTTCTGAAATCATAGCCTGGGAGGAAAATGGCTCCATGCCAATTTTAATGCATGTTCAAACTCAAGGTGCAGCCTCAGAGGTCCAGAAGACAGAAAGAAAGAAGAAGAAAAAAATGTACCTTTGATGACTGTTCTTTTCCCTTTTGCCTTGTTATTTTATTCTGCTTGGGAACTGAAAAGATTTCTTACAACTAGCCAGAGAGGAAACGGTGAATATATAGCATTGACAATTTTCACTTGGGTTTATGGATTTTGCTAACTTCAAGTTTAAATTATTAACTTATAGACAACTCAAGAAATAACTAAAATAATTACAATTTTGGTCTTCAGGCAGTGCTTTCAAAGGTACTAAATTTTAGTTCAATTGTTTTTGTTTTGTTTCGAGCATTATATATGGCCAGGTACCACACTTGGAGAAACAAAAAAGAAATAAAAGAAATAAGACACGGTTCCCACTCCTCAAATATTTCAGTCTAGTAGTTCATAGGAAGAAAGTTAAATTGAGCATTTTGTATGTTATTTAAATGTGAGTTTTTCCTTTCGTTTCAGAGTTATCATCTCAGAGCCCCAAACTAAGAATAATAGTAGGGGTTAGCTGAGGCATGATCTATATAGCCTTTCAAAGTTCAGTCTTCAGTTTCCCATAGCAGCAACCTGCTTGATAAATACCTTTTTGTTGGCTTGCTTTCCTTCCCTGTCTTACTGTTTCATACTCCCCCTACTGGTGCCTCCTGGGGTCACTGTCAAGAACTATGAAGGATCTGAGATTTCATTCTACTTGCAAGGTAATGCAAATAGAATGCTTGGCACAATATCATCACTGCTGGTAGAAAACACAAGACTCCTGGGTCAGACACAAAGGGCTTTATTACTCACAGCAGTAACAGTAACCAGAGCATTAGTGCACTAACTTGTTCCCCAAGCCCCAGTTCCTACAGTGTGACACCAGAGGACCACATGATACTTGCACATTCAAGTTGAGTTGTAGAAGATGAACCTTTGCTCCAAAGTGACACATCTTTACTATTGCAAAGTAAAAATACCAAAACCCAAAAAGAGAAACAAAAACACTCCTTGTCTGTGGAGAGAGACACTATCTCTATCTTCCAAGGACGTTTGTTATATAAACAACCTTGAAAAGATATTTCAGATCAAAGACAGTGGCTCTGGTCACAGGATGTGTAGAAATGTGAGAGAAATGTGGAGAAATGTCTCCTGACAATCATTTTACAAATAAACTGCTTGTGCTTAAATCCTTGTTTCAGATTC
This sequence comes from Cheirogaleus medius, assembly GCA_008086735.1. NCBI lineage: Eukaryota > Metazoa > Chordata > Mammalia > Primates > Cheirogaleidae > Cheirogaleus > Cheirogaleus medius. The sequence continues at coordinate 5,831,506 of VBSM01000813.1, read as the reverse complement.
TGCTTCTGGAGGAACTCAACCAAAGAAACAGAGCAGGAAGTAATTTTTAATATCGTATACATTATTATTTGTAGTTACTATTATCTTTCTTCTTGATCTTAGTTTTTTAGAATCCTCATCTTGATGTCACCACATATTATTTGAGTGACTTTGAGTCACACACATAATCTGAATCTCAATTTTCACTTGTGTAAAAAGGGGAACATACCCAGCCATGGCTACCAGTCAAGGTGGTAATGAATATCTTAGATCATGATGATGTACATAGAAATGATTTTGAACTATGAAGCATTATATGTGGATTGGCAGATAAGCATCCTCTTGAACAGTTTTGCTATCATGAATATAAATTAAATCCTCAATCATTATATTTTTAATGTTAGAGATTTAAAGCTTACCTTACCAAATTCCAGGCCAAAAAATATGTAGGGTAACTTCTTTCCAAAATTGGAAAACGTGCCCAAATTTGCAGGGCCTCCCTCTGCCCTTTCAGAATAGTCACTCTTGGCTAAATTCACTTCCATCCCACTCCCACTCCTGCCCCAACCAGGCTCAGGAACCACTGGTTCTTGCAGCTTCTAAATGGTCTGGCCAACCCAAGATTCCAGCTGAAGTCAGTAATGGAACAGTCAGCCTGCAAGCATCATGCTTCCTCCTGCCAGCTGTAAACAGCTTGTCAAAGCTAAGCAGATTAGACCGGAGATAGACAATGACATCAATATGACAACAGGTTCCCGCTTCCTTCCTTTACCTGCTGTGAAACCAGGGTCAGCAGCACAGCATTGTGGGATGAAGAGCTCAAGGCTCACCCCGAATCCCCTCTCTTTATTCCCTCGTTCCTTCAGTGACCTGTATTCCTGGGACCTGAAGTTCTGAGGAGCTTAAATCATTACGTGCCCAAATATGTTGACTTTTGCTAGCATTTTTCCTTCCTCCCTTCCTTCCTTTCTTCCTTCCTTCCTTCATCCCTCCTTTCTTTCCTTTCTTCCTCCCTCTCTCCTTCCTACCTTCCTTTTTTCTTTATTCTTACTTTCTTTTTAAATTCAAGTGTGTGTGAAAAATAGTAGCAGCTATGTAGTCTGGAAAAGATGATCTGGCAGAGAAAAACGAAACTAGGACAGGCCAGTCTCTCTGTCTCTCATTTTCCCAAATAAATATAAGACATATGTATACAGTATATGTATAATGTGTGCATATATATTTTATCTTATAATAAACAGTACATTTTCTAGAATCATATTTTATTATTTGTATAGTAATATGGATAACATGAATACTCATGAATATATACATTTGCTTATAATATACATAATTTATATTCAGATGTATATAATATATAAAATGACTATATTGTATAATGTGTATTTATAAAAATATGCTAGGTAGTAACAACATGGACAATTATAACTACAATTATAGCAAGAGTAGTGGTAGTAGTCAATAATAACAGGTACTTTGGGTTCAGTTAATCTTTTTGCTAAGTGATTTACATATATTATATCATGTAATCCTTACAACATTCCTATGAAGGAATAGTATTTCCCCCATTTATGTAAATGAAAAAACTAAATTTTTAAACATATAAAATGATTCAACTTAGTTAAGGTCATCCACCTTGTACATGGTAAATGCCAGATTAAAACACAAATCTGTTTGTGGGTGAAGGGTAATGTGGACTCTAAAGCCCTCACATGTTGGGAAGAACAGGTTTATCTGTGGTCATTTGATTCTGCAGAACTTGTGAAGTCACAAGAAGGAAAATACCATTTGCCAGATCAAGAAACCCATAAAACGTCATTATTTTTTGTGAAGTGAAGTCCACTTGAAGCAATACAGTCAAACATTTTTGTCTGATGTAATCATTTCTGGATATTAATGACAGGAAAGCATCAAAAGGCTCCAAAGAGGGCAGAAAAGTGGCAGATTATCCACAAGGACTCTCGGGTATTGATGTTTTACCCTTTCAAAGGAATTTTGATAGACACCGAGCATCTCAGTGCTAATGCCCACTCAAAGCCATCAGCGCCCAGGGCAGTAACAGCACATGCTTCAAATGACCAAATGCCTATTCTGTTAAATCCCAATGCTCTTCTTCTGCTTATTTTAAGAAGTATAGTAAAATCATAAAGTGATTCTTGAAAGTGATTTTAGAAATCATATCACCTGGGCCCCTTTTGTTTATTTATACTTTCTAAATTAAGAAAGTTACATATTCTTGTTTCTGACAAGTGAAATAAAGATATACAAAGGCAAAGCTAATCACCTTCTCTTCCCTCCTCTTCTCAAATGCTATTCTACTAAAAAACCTACTGGTAATGGCTAGGTGAGTATCCGCCTATTCCTTTATCCTTAAAAAGACATAACCATGGTATTTATATGTACGTGTATATGCTGGTGAAGACAAAAGAAATTTTTGTCTGTAGTTTTTCCAAAATTAAACAATACCATGTATCACTTTGCAATTTTTTTTATTTCAAAGTATTATGGGGTTGCAAAGGTTTTGGGTTACAAGGATCAATTTTATAATACTTGAGTCAGGGTTATACGTGTGCCCATCACCCAGATAGTGTTCATTGTACCGTTAGGTAGGTTTTCACCCATCCCCTTCTCCCTCCCTCCCTCCTGTTTGATTTCCATTGAGTTTCACTACCCTCTATGCACCTGTGTGCTCATTAGTCAGTTCCAATTTAATAGTGAGTGCACACACGTGGTGTTTGTTTTTCCATTCTTTTCTTCACTTAGGGTAATGGTCTCCAGTTCCATCCATGGATATTCAGACCAGTCACTAGATAGAAATCAAACTCTTTTTTAAAAAAATGTATTCAGTCATATACACAAACATATTCACTTTTTACAAAATGGGCTCATATCACACATGCAAAGGTTTTTAAAAGCACACACTATTTTTTTTTTTAATTTTCTCTCATGTATGTTTCCATGCTTATCTCTCACTCTATCCACATTACTGCCCCAAGCGGTGTTTAGGTAATTTGTGTTATCAACCTAATGTGTATGTTTTTTTATACTCTTATAATCATATAAAATATATAGACATACATATATAAATAAACATTGTAAGTATATACTTTAAAATTTATTTTTAAAATAAATTTTATTGTGTAGACTTGAGATTTAAAAATGTTGTTATGGGATACATATAGAGAATAAAATGCTTAGGACAGTGAAGGAGTATAAATACCTACCATTTCATAGTTCCTTTATTCCTATAGTCAGTAATTTTTAAGTAACATTGTAATTATTTTATTCTACTGTATATTTTTA